>JBBMOI010000002.1:11162500-11257500 GCA_038088405.1 Porites divaricata
TTGAAAAATGTAAAAATGAATGCAATATGCTTTAAATTATTGTGGTACAAGGGTTTTGTCCACTGAACATTAAAATTACTAAATTTCCTGATGGATTCCATCTTAAAATCTTGGGTCCCTGAAAACTTGTATCACACTGTTGAAATTCCGTTGAAACGCGACCGGGCATATTCAAACAGATGTTCATGTATCAAGTTTTGTAATAAGAATACTTTGTCCAGCTTAGTTTAAGATAATAATATTCTTTAAAAAATGAGCTTAAGCTTATGTTATAAAGAGACTGCAAAAGGCCTTTTAAGCCCCAATATCCACATGCAAATTCTCCAAACTGATCTCTACACATTTCCTTCAAGAATAAGTTGAGAGAATTCAAGAAGAGATCGAAACATTTTCCCTTTGGTGATCATTTTATTAATTCTCATAACAAGGTTCTTTTGATGATGCATTCATATTGCTAGGAGAAAATTTTTGATGGTCACTCTCGGAACTTAAATTAGGTTTAATTTGCAGTAACATAATTCCTGGGTGTGGCATTTCAATCAAGAATATTACTGCGAAAGCGTCTTGACGAATTTATTTACTTGAGCAACTTAAGCACGCTGGCATAGACCATAAGTCCCTAATTCAAATTTTATTGTGCATGCATGCATTCGTTCTTTCCTAGAATATGCATGCCAGGCTTTCCATTCCAGCTTGCCAGCCTATTTGTCCGACCAAATAGAGAGGGTTCAGAAAAGAGTCTTAAGGATTATTCCCAGAGGTCTCGTATAGCAAGGCCCTGGAAGATGCGGGTTTAAAAACTCTCTTTTATAGACACAAGGAATTATGTAGCACTCTGTTTAAACAAATGGGCGATGGCTAGCATAAACTAGCTGGCCTGCTGCCTGTGCAAAACGGCAATGAGAGATATAACTTTAAGGAATAGGTGTATGTTTTTTCAATCCCACGTGTAAAAACAAAGAGGTTTAGAAATTCTTTTATAATGCACTATATGCAGATAAGCAACAATTGTAAATATATGACTTTTATACTAGATCAGATTTGATGTAATTTTATTGTTGTATGATGGGTTTTTTTTCTTATGGTATAGTTGGGAATTTTTATAAGGTTAAATTTTTATCAACATGTACATAACGCAAGTAACTAATTCAGCTTATGGCTGCCAGTTGATGATTTATCCATCCATCCATTTTATTAATTATCCATGCATGCAGTTGTTTTCCTTTGGTCATCTTTTCACAAGAGCATTCTGAATTACTTATGTGACATTTACCACAAAGTACATTGATTGAATGTTGTTTTTGGGGGTCAGTTATGAGGTCTTACTTGGTTTTGATTGCAGCTATTAGGCCGATTCACACTAGGGACCAAAGTGCACTTGAAGTGCACCTGAAGTCAAGTAGATTTGAGATCTACTTTGGAGAGAAGGTTCAATAGATTTTCAGGCATGACAGCATGCAGCTAAAACATGAAAAGTCGCAAGGTTTCTAAATTGTTGTTTCAAATACTTTTTCATCTGTTATTATTACTTTTTGCGGGGAGTATATTTTAGGCTCCCTACAGAAATACCAGGTTGATGTTGTTTGTGCCTGCAACTTGTTGCACTGTCAAATCCACGTTTTCATGTGAAGTAAATTATTCGTCATGAATTTGATTTTGCTGAATGCTAGTGTAAGAAAAATGGGCATTTTGTTTTGTGTGCCTCTAGATGGGAATTACTTGCCAGGGCTCAAGGTTTAAATTTGAGTTTGGGAGCATTTTGTGCTACCAGATGTAAATTTTTAGGTGCATTGCTGAAATTTTAGGTGCAAAGCTGAAAATTTTAGGACCACAGCTTATAATGTTGGGAGCATCTATTTCAAAAGAAAAAGAAAGAAGCTTAACCGTGCCACTTTTATACGTAATCTTCAGTTTTTTTCTTTGATTTCAGTCCCGTGATTGATAAAACACAGCCGATTTGCTTAATGCAGTAATACCATTGTGATTTTTAATACTAATTTCTCTTTTTGTCAGTACAGTTGTGACTAAAGAAAACTTAGCCTTAAACAATGAGTGTGTCGAATGAGAATGAAACTTAATCTTTAATGAATTTGTTAAATGCGCAATGACTTACGTGTAACTGGGATATGACTTGAAAACTTTCTTACCTGGAAAAAAGGCTCTTAATTGCCGCGCTGTTTTTGTTTTGATAGACCATAAAACTGAACGTTGGGCAGATCATTCATTGTGCAAAAAGTACATGACTGTTTCGTTTGTAGCATATTTACATGTGTCAGAGTCTGGGATGGAGTAAAACATTGAAACAAAATTTAACTTTCAAGTTCGTGGAAAATTCCATTGGGAGAAAAGATGAATTAAACATACAAAGATGAAAGGAAAACAATGTAACTTATTATTTAGAGCCTGGTTGTGCTTTTTCTACATTACTTTTACTTTCAATGCTTGAAGCTACTGTTTAACATCTTTCTAGTTTGAGTACGTAAGTATGGTCGGAAGCAAGTCAGTTGCACTGTGCTTTGGGTTTTATGGCGCACAGGTGCGATTACACATATGCATATGCGACCAGTTAGTCATGAACGTTGAGCCTGCGAGCACAAGTTGGTGTGCACTTCATTAGTTGCTTCAGAATTAGATCACAACCTTTTTCTCATTATAGAATTGCCTACCCTACAGTTAAAGTCTGCTTGAAATATGCCTTCAGAGTACGTCTACTAAAGTAGAACTATGGAGTGTTTTTGAAGTTGCACATGACTGCAGAATGCTGAGAGCTCATTCCCTGTGGAATTTAATGTTGGCACCTACATGCTTTTATAGCCGCAAGGCTGTCCTGTCATTGGTCAAGTGCGCTCCCAACTTCATCGAGTTCATTTGTTTTACCCTTATCACCAAAGCAACAAAGATCCAAAAAGTGTGGTCATTTTTAAAATGTTCACACGTACTCTAAGTATAATTGTGAGCTACTGCACTTGGGTGATTCTGCACAAACCTGCAGCATGTGCTGTTCATAAAGATGTTTTGGACAAAAAAGAGGGAAAATATGGCGCTTATAGAAAACAAACTACTGCAAATTAGTAATTTTTTTAATTACACTCAGCTCATATTAATTTTTACCTCTTGATACATTTTACAAAGAGATTTGAATGTGTAAATAAGTCAGATGAGTGCTTTTGTTAAAATGTAATTCAGACTTAGAAGACACCCTCAGAAAGGAGTTCACACTAAAAGTATACATCAAGTGCACTTCAAGGGTCTTCAAGTGTACTTCAGAGCCGTAGTGAGAACTGACCTATTATTTACTTATTTGATTCTTGAACTTAACGTGGCCAGGCTGGATTAATTTTTTGTGTGGTCAGTATAAAACACGGACTGCAGACCACGGACTGCGGACTAGGTATAAAACACGGACTAGGTATAAAATGCGGACTACTGACTGAGTATAAAACACGGACTAGGTATAAAACGCGAACTATGAACTATGTACATAAAAACAGCTTTAGAAAGGTAAAACTGAGAGAAACGGAAAGCAGGCTTGCATAAAACAGTAGTTCCAGCTCCTTGCCTCACACAAAAACATTCCGTAAGCCGGTCACACAGTCTATATTCTCCTCATGTGGAGAAGGAAAGCAAACTGCACAGACAAGGAAGGTTATGCTGCTACTCAAGGCAACTGAAATTAAACTCTGAATTTTATCTAAAGAAGGAGTTGGAAGAGAACCAATCAGAGAAGCATCGAATAAAAGGAATAGTGTTGGTGTTAGCCGAGTCAGAGTAAAATTCTTAAAGATGCCTCTATTCCGTTTCAAATAAGGCCTTGAAAATATGAGGAAATGAAGAACTCAGGTTAGAAGGTCAATATAGGGGCATTCGGCAAAGTAAGAAAGCAGTATTTAGGGGGGAGGGATTACTCACCTGATGTGAATAATAACCGAAATGAAACATCCAACCCAACGTGATATTCTACGTGATATTCTACGCGACATGATTTACACCCTCCCCCTGACCCATGGAAGGGGGTACTACTAGGAATTTTTTGGTGGGGTTGTGTCCCCTGGTTCTCTAAATCCTTACCGTATTTCAGAATGAAAGTGTCATTTTCCACACCCGTTTTCAGACCTGATCTCTAAAATCCATACCCATTTTCAGGCCTGGCCTAATTTAGCCTGTTCCAGGCTCTGAGATAAAGAGGAGACTACCCAGTTTCCTCCCGTTTTATTTTGGCACTTTCTCAATTCAGCGGAGCCAACTATCTCGGAGCCTGGAACAGCCTAGGCCTGATTAGGCAGAAACTAGTATGTCATCATTATATTTTACAGATTAGAGCACAACAGTAGATTATTATCTTTTGAGAGCAAACAAAAAATTCTTCAAATGCATTTCAAATTCGCATACTTCTATTTCGTTCTTATTCATTTAGAACTGAAAACGATAAATACATTTGTACATGTACGCTCCCGTAGGTTCCTTGAAAACCACATGCGATTCCAAACCCAAATGGGCAAAGTGATTTCAGACAACCAAAACGGCCCATAAAGCATACCATTTGGGGCGGCAAATACGTATATGGCTTATATATGAGAGTACCCCCCCCCCCCCCCCCGGTCCTGACCTCTTTTATGATTGTTAGAGACCAAGGTCATGTCTAAAATGGGTGTAGAAAATAGCATTTTTGTCAGGCTCTTGATTCAGAGAACCTCCAGGAAAGAATTTCTATCTTATACCCAGTCCGCAGCCTGCAGTCCGCGTTTTATACCTAGTCTGTGTTTTATACCCAGTCCGCAGTCCGTAGTCCGCAGTCCGTGTTTTATACTGACTGATTTTTTGTGTCATGTTGTGTGAACATAATATGGCCATAAAGATTGCTTTAAAAAGTAAGTTTGCCCAGGGTCTGAAGTTTTAAAGACCGACATGTATTTTTTTGTAGGCACTTTAGTATAACTGTAATTGTCTCTTGCAGGTAGTGGTCACCTCTATACAGTGGCAACAGCCACCAATTCATTTGATTTTATGAGAGTTTGTATATTAACTAACAGACAAAATCCAGTTAGTAGCCATTGGAAAAATTTGCTGGACCCTTCAACTTGCAGTAGTCCATCAATTTTTTCCATACAAACTCTTTTTTATTGGGCTGCCCGTGAAGTCAACGCCCAATTAAGAAATGAGAAGCACATTTTTTCTATGTAAAGAAAAGACAAAATGGCAGTCAGAGATCCCAGAAGGCTTTGCATGTCCCATCCCCACTTCAATGTGGCTGTTTTTTTTGCAGGGAGGGGACAGGTCATTTCAGGTCGTCTGGCAAACAGACTTGGAAATCGATTTGGAATGAACACAAAATTATTGCTTGGAGTTATTGGCCCTATATCTTTGCCGAATGATTATCTAAATATGGTATTTGATGATGTAGGTAGCCTGTGTTGGAGCTGCAAAACAATGCCCTCTCACTTGTCACCCATCCGCTGACTACACTTGTTTTTCTTTAGACTGGAGGGAATGGGTCATTTTCCAGATGAAAAAAATTTAGAGACTTGGAATGCAAACAACATTCCTGTAGCAGAGTTATTTCTCCTCTAATTACAACGATAAATAAATGTAGCAAGCCTAAAGAAACTTATTGCCTTAAGCCACCATCCCACCGGAAAAGTTTAACGTGTTGATGAAAACAACAGCAGTAGTAGTTTTATTATTCAACCACTGAGCTGAGATATCGTACTAAAGGATTGCACTCAAGCACTATAAATGATAATTACCAATGCAAAAAAAAAATTAGGGTGTTGAAGAAGAGAAATTTTCCTGATCATCAAACAGCAAATATACTCTTAGGGCTAGGAAAGTAACGTGGAACTTCAGAGTCCTATTTACTAGCATTCTGTGTTGCTATATTAAAGATTTGCCAGTGATCAAAATCAAATTTAAAATAAATGCAAGCACAAATACAAACTTCAGCTTCAGCTCTCGAGTCTTAGCAAACAACATCTTCCTTCAAGGCCTTTGGAAGAGGACAAACAGAAACGATTCAAGGACAAATAGTGTTTTTATTTTATTTTTTTACAATTTTCTCTTCTGATGTGATTGAACCCCAGTGATTTTGTTACCTCTGTGCCATGCATCCCTGACACATAAAAATCCCTGAAGACACAAAATAATTCATGGCATGCATCCCATGCCATAGGGATGCAGAGATCGATTGATCAATCCATGTGTTTTTATAGAAATATATCCTGTTCTTGTAATTTCTGTGGCAGTTATTATGGCTTTTGTTTAGCGATTCACATTTCTTTTAGCCTTTGTTGTGCTTTAAAATAGAAGGACTACATTTAAATGTCAGTATACTGTAGTAAAGAGTTTTGGAGTCTGTTTTCAGATTAACTGTTTATGTGGTTACATATAAAGGCCTAAGCATTTTCAATTTTGGATTTGTTGCTTTTTTTAACTTGGACTCAATTAATGGTTCTAGACTGGGACTCATGATTTTTATAAAATGAGTTCCAGGACTCACAATAACTATTATGTTTTTGTAACAAAATCACTTGATCTCACATTTTAGCAGAAAGCCAATTATCAAGTGTAAAGCATGCATTATTCATGCAAATATTTCTGGCGTCATTTCACAATTTATAGATCTTTAATTATGTCATAGTTGTGAAGATGTTCAATGAACTTGAATAACGTTATTTACTTTATCCAAGATTTGGAAAATTTGCCAGGGAAGAAGAGGATTTAATTAAATTTAATTAACACAAAAGTTGGCAGACCAAAAAAGTAATTGGCACTGTTTCAGTCTGGACCCACAGCTCTGCTTTTCTTTATCATCTTTTTACAAGCAAACATTTATGTATCGTAACCAATGTCGTCTCACCGAAGCATGAGAGTGTCTAGCTCAAACCTTATACAAATAAATACTATTTTCGACAAATATGCATATGTTTGGGGCAAATCTCCTCAAGTACAGTTTTTTTAACCATTTGATTTTATTGCTGCTTTCATGCCCATCCCTCTACCCTATAATAAAGAGTGCCAGAGACTTTTCATGCACGGCTTCCGGTTCGGTCATTGACAAGTCTTTATTGTAAGTTACTATACTCAATCATCACATGCAAGAAAAAACCTCTGGTATCCAGGGTACATCCCCTGGGCATTTGTCACTAGAATTTTTAAAATGGGGGACAATAAATTTTAGCCTATCACACAGACATTCTTTTGGCTTGTCACGCAATGGAGAAGGAACGCGTGACGAAGCCCTGAGGACGTCCGTGTGGTGGGCTAGGATGTAATTTTGGCACAGCATGACAAATTGTCAGACAAGTGGGCAGACCAATTACCCCATCTTGGGGGTCTTGTTTTACAGACATTCTCACACCCATAACTTCTGGGTAACCTCAGTCACCAGTAAGTCACCAGTCAGTCACCACAAAATTGGCTTTTTCTTACTTATTTCCAGATGCTCTTCCCACCCCTGGTATAAAAATGTTTTCAATAAGGAAGGTCAATTCACTGCAAATGAGTCCTGTTGTCTTTCAATGTCTTTCATGAGTAGGAGATACTGAAGATTGAATATTTTATCACACCCCTGGCCCTACCTCTGAACAAAAGTGGCCAGTTCTACATCTATTTTTAGGTGGGGTCTCCTAAAGATAAAATTAAATCTGTTTATAACTTAACCCATAGCCAACTTTAAAGCAACTAATCATTGTTTGAAAAAATGTTTTGATATAGACTATAAAAAAGTTGTTGTGCCTCGTATTATGTAGGTTACCAGTTCCAGAATGTCCTGCAGATAGAGAGAGACTGGATCCAGAGAAGGTAATTGTCAAACACTGAACATGGTGACTGTTTACACTTGTGAGGAAAGAAATTTAAAGATCATGAGGCTGAATTCCAAGCACCTTGAAGAAAACTAAAGAAAGGGTTTTAATCATTTTGATTCCCTTTCTTCTCCTTCTCCATAATAATATATTTAACTAATGATTAGGATATTTTACCTATGATCAGGTTTAATGGGGGTTTCAAACAACTAGAACATGAAGCCACTTTTTCTCCCTAAACTGTTGGAAACTGGAATTTGAAGTAGCAGTGGATCCTTTTATGGAGAAAAGAGTATCCAAGGGGGTGGTTTGTCTCAGATTCATAATAATTTGTGCTTTATTTCCATAACAATGGAAAGACTTCAAGCCTAGGATCAGTTTTAAAAAATTGGAGGGAAGAAATAATTTATTAATCCTTGGGTGGCAGACATGACACTAGAGATAGTCTTTAAGCATTAATTAAGAATGATGGATACCATTAATGCAGTTGATCCAGCAAAACGGATGTTCTGACAATATACCTGGTCATTGGTGATCTTTATTTTTTAATTACTAACAGGTTACCTCAGTAGCAAAGTTAAGAGCTGTTGGTTTGGAATTTTGTGTTGCTGAGTGTCCTATTCTTCATATTATTTGAGAAAGATTCAGACTCCTGAAACTGTAAAAAAATAATACATGTTTCTTAATTTTGACTGTAATGATCATTTGTTTCTATGTAGGATATATTTCCTGATAAAGCCACTGAAAGAAATATTCTTTCCTGTCATGTGAAGTGCCCTAGCAAAGAGTGTGAGTGGACTGGGGAGACAAGATACGTAGAGGTAAAGAAGAGTTGTGCTAGAAGTATGTGTTATTTACTGACCATGATCTAATTCCAAAGACCTCAGAGAAACCTTTCCCAGACTATCTACTTCCCTGTATTTCTTGTCATTGTAGAGTACAGGGTGACATTAAAAATCAGAAAATCGCTTGTCCTTGGCAAGCTGTGTATGAGCCTGCAGTAGACATGACATAAACATTTATGTAATATCTCTGTCAGACAGCTCTCAATTAAAACATGCCAGCCTGACGGGTTACTCCATTAGCCCTGGGCTATATTAAGACTGCACCCTTTTGTTGTGACCTGGTGTACCATTTAATATATCCTTGCAGAATTTGATGGCTATACAAACTTATTAATTAAGCCATAACATATAGGGGTGGCGAATGGTAAAATCCGAGCCCGAGACTCTTTGTTAAAAAAGTTTCAAGACTCAAAAAAAGTAAAAACAAACCATGCAAAAACGAGACTGCAAGACTTATCAAAAACGCTTCTGAGATTTCGAGACCCACTTTTTTTGACGTACCATTCGCCACCCCTACATATCCATATATCCTTTTCCACTTTTCTAGACCCATCTGGAGAGCTGTGGTTACAAGATTATTACTTGCCCCAATTTTGACTGCCACATGCAAATGGAAAGAAGACTGGTGGATGATCATGTAACTAACTTGTGTCAGTGGCGAATAGTACATTGTTGTTACTGCTATGAGAGTCATGTTAAATGTGACGAAGAGGTAATTTTATAGCATAGTGTGATTCGTGTTTAGCTTTATACAGTTGAACCTCTCCACAACGGCACATTGGGGACAGAAGAAAGTCGCCATTGTAGAGAGGTTTAAACAAGAATCATAAAATGGACTGTCCGCCAAAAAGAATGGCCGTTGTAGAGAGGTGGCCATTGTGAAGAGGTCGCTGATAGTGGAGGTTCCACTGTATGAAAAAAAATTAAGAATGGGTTTGTAAAGAGTCTTACAAGTAATTGAAGTGTAAATAATGTTGTTTGTAATCACAAATTTGATATATTTCAACATTTTTAGTCCCAGCAGTAGGTATGAGGGTAATCGGAGGAAAGAATGAACGCAGCTGGAGGTGCTGGTGCAGTATTAATGAAATAAAACAGAAAACTTACAGGAGACACATGACCTAACACAGCAACACATGCACACAATTTCCAGAAAGTGGTTTTCAAGATCACCATCTTTGCCCTCTTTACTTCCTTTAGGTTACTTGTTTGTAAACTTGTTATTCAGTTTCTTCATAATACAATGGAACACTGAAAATAATGAAGGGCTCAGGGACTGGCAAAATATGTTAATTCAAAATATTTCGCCGTTTCTTAACCAGCTGGCACTGACCAAATTTGGAAGATGTGGGAAATATACAATAGATATGGCTGCATAGTGCCAATATACAATTGCAGCCTCCTTGTTTCCAGGAAGTGGAGTGGCAGCCTTGCTGTTTTGGCATAAGTGCAGAACTCAAGAAAATGGCCCAAAAAATCGTGGCTGTCCGAAGACAAAGTTAGCCGAATTGGTGACTAAAACTTGATGCAACCTTAGTGCAAGAATACTAAAAAAACGTTGTTTGATGGATTTTGTCTGCTTTTTGAGGAGTATCTGCAAAGAAAAAACATCTTCATAATTTAAAAAAAATGCTGAAAATGTGCTGAGAAAGAAGCAAATGTCTTGAAGAAAGCCTATGAGGAAGTAAGGACGTTAAGAACTCAGAAGTATAATGGTAACACAATTTTTGAATTTTTTTGTCTTGTGATGTGAAGAACTATGCAGATGTTGTTGGTGGATAACACCTTGTTGATCTGCATAATTTTCAGCTTCATTCAATATTAATAAATTTAATCCTTATTCAATAATATTGTTAATCAAAGTATTCCTTATTTCGAGATCAGTTGTATTGAGATTGCACCTAAACTATTTCTTCACGAGTAGGTGCATTGCCTTTCACTTTTTGGAATATCCATGTATTTCATGGGTGGATTTAGGGGTGGGCCAAGCTAGGGGACTGCGGCCACCCCTTTGCCTTTGAAATTTTTTATTATTTTTAAAGAATTCTGTCTCAGAAAAATAAAGAGTATCTAGAATAGAGCTGTCAAGTGTCCCAGCCACCCCTTTCTGAATTTTCTAGATCCGCCCCTGTATTTAGACTTTGGGAATTTGGAGGGGCACTGGGGTGCTAGCATGCCTAACAATGCTCTTCCCTGGATTAAAACTTAATCAGGCATTGTCATAGAGAGAAGCAGAGTTTTATTATTTGGGCGTGGCCCAAACAGAGTAATGGGAACGGCTTGTTTTGACGCAAAAGTGTAATAGGCACGCAATACGTGCTAACGTGAACAAGGCAAGTAAACAAGCGAAGCGAGGCGAATGTCTGCCATGGGAACGTCATTCAACACTACATATTCTCCATCATCGTTTTCGTAAAGTAAACCAAAATCCATAAAACGCGTCTTCGGAATCTCACGCAAAATGTAGTTTTTTTTAAAATCCTTAACACTCCCAGGCGGATTCATAAAAAAAACTCTTCTAGTATCTCCAATTTGAACTTGAATGTAGACTTTAAAAATAGAATACGCTCCCACGAAAAACCCTGAAAACTTAGACAGCAGGTGATCAAAACATGTTCGTACGGCGCCAAAAACTTTGTCAACAAACCGACAACGTTTCATTGGCCAAAACTAACAGGTTGAATGTGAAACTACGCGCAGAATTCGTCGCGCTTCAAGGATGGTAGTAATCCAATGAAATCATTTGATCCGAAATTTTTCAAAGCAGCAGTAAGAAGCAATTTAGATAAAATTTGGCGACGGTGTTTAGAGGAACGTATTGTTGAAATATGTTCTCGAGGGTTAAACTTACAAATGTAAACACTGTTCGCGGTAGGCCCACACTAAAATAACAATGAGTGTTTTCATAATGGCTGGTCCGCGAATTCAAAGAAAAACAAAGGCAATTGTCAAGACATTCAAAGACCGTGGACCTCATAGACGCAATGACAACTCGGAATGTCAGGAGTGTACGTGTAAAATCGATGAGAGTTTGAACAGAAGAATGTGTATCAAGTTTGAGAGTCCCAAGATTTGTGTAGCTGGTAATCAGTGTGACAATAGTGATTTTGATTTTCACAATGCGAAACACAAGGAGTTGCCTGTGATAAAAATCTCTTCCGATGAAGGAAGAGAAGATTGTCAATAGTTGAAACCAAAAGGGACTCAGGCTTCTTTGGGAACCACTGTGACAGCGGTAACAATTCTTCTTATTCTTTCAACTTTGTTTAGCAGAGTGACTGTTAATGTACTTGTTTTTGTATTCCGCGTTGTGTTTTTCATATAATTGTGTATATTTGTGACGCGGTACATGTACGATGCTCGGCGTCGGGATTTTGCATTATCAGCAAGGTTTGTGTTGAGAGTGTTTTGATGTCAGTGAGGTGACGACAAGAAAAGATAATGAGTCAATTATACAGAAGGAAAATTGTTTTGTGGAGGACATAAAAGAAGTTGAATTGAGATCTCGTCGTGGGAAATTTATTTATAACAGAGCTTACAATCCAGTTGGTTTAAATAAGGTTAGTCATTTTTCTCGACGCGGTCGTGCACCTAACAGACTACCGATGAAGAAATTAAAATCTTTGTCGAAGAAAACACGGAAAGTGAAACTTTTTGTATGGAATGGAATTCTGAAAAATACACCATTGTCGTCTAAAATTCATTGTTACGTTAAAAATAGAAATGGTTTATACTTAAACCGGTACAGAAGTAACTATAAGAGTGTGAGGTTTTTACTGTGGACGAGTCCAAAATTAGTCCGAAAACAACGGAAGGTTTATCTGTCGTCTAAGCATAGAAGAAGAGGCTATTTAGGTGGGGTGAGGTATAAAAATAGGGTTTTAAGTAAGTATTTGTCCCTCTGTACATGCAACTATCCATTTTATAGTGCTTACAAGGGTTTGATTCACCGGGTTGATTTTGACCAATCTAAGCCTTCTACTTATATCGAGAAGAATCCAGGACCTTCAGTTTATGTAGATGCTACAAAAACGATTCATGCTCCATACTGTCAAGGAAACGTTGTAGTAGTTGGGGAAAATGCGGGACAAGACTGTGTTGCAATGAGTTTGTGCGCTTTAATTTACAGGAAGATAAGAAGGATTACTTCAGTCGATGATATGATTCAAATAATGACTGTTGGTATTCTAGTCTGTCATTGCTTGCAAGACAATCTATGTTAATGTTAATGCACCTATCAATGTAAATCCCCAGGGTGGGAAACGAAAGGTCAATCAAAAGTGTCAAAAAAGCCCCACCCCAGGGAAAAAAATCTAAACAAATAATACTATATAAGACGAATGAAAGAACATTTCAAAAGTACGTTCTTACCACTTTTATTTAAGGTTAACGTAAGCTACGTTAAATTACTCGCTGTAATCAAGTATTTTCTCTCTCCACTAGCATCTCGTAATCACTCCAGGAAGATTGGCCGTGCTATTATAATATTAATGAAACGTACAATGCTTTATAACATCTGCTCAACATGTCGGAACAGGTCGGATCAGTGGACTTTCATGGTGGAATTCGATTTCAATCGAGTTTTACAATCAGATGGGAACTTGAAGATAAAAACTCTCTCAAAATAGACATCTGTCTTGATGACAGTTTAAAGTATCGGATTATGGCGATTAAAACAAATGAAAACTCCATACCTTTCTCCAACAGCGTGACTTTCAGAAAGCCTCGAGGGACAGACTTGGTAGCCGCTTCTGAATTGATACCAGGCTTCTGTCGGTCAAAGTCAAATGTCCCGATCCCGGGGTCGCTTCGCACGATCAAAAGCCCGACAAGGGGGATAGTCTCAGACATCAAATCCCTGCCCCTTGCCCGCACTCCCCCTCCGGTGGGATTTGCATTGATAGGTGCATAACAGAATTACCAGAAATGTTGTTGTTGAAACACCATACTACGTCATTTCTGCCCATTGGAATGTGACTCGGCAAAATTGTACTATGATGAAGTGTTTGAGCAATTTTTCCAGCTTGAATACGGTGAAAGTTATACTTGTAACATACACGGTGATGCCAGAATTGAGGGGTATCACTGTTGTATCCCACTTGAAACACTCTTGGCTCTAAACTACAACTCATTCATTTTAACTGTGGGAATTATTGGTGTTGATTCTCATGCTAGAGATATGTATGGTAACAGTCATAGTCAAGGTATATGTATATTGTTGGAAATACCATCCATGCATAAATTAGTACAGTATTTTCAGAGTCTATATACATGTAGGAAAGAGGATATATATGAGCGTAAAGTTGTACATATTGCCAACTTTCAAGTTGATCTTGTTCAAGCAGTGTTGAATACTGTAGCATATCAAATGTTAATAGTTTATACCAATGTTCTTGTAAACAGTGCTGTGATATAGCAGTTTATGCAATGTGTTACTCTATTATTAATCCATGTGGATACTGGACTTCAGGAACTTTAACTGCCCTTGCTAGTAATGGGAATACACTGTACAATGTGATGGGTGTGGAAAGACATATTATGCCAGTTGATCTTCCTGAAAGTTAGAGTATCAGTGGAACTGAGATAAACCTTACTGTTTGCGCTGTAGGCAATGGTGTCGTATGTTGCAATTTGGCTGAGAGCAAATCTGTGTTGAAGATGTGCATTTCAAAACATTGTCACGAAGTGACAGGATTTTTGTCGTGGATTGGAACATAGTGTACAAGCTGTGTAGTTCAGCAAAGAAGTAGAGTAAAGAATATATCTTTCCTTGTGGGATATGATGACAGTTGGGTGAAATGAGGCGTGTTAAAAGTATCAAAGGCATACAGTCATTAGTTGAAGAAATTACACAAAGTAAGTCAAATTGTCAAAGACTACAGTATGAAATACACTTTATATTATGCTTATGCAAAATTGAAATCAGTGAAAGGAAAAAGATTGTAAGGAGACACAGGTATAGTTCATATGAGTATTGTGAGATGGAACCTCTTAAAAAGAAACATTTAGTGTCAAGGAGAAAAGAAAACAGCTAGATCGGGTCATGGATTCTTGCATTGAACAGTATAAAAATAAAATAAGAAAGGGTCCCTGTTATATATGTTGTGTTTGTAATCGATTACTTTATAAGAGATCAGTTCACCAGTAAATATTCGTGTCAAAATTTTTTCAGTGTGCAGTCTTCGTTTGTTGGAAAACAGTATGAGTAGTGTACTATGTTGCGAGACAAGCGTCGTTGGTGGATAGCTAAGGATAGTTTAGGGATAGTCGCTTTAGTCTATGACGTCACCCATTGTTTTACCCTAGAGAAAAAATGTGTTCCTTCATACCAATTAAGTGCCTAGTCAGTGTCTTCTTGCATACTAATTCGGTACAGGTTTACTAATGAGCGAAGACTACAACAGGCACAATACTGGCTTGCCTCGGCTTGCCCGTGAAATAACTTGAGCCCGGTTTTCGGACCGTCTATTAAAAGCAAGATAGGAATAAGAGAAGCGATCACCTAGCAACGCGAGAAACGGCTTCCTATATCTTAGTTTAGCGCTAAAACTCAGACATTTAAACAAAACACAAACAGAAAGTGGAGTTAGAAAGTGTTTATCTCAATTAAGTTTACGTCTTCTTATTTAGCGCTAAAACTCGGATATATCCTAGCTATCCACCAACGAGGCTTATCTCGCAACATAGTACACTACTAGTATGTTTGTAAAACATGTCACTTAATACAGACATTTTCTATCAACACATCAGTGCCGCTATTAACAGAGTTTGACTCTATTACCAACACCCAATAAAAACAACCCCATGTAGAAACCCAGCAACTACCTCACAAATTACACCCATTATCTTACCAATCAACTTCTGATATAACTCCAAGTCTACTACTTCACGCTTCTCAACTACCCCTCAAATATACAATTACACCACTGCACTACCCACATATCCCTCATACACATAACAAACTTCACATACGCGTAATACAACCACGCGCAAATACACGCTCCCACAGCGTCTTGTTTGATATTAATGTATTTCTTCCACCTGGTGCACAGGAACATGCCAATGAATGTCAGAAGATTCCTATTGATTGTTCTAATGGGTGTGGTCAGATCATTGCAAGAGAGGAGGTAAAGTCAGAAGACAGCAAAGTAGATTGTTTTTTGTCTGTTTGCTCTTAGCTAAAATCTCAACTGTTCTTTTCTAGATTAAGAAATGTTGTTGATGTGTGCAGTTATTTTAGAGTTGCTGTTAGGACTTGTGTCATATGGAGGAGCTTATTTCAGTAGATATTTTAACATACAAAGATATAGTTATTCTCTTCCGGTCGTTGGTGGAAGAGCGAACGAAAAAGGCGCAAAGTTATGAATTAAACACTTATTGATAACCTACTTTGATCTCTTTTTATAGACTGGAAATCACATTGAAACTAACTGCCCGCTTACCATGATTCCCTGCCCTTATTTTTCAGTGGGCTGTAATACAAAGGTGTGAGTCGTAGATTCTGCTGTAATTTTAAAAGGGGTTCTCCTTTTAATGTCACTCAAGTAAATAGTATGTTTTATATTGATCTAAACTGTGCATATTATCTTAAGTAGCATTATGCATGGCTTCTTTTCAGTTTTGTTAGGTATTTTCTGTTTTGCCAAAATTCTCAACAATTTTGGTGGAAACGTAAATGCATGGGGAACGCCTTGGTCTGGGATGAAATTTGGTCCACCTCCGTATGGACCGTATGTTATCACCTTTGGCCAATCGTTCCCGGGTTCTTCCGAAATTCGTCGAAAAGTAACCAGTTAGCAAAGTGAGGACGCAAGGGATTGGGAAGGACGTCAGCCAGTTGTAAATGTTTCGGTCGGACTTTTGAATCACACAATATCCATTCATTTTTCCCAAGAAATAAGAGATGCAATGCTCGATCACAATGGAAAGATTTTGTTAGGACGGCTCGGGATGTTTCCTGTCCTAAGTAAGTAAGTAAGTTTAATAGTTTCCGACCAATCGGTCAGGCAGTAACTAGTCGAAGCTCCCGGACGGCCAATTGCATTTTGATAAACAAAACGTTATACTTTCTGGGATAAGATTAGTAATTAAGTACACTTGTTTTTGTAGGTTCAGCGTGAAAAACTGGCTTCTCATCTTCAATCTTCTACCGAAGCACATCTTGCTTTAGCTTGTGTGAAGTTAAACGACACTCAAGAGCAGTTAGCAGTTACCCGAGTTGAGCTGAACAAAGCTCAAATTCAGCTGATTAACGCACAAACTCAGCTGAACAACACCCAAACACAACTGACTGACACGCAAGAGACAACAAGGGATTTGGTGAAGAAAGTAGACAAACTTCAGAGGCAAGTGAAAGAGAAACTGACTAAAAACCAAGTAAACGAAGCCGTAGAAAGTAAAGTGAAGCAGATGAAAAAAGCAAAGAGTTTTATGTGGAAAATTCAGAATTTTTCTGAACAATTGAGGCAAGCAAAGGAAGGGGATACCTTGAAGATAAGCGATCCGTTCTACACGGAAAGTTGTGGTTACAAAATGCAGTTATTGCTCTATCCCAACGGTGCTGGGTCTGCAGAGAACACTCACATATCATTATATCATAGCGTAATTAAAGGCGAATATGATGCTTTATTATCGTGGCCCTTTAAGACAGCTGTGAAGTTTTCTCTTATTGATCAACAAAGCCGCATCTTTCAGCAGAATGTTGATTTTTCCTTTACACATAACGTCACTGAAAGGCCTAGGGAGAATAGTTCCTCTTCCCTTGGGATGCCTCTATTCGTAAAACATGAGAAACTTAAAACAAGGCGGTATCTTGTGGACGATACCTTGTTTCTGCGTGTTGTCATTGGCCCGGATTCCACTCAATTGAATTGGTGGTCAACTTATCCTCTTTCGAAGTCCGTAAACATTTAAAATTATTTCGAATCACCCACTGCTATGTTCAAGATGGTTTTGTGCACCTCGCCACTTCCGAACTCACCCGCAGCTGGGTAAAGCTAAAATGTTTTCTTCTTTGCTTATGACTTTTCTGTAGCTCTTCTCTTGTGAACTGGAAAGGTGATTGGCCACGTAATAGAGGTCTGTTTTCGGTTTTCTGTGGCCTTCAATAAAGCCTTATTTTACTAGCGACGCAAGCATAAGTTAAGACAAGTTAAAGTACAGTTAAACCTCCATTAACTGACTTGCCATTCTCGGTGTACCTGCAAGTGGCCGCTTAATGAAGGTTGGCCGCTCAATAGGGGTTCGTCGTAACTTAGCATTATCTTTAGGCTTATGCTTATGCGTACCTCATACGTAGGCTTATTCTTGTGCTTATACTTGGGTCGCTATTGAAAAGCAGGCGTTGAACGTTGACTTAGATGAGGTTGGGTATAGGTGCCCTAGAGAATGGTGGTTCCAATTACATAAGAGACAAACACAAGGTATCCATGACAACCAGTGAGCGGCAACCACCACCGGCATCGTCATACTGACCAAATAAAACACAGTACAGTAGGGACGGGGAAGAAATCAGCCCAAGGTAGCTTAGACGCGAAACACGCTTAATTGTGTTCATAACAAAGTGCCAAAATCTTAGTCTTGAAATATTATCCTTATTAATGTGAGAATAGAGTTCTTATCACATCTGCTTGCCGTTTCCAATGCAAAAACATTATAGACTTCAGGAACTGGATCGTTTTCTTTACTTTTAAGGCCTTCTAATACACAGTGTTTAACAGGTTTTCAAAGTGGAAGCCGGAAAAAAATATTTGATTAAAAGTCATTGAACCAGCTTATTTTGCCCATTTTTCTTTTCAATCTGAAGCTGGACAGCCTGTTTATTATTTTCTCATTGATTTTGATTGGTTATTAAGGGCTAAGTAGTTAATTTTCTTTTTTTGCTAGTAACATTTGCTAATTGATTTTCATTGGGTGTCCGATTACAAGCTCCTGGTAATCGGACAGGTCATATCGGACAGTTTTGGAGTTGCAATAGCAAACTTTTAGCAATAAATATGGGCTGTTAACAGCCAATAGGATTCAAGCATTTTGTTATTGACACAATTAAAATCGTATTTGTAAATTTTATTGTCAATAACAGTGAAAAAATTAATTATTATTATTATTATAATTATTGCTATTAATATAATTATCGTTCATTTACATCAAGTCAGGGGAAACTTAATACAACACAGTTTTGGTGGTGAGGTCCTTCATACATGTATTGCACACTAACAATATAATTTTCGAAGGTCTTCCAAATTGTACTGACTATTCATGAACTATTCACACCGGCTTTGGTCTGTACCTAAAAGAACATCTTTATTGTAAGGCGTCACATTTGTAATTAGCTGTACTGTGTGTACAGTTTGTTTAGAGTTATTGTTCTTTGTTGTACGACGATTGTAAATACTAACTAACGACGCGCGTACATGCCCTGAAAAGTGAAATCCATTACTGACTACAACTCAGTCTCTTATCTAACACGTTAACTGATTTAACCAAAAGTAAGATATTATATAATGCAAGAGAGGATAAAGGGGCTCCTCTCTTAAATAATGTTAACATTTTGAACATCACTGAACACGGTACAGAGGCACCCAACGATTGTTTTCTGTAAAACATCTGTTCGGAGAAGTAGGTGTTGCCTAGAATTTTCTTCTGCTTGAGGACGGCTAAAAATTTCTAGATGACCGTTCAATTCCTGTACAATTTTCGAAGCTTATTTTATCAATTGCCTACGATTTTCTAAGTTTAATTTTTCACATTTCACTCCCCAGGTCAGGCTATTTTTCGTAGAAAAAAGGAAACCCGAAATTTTCGGATTCAAAAATGTGATGGAGAGGAGGAATCAGTAAAATTCTAAATTTCGTTATACGTTAAATTGCATCTAAATAATACTGAAGCCCTTGTAATTTCGGAAAGACTCAAGTTGCCATAGGATGACCGAACAGATACAAATTTTATAGCGCCACTTAGAATGCATTTCTATAGAGATCTAAAAGTACTCTGGGTAGCCTAAAATTGTTTTCAATGTTTGTAGAAGGAGACCGTCGTTGGGTGTCCCTGACGGTAAGCATCGGACGTAACTTTATTTGCAAGTTCAGTCTTTGCCCTATGCGATGCTGAAATATGCACAAAAATTCTTGGTAAATTAGTTCACTATTTCATGTCACTAGTACTGACATTACTGTTTAGTCCACTTCTTCTACCATGGGTCCATCGGAAGAGCTGTAAGGATGCGGCTGCTGCTTTCCGTGGAGCTTAGCCATGATAAGAGAACACACTCGTTAAGATCTCTCTGTTTTCAGCTGTCATATCCCAACGCGACTTGTTTTACTCATTAAAAGAAAGAAAGGAAAAATCTTGCTGCCCGTTTGCTTGTTATCTGCTGTTTGACCTCAAACGCTTACCACACAGGCCAGATTGTTGAAGACGAAGCGATCTATAATCCTTAACGATTTTTGGTTTGAGGACTTCTTCTTGCTGGATACAGAGAGTCAGCAAAGTGTTTCTAATTTTTCTCAGATGCAAGTTGCGAAGTCCAGCCCGATTTCCTTCAGCAAATGACGTAATAGATTTTTGCTGGATTTTATATAACAAGGATCGTTGCAACTTTCTTTTTTTAGCGGACGACCGTATTTAAACTTTTTTTTATAGTACCTTCACCTCAGATTTCTTGTTTTTAGGAAAACAAAGGAAAACAAAAGAAAAACAGTACAAGAAATACGACTAAAAATAGCTAAAAATAAGTGCGTCGCAGCCAGACTTATTTGACAGCTTGTCATTCACAGTTGCGTTATTTTTGCATACATAATTAGTAGGCGGGATGGCGAAAACAATAGTTTCCTGGCAGGCGTTTCCCTCCCTCCCTCCTCTGGCGCCCAAAACTCCCTTTCCCTTCCTTTTCAAACGCCTGCCACGCAGGCTAACATACTTCTCGATCTTGTAAAATTTTTAAACTTTGCTATTTAAAAAAAATGAACCTTTGTGCCCTTTACCCTGTTTACCCTGCAAGCAGAGGCCCTTCGATCTTCAGGGAAAAGGACGGAAGAGAAAGGTAGGTCCTTTTGCTCGCAGGGTATTTGCCCTTAGAACAGAAACACAAACCTGTTTCAAGGACCTGATTCTGGACCTAATTTGTACGGTAACATAGGTAGGTAACATATCAAAGTTGAGACGCAGTGTTTTGTCGCCAGATGAAACAACGAGAAGAGGGTTGAAAATACGACGCGCAACGCAGTATTTTGACGAAGTTCGAGGTGTTTCACCTGGTGATGAAACAGTCACACTGTGTCGAATGCTTGATATTACTTCTCAAACAAAATGATTTTAGAAGGAGAAATTAAGGATGCAAAAATGAGCAGTTTTCATCTGATTTCCAAACACTCATTAAACATTAATTTCCTTTGTATTTTCTTTATGAATTATTGATAAGTTTGAGAAGGTTAGATGTTGGCATAATTTTGGGCATAATGCTATGGTCGGAGCATTGAGCATAACGCCAGCATAATGGGCGTTTGGTCAGCATAAAGAGAACAATTATAAAGCCATTGTTTCCATAACAGTACTAAGAAGGTTTCTCGTTTTAGGATTTAATTAACATATTCAAAGGCTTGGTTGCTACTTTTTGGTTGCGCCGTTACATCATTTTCCAGGCTGCTATAAGTTTACAAGAACTAGCATAATTATTGGCATAATCCTAGAAATGTATGAGAACTGCTAGTAGCATATTATGCTACTTTTGCCAGTACAATCCATTAAAGCCTGTTAAGAAGCCCCTGACCCATCCAAAAATATCTTCGATTATGAGCCCCCTCGGATATCAACCCCCTTTAAATGTATTGGAATAAATTCGATTTATTATGACGTTTTGAAGTTTGATTAAAAACCAATAAATGCGAAAGGTATTGTAGAAATTGTCTTCCGAACAGATATTTTCCGAAAATTGACGTTGGGTGCCCCTGACCATAGAGCTTATTTCCTCTGGCGTAAAGGTTTTCAAGGTTCCCTTATTCAGTACACGTATCTTCGGCCTGCCAGACTCATTGATGACTTGGAAAGGCCAATTCTTTTGGTTTGATTGTACTGATGGATCGTCAAATTTTCTATCTATCAGTCTCTTGGGATCAAAGATAGTGTTGCTTGGGTTTAATGTTGCTTGGTTCTTTGCAGAATCTCCACTGAATCAAGCGTTCAGTTTCCGTGAAGGCAAGATAACTGGGTTGATAACTGGGAGTTGCGCGATTGCCTTTGTGGTTGGCAATTATCTCTACTTTGTCTACTTTACCATCGGTTGAAAAACTCCAACACAGGAGTACGTTGTTCCAAGGTCGATCCCAATCGCGGGTGCTAACTGGACTGACATCTTCATAGCTTTGGATAGGTTTCCCTGTATATCTCTCATAATTTGATTTGCTTGTAACAAAGTTGTATTGTGGAGTGAAAGTTGCGCGCTTTTATAACTCTCGCAGGTCCCCATTTGCATCATGTTTCTACAAGTTTGAACAACAACAATAATCTTTATTGTGCTCTTGATACAAAAGTGTAAGGACATTAAAAGAAAATAATTGTGAAAAAAAAAACAAAAAAACAAAGAGAACACAGCCACTCAGAAATAGTAAAAGCTAATCGCGCTGCGGGAAAATTTGTCGCGAATTAACCAATGATATTCTTTTTGAAATTATGAATATATGAAAATCATATGTGTGAACTGCGGAGTGAAGACTTATTTGAAGGAAGATCATCGCAGTTATATACGCAACTTATGCAGTTGCGAAAAGAAAGCCTGAAAATTTTTTCAGGCTTTTACGGGATTCGAACCCTTGACCTCTGCGATACCGGTGCAGCGCTCTACCAATTTAATAAGCTAACAAGCCAACTGGCGGCAGGTCGTTGAATTGGTTCCCTTTATTCTGGGTAAACGAGGCCCTGAATTTTCTAGACTCACTATTCTAGAAAATTTTATTGGTTTCAGACAATTTCTAGTTGTTGCAAGGACCTTCTCGATCCTACGACCAGAAAAATCGGAACTTCTCTCGAGCTCTCCTGCGGCCATAATCTGAGCCCACAAATAGTGAAAATCAGCGGTTGTGCTTATCATTCAATCTATATATCGGTACACTATAGGAATCATATATGAATTAACTACCTTCATTCAAAATGGCGGCTGCAAGATGGTCTTTGCTTGTGCTTGGAATATTGGTTCATATCATTTATCTAGCTTCCATATTTGATATTTATTTTACTTCTCCACTAGTTCATGGCATGACGCCTCACAAATCAACTCTTAAACCGCCAGCCAAGAGGCTAGTGTTATTTGTTGCCGACGGTTTGAGAGCGGACAAATTTTTTGAACTCGATCAACGCGGAAAAAGTCGTGCTCCATACCTTAGAGATTTGATAGAGAACAAAGCAAGCTGGGGTGTATCACACACCAGGGTTCCTACAGAGTCACGTCCTGGACATGTAGCCCTTATAGCTGGATTTTATGAGGATGTGAGTGCTGTCGCTAAAGGTTTGTGAAAATTTATTGGAATAATTTGCGCGCGCGTCATGCCAAATTATAAATAAAACGAGTTCTATAACAATTTATAGCCAAATTCGTTGTATCGCGCTGCGCGTTTGCAAACTTCGAATGGATTTTTTGTTCCGTCAATTGTTTGAGTGGGGTAGAGTTAATGCAAATCACAATGCAACCCGGCCACTCGCCCAGCTCGGCCTGCCAAAACAAAACTGAGAATGACTCTAGACTGCTCAAGAACAGCGAAGGAAATCGCGATGATGGGTTGGAGTGGAATTTTTGTCGAGGGCAGGAAGCAGAAATTCTTTATTCTTGCGAGAGACAAGAATAAGAAAGATCAGAAAAGTTTTCGATGAAAACTAGTCGATTATTGCCCAAAACAGGGCGATCCCCAGGAACAAACCTTGAAACACAGAAACAAACAAAGTGGATCGAAATGCACCAATCACAAGTAAACATGTGTTTCCTAAGAGGTCCGCTAAGATGATTGACAGAACAGAAAAACCCAAAATTCCTTTGAAGTTTGGAAAACACGCAGCGCGATACAACAATTTTGGCTATAAGCTTACTTCTGAGAGAACTCAGTGGTTAATCCCCATACAGAGTTGGCTCCAACAGTTCCCGAGTTCAACTTAAGATCTGAGGCAAAAATATATCCTTTTCTTTTTCTTTCTTTCTTTTTGTTTTTGTAGCAGCAAGGGGTGTGGGGTTACTTGTCACTTGTTGGGCTGAGAGAATGGCTTTTGTTCTGGTTTGTCGTTTTGCAGAGCATCTGTGTCCATGGCATTTTGTTTTGATTGGCCTGATGTTCTTTGATGGCCTTAAATCAAGGATAAATTGAGCCATAACATATATGTTACAAGTTAAATTAATTTTGGGTTAAATTTTTAAACCTAGGTTGATTGTCAATTTCCTTTGTCTAGTAACTCCAATTATTCATGAGTTCAGGCTAGGAGAAAAGGGAAATTGAGAATCAACCAGTTCTCTGATTTTGTTTTTCATTTTGCCCACCCTTCTTCTTTTTCTTAGTCAATATTTTTGCCTAGACAGACAAGTTGTCAAAAGACCAACCTAAATTCAGACCAGATTAAAAAAATGGCTGATGTTCTGTCTGTTCAGAAAAAAAAAATGGTCACTGTAAAAAAGGCCCTTGTCTGAAAATGATTAAGTCCAATATTGGCTTCACATAGCAAGTGTGCACAATTTACTCTTTGGGATTTTGGGATTAGATGGAATTGTCCAATCAAGACAACCAAAGAAAATGACTGAAGTACATGGTAAGGGCCAACTGTAGGTATCTCTTTTAGGGAGGGTGTGTATTAAAGGGGTCTATAAAGAGATGGGGCACATAGATTTTTTTATTAATATTGTTAATTTCCTGTTTTTGTAATACTTCCTACAGGCTGGAAAGAAAACCCAGTGGAGTTTGATTCCACATTCAACGAAAGCCACTACACATGGGCATGGGGAAGCCCTGATATTTTACCAATGTTTGCCAAGGGAGCCTCTGGAGATCATGTGTTCACTTCCATGTACCCAGATGTTGCAGAGGATTTTGCAGATGAAGATGCTGCTAAACTTGACACCTGGGTGTTTGATGAGGTCAGGAAATTCTTTGATGGTGCAAGAACAAATGAAACACTGAAGAAGATGCTTTTTGAAGGACAAATTGTATTTTTTCTCCACCTCCTAGGTTGGTTGCTTAAAGCACAGGTAGCCCAAGCTCGAAATATGATCATCGGCGAGCATCGGCATTGTTGCGTAACATTCATGCTCATATTTCGAGCTTGGGCTACCTGTGCTTGAAGATGTTTCTATTTACATTCATCAGTAGCTTTGATTCTCACTTGCCCAACATATTGTTTAGTATTCTGTAGTAATATTGTGTAGTTTTACTTGTATTTGACACTGAGCATTCCATACATACACTGTTTACAGGTTCACCCATTACAACTCCTGAAGGAAGATCATGAGGTTATTTTATATTAAGATCTCTCCTTACAGATAGCCTACCCAGCCCAGGAAAGGTTGGTCATACCACCAGGGTCTATGTCTCGTACTCTTTTCAAACAATGGTGTGGGTTGTTTTATATCCCACAAGAACCAGATAAGTGAAAGTGCTGTGAGATGGGACCTGACTTTTTTTTATTTTGGATGAGTGGTCCTTCATGAAGACAATGAGAAGTGGTTGTGTATAAATGTTCAACTGTCATTTTAAAATTTCTGTATTGTTTTTTTCATTGACTTAGTGCAGCATTAGTATTGTGAGACTAGTTGTGCCCACTTGATACAGTCAATTCAGGGTGTCCATGTAATATGGGGTCCACTTAATACATGTTTTATATTTTTCATACGTCCTAATATTGTCCTAATATTGTGTATAGTCTGAATAAAATCAAATACCACATGTAAGTGAATTAAAACTAAACGATAAATGTATCTTTGAAAAATGAATGCTTAACAGGACTTTTTTGAATAGGAATTGACACTAACGGCCATGCCCACAGGCCAACCTCACAAGAATACCTCAAGAATATTGCTGTAGTTGATGCAGGAATAAAAGAAATTGAAGAACTGATTGAAGATTTTTACAGCCATGATGGTCAGACAGCTTACATAATGACAGCTGATCATGGTATGACCAACTGGGGATCTCATGGGGCGGGGCATCCTCACGAGACACTGACACCATTACTAGCATGGGGGGCTGGAGTACGTGTTGCCCAAACTCCAGAAAACAACAGTCACATCCCAGATGTAATGTATGAGTGGAAGCTGGCTCATCTGTCGCGTAAAGATGTCAGTCAAGCAGATATTGCACCCTTGATGACTTCTCTGATTGGTAGGTTTTTGTGGAGTTGTGTGTTGATTGCTTATGATAAATTTAAGCATACATTATGTACTGAAAAGCAGGACTGACAAATAATAATAATAGTAATAGTAATAATAATGATCATAATAATAAGTGTAGTTTTTCGCTGGCTGAGGAACGAAAGAAGGGGAAAACGTTTTTCTCATGCATGGCTGGGAGTATCAGTTCAAGTGTGTGTCTTCAGGTCACATAGCATTTCAGAGTTCAGTTATTTTTGTTGCCTTCCACCATTGCCTGACCTCCCCCACCCACCCACCCTCCAGGTGTTTTTTGGGTTGTAGGATTTCAAGTAGTGCCTTAGTTCTGGATATTCTTGTATGTTAATCTATTGTATCTAAGCTCAGTTGCAGCTGTTTTGTTAGTTCTCCTTTGGTGCTGTAACACTAATGATTTGTATTGTTAATATAAAAAAGGCCGGGCTGCATGGTCGGCTTGGCATGGCTCCCAGTTGTGTGTGAGAGTAATAATAACAATAATAATAATAATAATCTTTATTCAATTGATAAAATACATATTGAAGGTTACCAAAGTCATAAAAATTAAGTGAAATTAAAAATTACAATTAAAGTAGAATCATATTACTAAGTTATAATTAAAGCATATTTATGAAGCAGTTCTTAAAGTGCAGTTCTTAAAGTAAACTGATAACTAAAGGTAGTTGAAATGTCAGTCTTGTGGTTGTTATTGTGTAGGAGGATTTGTATGAAAAATTATTGATAAGGTCGACTGTTATTTCATTCTATCATCAGGCGTTCCGTTTCCTCTGAACTCTGTGGGAGTTTTACCAGTGGAATATTTGAACAACACAGAGCAGTACATTGCTGAAAACTTGTTCATGAATGCACAACAGATTCTTGCACAGTATGAAGTGAAGGAACTCTTCAGGCAAAAGACATCATTGTTGTTTCGGCCTTTCGCCTCTTTGGCAGGTAAAGGAACAAGAGGTTTATATTAGTCAGTCGTTACATTAAAAAGATGTGTGACCGCTTGACCCTTTTTTCCACATTTTTTTACCAACTTTCAGTGCCATTTTCATTGTCTGGCTGATCAAACTATTACTTCCAGAATCTGTTAGAAGACGGAGAACTCCCTAATATTTTGTTTCCCTCTGAAATTGGGACATTTGACCTCTAATGTGTTGCTAGTGCGTTATTTGCAGGGTATTTAATTTATTGTCTCGGCTAGGTCTGTAATGTCAATACTCTTAATGCTTCTTATTCTCTATCCTCAATAGAAAGAGGCTTGCTGTGAAAGTAAGTTCGAAGATTCATGTACAGTGGCAGAAAAAAGCGATTCATTGGGGATTGATTTCGTATTTGAATACTCCCCCAGACTAACAAAAATGTCCCTGGGAAGTTTTGTAAACAATATTGATTTAAATGAAAACAGAAAAGTCATGTGAACTAACATCATCTATTATCTGGCCACCTTGCATTCATTGTGCATTTTTTTCTTTTTTTTTCGTCATTTTTTAGGTGCAAAGAAAACCGGAATGATTCGTGACATAAAGGAATTCTTGCGAAGCAAAAAGTATGAAGAAGTAATCAGCCTGAGTAGGGAACTTATCCAGCTTTCTCTGGATGGTCTCAGTTATTATCAGAATTATGATCGTGTTTTCTTGAATTTGATGGTCACTCTTGGGTTTTTAGGCTGGATATTCTGTATAGTGCTACAGATTACCGAAGACCATAGTGATATCCTGAAAGAAGCATCCAAGCTGCGCAACAAACAATATCATGCTTTGGTTAAATCTTTTACTGTGGACAGTATAGGTCTTGGTTTAGGCATTGTTATAGTTCTGTTATTGCTTATTCAAAAAGCACCGTGGATGTACCATAGTTATTGCTTATTGCCATTAGTTTTTTGGAACCGCATTGCTAAAAGACTTCACATGGTGCATGCTGCTTTGGATTACATTCATGCGAAGAAACTGCAAAGCAGAGTTCTTTTTACATTGATGTTTGGTGCATTCTCCTTAGAGATTCTTGTAATGAGTTTCTTTAGGCGTGAAATTCTGTCAGTTGGCTTGGTTTGCCTGGCTGTTTGGCCGTTCAGTAACACCCTGTTTACAAACTGTAAGCTGTCAGTAGCCTGTTGGATGGTACTTAGCCTCGCTCTGTCTGTGTTCCCTATGCTTCCAGTGGTTGGTCGTGAAGCAAACTACATGTTAGTCTCCGTGGCGGGAGTATTAACTTTGGTTTTGTTCACTGTCGTATTGCTTTATACCTCAAACACTTCAAGTCTCCTCAAGACAGAGATGTCAAAATCTTGGAGAATTTTGCTTCCTCAAGTGACGCTTGTGATGCTGGCAGTGTACATCGTCAATAGCACAGCATCAAACCTGCAGCTGAAACTTGGCCTCCCAGTCATCAACCAGACTGGAAGCTGGACAATTTTCGTGTCTTCGTTTTTGCTGCCGCTTATCAATTCCAGTAATTTGGTCATCAGATTATCCAGTATAGCCATTGCTTTTTCCTCAGTTTATCTCCTAATGAGTACTGCTTATGAAGGGCTGTTTTTGCTAGCCCTTTCCTTACTTATGGGAGCGTGGATTTTGTGTGAACACAAACTGTCTGGTAAAACGCTGAACTCACTAGTAGAGACTCAACTGAGTTATGAAAGCTCTACAACAACACATCAACCAGCCTGGAAGGTTCTTACAGAAGGACTAAACTCTCCTGTCATTAGAAAGCTCACCTTAGAAGATCTTCGTTGCGCTTATTTCTTTGTCTTCTTCATAATCGTAGCTTTCTTTGGAACTGGCAACATTGCAAGCATTAACAGTTTCGATCCAGCATCAGTGTACTGTTTCCTTACAGTTTTTTCACCATTTGTTATGGGTAGTTTGCTCCTTTGTAAGGTTCTTATTCCGTTTGTGATTGTAGCATGTGCGTTTGATGCCATACACGTGGTTTTGTCAATTCCAGTCCAGAGTCTTGCGCTTGTTGTTCTAGTGATGACAGATCTTATGGGACTGCATTTCTTTTATCTTGTGAAGGATTCAGGAAGCTGGCTTGATATAGGAACAAGTATCAGTCATTATGTAATTATGATGGCCTTTATTATATTCCTGCTTCCAATATTTGCGTTAGCAAGACTTTTTACTGGAGCGTCTCTCTCGTTGGGCATGAGCAAGAAAAAAGCATGACTTGGGGGCTTTTTGGGTGAGGGTTAAAATACCAACTTGTCAAAAAACATTGTGAAAATTTTGTTACCAAATCAGTTGGATAAACGTGAAGATGCCTGTAAACAACTGGGTCAGAATACTCCCAGAGTAATTTTATGTTAAGGCACAAGCTGGTATGCGTAATTTGGTACCCAGATCTCTTACTGACGAAGGTGGCTTCGTCAGCAAGAGATCTGGGTACCAGATTATGCTGTGTGTAGATGGCGAGATAAGTGGGTGAGTGCTGTAACTGTTTTGGCGGTCTCGCGGCTTCGGCGCTCGCTTCGCGTGGCAGCTCCGGCACCAAGAAAGTACCCCGGCATAACAATTCCGACAGCTACGCAGGCTAGGTACAGGCATGTGGGCAGACTATACCTGGGCGGAGATCAAAAGAGAAGAAACAAGGATATGGTGGGGAGGGGAGAGGAGGATGGGGAGAAATGTTCTTTTCCCCTTCTCCACCTGGCATTCTTCTCTTTGTTCTCTCCCCAACGTAAGCTTTTGTCTCTGGTATCTCGTTAGCGGATGACAATAAAAACAGGCGTATTCTAAGTAGTTTTGGAGTGTTCCTTCTTTTGAATATGTTTTCTTGATTCTGTTTTTCAGAATCAAGACATGACTAGTCTCCCACGCAGCCGTTTTCAGTGTCGTCACGCAACGCCCCTAAGACATGACAAGTACAATTTTTTTTTGAAAGTTAAACACGGGACCACACCCATAACTTGACGGTCGACAGACATTCCTTGCAAATTATTTTAAACATTCAAGAGACTAGATATTAATAACGTTTTTTTAAACAAAGTTAGTAAAATTCTTGATGGAGTTTACACCATCCAGCCACTAACCTTCCGGGAGAGGTATTTAGCACAAAAATAAAGACTATGGACAATCCCTTCAATTTCTGTCGTTTCCACACCCGCGTTATACTCGCCTCATAATCCAAGACAGTAAACTGATCACAGTCCCCTCTTTTTTCCATAAGATCGTCAAGCGCTTTGCGTTAAGAGCATGCAGCCATCTTGAACGAGTGTTAAAACTACCCAGTGGGCGGAGAGCGGTTTGGGAGGAAGCGAGAAAAACAGAGGGCCCCTCTATTTTTCTCGCTTCCTTCGAAATCGCTTCCCGCCCTTGAGTTTTTTTGGACACTCATCCAAGATGGCTGCTCGTAACGCAAAGCGCTTGATTTCGACGATCTTACGGAAAAATAGGGGACTGTGAACAGTCTACCAGGACAGCGGCTCCACAATGAATCCAACGATTTTCGGTGCAAAAAGTAGGAGAACTGTACACAGTTAATAGAAAAAAAAGACGTAGCATTGTTTGTTACGTTCCCAGCCTCTTATTCTCCTTTCCTATTATCTTTAACCTGGGTTATTTGTTTTCATTTCGTGGCGCCAACGAAAATGGCGAATTTAGACATAGGAGAACCATAGGTTCATCAGTTTTCACTGTACCGCGCTACCCTCAAGTATAGTTACGTTATTGTTACACTGTAGTCTCAGTGGGGGTGTATTCTACTTTGGGTTATGAATTACTTCAAATTCTTAAAAAAAAGGAAAGGAAGCACTTGTTTTAGTGCATTTTGATTTTACTTCAAACGTGCGCGTACAAGACGCCAAGAGAATGAGAGAAATTTAGAACACGTTCAGGGCAACGAAATTTTTTACCACGTGACCAAGTTTTCCCTTTATTTGCTTACTTATTAATTTCTCATCAATTTCGTTCATAAGGATTGTTTTGGACCGTTTCTATCAGCTTATTTTCTGTTTTGAGATCAACTTGAATCTGCCGTTCGCCGTAACCGTGAGTCTAAATCTAAAACCAAACGTGAAGATCATCGTTGTTAGAGGTGCATCTTTTGTAGTTGAGAAAAGATAGACCGCAAAATTCAGGCTCATAAGGGATTCGAAGCCTAAACAACGGCGTGGTTGTTTTTCCACGCTTTCTTTTGTCAACTGAAAAACTTGCGTCTACAACTGCTAATAATTCCTCCTCCCGCAGTCCTATTATATTATTTCTATTTCTATTGTTATTGTACGTTTTTAAGACTGTTTTGCTCTGATTCTTTCCTATTAGTTATTGTAATTGATAAGTTGTCTTATTTACTTATATATCTATAATTCTATTTATTCTTCAATTTTTCTTCTCTCTTCTTATATATATACTATTGTCTGTGTTGTTTGTGTTTTGACTTTGCTTTTTGTCTTTGTTAGTTTTTTACCGACCTTAATTTGTATTTGCAAAATTCTAATACTGGCTGCCTGCCCTTTCTAACCCTAAAGTTATTTCAGGTAGCCAGACCCCTATCTCTTTATTCTTTCTATATTAGTATTATATCACTTTGTAACATTTAGGGCAAAAATAAATTTGTTGTTGTTGTTCACTAAAGAGTGAAGACAAGGTCATCGCGGTTTTCCATAAAAGTCAACTGTTTGCCATACCAAGAAATCGTTAGTTGTATTTTCAAAGTGGAAATATTGTCGAGAAAGTATTTGCAAATTGAAGCCTTTGATAGATTAACATCAGGTGGATATAGTCATGTAATGAGTATGTAGTCTTAACCTTAAAAAAGGAGAAGATCGGTCGAACAAAAGCCCGCCTTCAAAAGAAAGGATAAAATCTCTACCTACTCGAAAGTTAAGTTGGAAATCCAAGTAATCAAAAAGGTAAGCTGAACGACGATAATAAAAAACGTAACCTTCAGATATGGATATAAAGGGAAGAAGAAACATCTTTATAGAAATGCTCGCTGTCTCGCTAAAATAGCAAAATTTCGCTTTCTTTTGGATGTTAGTAGCGCGCGCGAAAAAACTTTAAGAGGGAGGAGCCAAAAAGGGCTACTGGTTAAATCTTTCTGCACACTTAAGGTGTTCAAACAAAACCCTCCGTTCCTCTTCACTTAAAACCGCGGTAACGCTGGCTCCACTAATTTGTCCAACAGTTTTAGTATAGCTTGACCTTTAGTTGTGCCCTATAACTCCGCGTTCGTGTTGTGGTAAGAAAAGTAGAAGAAAAAGAGGGTGTCATTGAATTTAGGCCGCACTTTGTGGAACAGGTGGCGACACTTTAACAAAAATGACTCGAAGGCGATACATAAATATTTGTTTTAATTGACAGCTTCGGACAATTATTATTCTCCTTCATTGTTGACATAAATAAATATATATATTTTTGAGTCTCGTTGTCTTTTAATTTTTTCATAGAGTCAACCTCTATTTCCCACCTCTGCAAGACGGACACGTTCCTAACACAGACATATACTGAGGCGCTCGGTCCAGGCCAGTCATTTCTTTTACTCTCTATAGCATACACCTCGAGAAAGACGGTTGGTACCAGTTCTAACAGTGTTCTTCTTAGAGAGAGCTGATAGCACCTCAGTATCCTAACTAATTAACAATTATTGGACGAGGCTGAGTATCATCTGAAGAATTATGGAGATCGACTGACCCTCTGAATCATCCGTGGGATTTTAGACAGTCAGAAACGGAGAAATATTTTGAATGAATAATAATGTACAGTAACAATCATTTGAAACAATCACGATAAACAGTCACCGTCGGCAGTCGTGAAAAAATTCCTTTGTCCTGTACCAGTTGAGTACCAGAGTCAATTCGTTTGAGTAGTATCTTAGTAATCATTTATTGTAGTAAAAGAAAACTTCTTGAGCACAGTACATGTTTACAGCAGTTACAGCACATCTTATTCTGTTTCATAGTTATAATTAAAATAACCAACAAGAGGTCGAAATAAGAGGTCCCTTTTCAATACCCAGGGCCGAGTTGTTCAAAGCTGGGTTAAGATAACCCAGAGTTAGAGCGAGATTTTCATTCAGATTTGAAAGCTTAAAAAGCATTTCAATTTTAATTCTTTTTGTCTACAAGATTATGATAGGAAGCTCTAAAAACAACAGAGAAAATTGTCGGAGAAAATGCTTTAGAAGACAAGAAAAAGAAACTCGGGTTAAATTTAACCCCTGGTTAAGCGCTAATCAGCCTTCGAACAACTGGGCCCAGAATAATAATTCTACAATAAATATATAAGCATGATGATAACGCCCTAATAAGAGGATGTAGAGCTTGACGATCGTCAAAGTGATTTCGCCACAACAGGATGTATTGTTTTAATTTCCCTAACAGTCATTGGTAATAAATGATCGTGTTCATCAATGTGCTTGATAATTGGTGTGATGGCACAGTACGGCATGTGACAGTGAGGTCTGTTAAGAGCAGGATAGTACTGCCGATAACAAAGATAAGCAAAGAACTGGCCTGTATGGAAGAAATAAAGAACAGCCACGTAAACTTACAAGACAAGTAACTTTGACATTTAACCCATTCCCCCCTTCAACCGCCCGTAACTGCCTGTGGGGATTCACGTCCCTTCTACACCACTTGTGACGTCATCAGTCTTAAAGTTCAAGGACAACTTTGTCTGCTAACTTGTGCAGAGTGAAGAGATCTTTCATACCATACCAAATTGAGCACATTCAGTCAAGGACACTGGAAAAAAAGGCAAAAAACCACGATGCATTGCCCTGAAAATTTCCGTGAAAATCTTCCCCACTACCCACCCACTTTCCTTCGATCGGCAAAATTTCCAGGGGTGAAGGGGTTAAAATAAAAAAAATTATAAAATCATTATCATTCAACAAGAAAGGGGATTCACAGATATTTTCCATGGCATTCAGATGTTGGAGAGTGGCATGAAATGGAGAGTGGAGTGGTAAAAGCAGAAGAATGAAGAGGGAGAAAGGAGGGAACCCCACCCCACCCCCCTGTTTTTTCCTGCTCACTTTTCTTTGCATCATCCCCACTATCGACACACTATCTGAACACCTGGAACATGTCAAAGCAAATACTCTTTTGGCCTCAAAATTAATATTACAGTTACCTAGAATTCCACCAATTGTAATATCTGAAAAAGGACAAACAATGGAAAGGTTATGTTTTGATCATACAACTGAATTGTATGCCTCAAAATATTTGTGAATAAATTTAAAAAAAAGAATAGAAAATCTGTAAGGTCAATAAGAATACTGTGGGTTGGTTGTGTCACTCAATATGTAGGCAAAAAACCATCAAAAGGGGCTTTTTTTCTTATTGACAAGCTGACTGGATATGAGAACCAGTTTAGTTACAGAATTACACTTTCTGAAAAAGCATCCTAAACTCTACAATAAAGTGGGATACCTTGCCAGTGATGTCGATAATCTGAATATCTAGTGAGTGCAAGAGCCAGAGCACATGTCACTGGAGCTAAAGCAACACACAGCTTCCATCCTTGTCCTCGTCCCTGCGCCTGAAAGCAATGAAGCTTTCCAGCAAGGTAAAGGGAGAGAAAACCCAGGCCACTGAATGCAACTATAACAATAAACAAAAGAAATGAGCAAACGCTATGAAATGATTAGTCCAGTCCAACTATTATTAGACCCAAAAATACAATGCAAAGAATACAAACTGTTACATTGTGTACCATTAGTCTTGGTAAAACACATTCAGTGAAATACAGTACTGTTGTATGAGCAACGAAGAGTTCAAAACATGTTTTGTTATTTACTGTTAAGGAATCAGTTTAACCCTTTAAACCCTAAGATCAAAATCTGAATTCTCATTTTTAACCCCTATTCATTTCCTACAGAAGTAATGGGGAGAAGTTGATAAAATATCAAGCAAATTCATCTTGTGTGATCATATCCGTAATTCTCATGACCACTCTGTTTTAGAAAACATTGATATTACAAGGAGAAATTTGATGCTGATCACTCTTAGCATTTAAAGGGAGATTCATATGTGGACAGCTCTACTTAAGGCCCGCCTTCACAAACCCTGTTTTACTCAACTGCCATACAAACTCTGTATTTTTACATTCTTGTATGAGGCCTGAGCTCCAGGCACAGAATTTTTTTTTGCACCCCAAAGGTGTTCGTATAAAAGACCTCCCACTGTATGTTTAACAGTATTCTAATCAATTATCTGTGCACCACTAATTTCTACCCACTGAATAAAGCCAAATAACTACTGAATGGAACTAACATGATGAGTGCCCACTGGGAAAGCTTTTTCTGCCTTCTTGAATCTCATCTGGATCTCCATCGCACTTCAGGGTTGGAGGAATACTCCCATTGGGGTAACAACGCCAGAAGAAATCGGGCCGAGGCCTGCAAGATAATCCCATAGTAGATCTGATATGACTTGCTGGCAATGTAATTCATGTAGTTTGAGTCACTCTGTCTGATTTTGAATCAAATGGAGAGTGGACTGCAGGGTAGAGAGTCACAAATTCTATAAGGTTTTAATGTGAAGTTAAAAAAACTGTAAACACTAGAAACATTGATCTGGAATGTTATTGTTGCATGAAAAGAGACAATCAGGCATGGGATTTAAAACTTAAGCACAAGCAGCAACAGTCATTAGTTTGTGGTTTTGTGGCTGGCTTAAGTGTTCTGATCTTTTCTGAGACTGGAATTAATATTTTAACATTTCTGAAATAGTTCAGGTGTTGGGGGTTTTAACAGTTAGTCAGTAATTCTAACTTGCATAACATTAAAAGTGACAGGGTGGGTGTTGCACCCACATACATGTAAGTACTTACTTATATTATGGCTATTTTAAGATTCTGGAAATGATAATTTTGGGACAAATTTTGACCCATTTCCCAATGCTGATACAACCTCAAAATGGCTGATATAGGAAGCAATAATGCCCTAGAACAGTCTCGTCTTAGACTAATATTAATTTGGCACAACACCAAGCTACTCATTCAGCAGTATACCCGACCAAAAGATGGTGACAGAGCATTTTCTGAAAGCCCTATTTTATTGCTCTAGATGACAATCCATTCATTCCTATTTCTATCTCTTACCTGCCTACAAGAATTTTAGTAATATTAGTCACATCTCCATTCAGTCCAAGAGTTAGAGACAAAGCTGGAAAAGATGGGAAAGAAAAATCACTGACAATGAGTCAAACATGATTTGGAAGATGGGTAATGGGAAAGTAAAGGCCTGTGGTGGGTTTCTTGAAAGTTCTAATACATTTTGGGTAACTTTTGGGGCCTGGAAGGCTGTTAACTTTGCCCTGTTTGCATTTAAGATCAAAGTTTCAATAATTTTATAACTGATAAAATGAAACTATCAGTTAACAAAGTACGACTGAAATGTTTGTAAGTTGGGAACTATGGTACTATTTAACAGGTTTGATTTTAAAATTTGCCTGGGGCCCAAAAAGTTACCAGGCCTTTTCAAGAAACAGGTCCCTGGTCAAACAGTCACAACATTGGAACAAAAGTAGATTACAACTTTATTTTGCAGAAGGCAAATGTTTTTCACTGTTTGACATTGTGACATTGTACAGTATGCTGTGACAAGCCATGAGCCTTGAGATGTTTAAAGCATTTCTATTTGTCACACTATTTTTTTTCTCTTTTGACATTTGCAGCTGTTTGACCAGCTAGACTTTAAATCCTGTTGTATTTACATTGTCAATTTCAGTGTTCCTAAGAGTGGATTTATTTACAACATACACATTATACATGTACACACAGTTGTATAGCTATCACATTTGCACGCTGGAAGTTTTCATGGTTTTTTAATTTCTTTTACAATAAAATGTTCCAGAGGGAAAATGGGTCAGCTATATGGATATGCTGAAAATAAATCCACCCTAAGTTTCCCAAGTGATATCTGATAAGCATGATTATCCATTTATAAACTGTTAAGGGAATGTTGTTCAACTGTTTGACCTCACATGGTCTAACATCTCATGACAATACAGGTATTCTTTAATTTAGCTCAACTAATGTTGTTCAAATGTTGCTTATGTTATTACTGATTGAATCAGGTGCTTTAAAGTGATATTCAGTACAAAAGGAAAATACATAAAAATTAATGCCTACCAAGGATTGCCTGTGTGCCATCAACCTTGTCCTTGCGTAAAAATGCCAGAATTAAGATAAGAACACTTGGAACAATTGCAGAAATCACCTAGTAATAAAAAGTAGTGTTTGGTAAATGGCTGCCTTATGACTGATACATTCCAAGCATTCTATAACAGTTGGAACTCCATTAATTTATTAAGTGGTCAGTAATCAAAGTCCAGAAATAATGATTGTAAATTCAACCTCCATTAAGCAGCCAACTTTTCCAAGCAACTGTGGCTACCCTTTGGCTATCTTTATGTGAATTCTCCTATTGTTGTCATTTCTATAGAAGCCAGGGAGCATTTAGTTTAATTACTTACATATAGTTTAGCTTTGTTTGAAAATATTATGAAAAGGATAATACAGTCTGTATTCTGAGATAAAGGGTGACGGCTTATTATGGACCCATAATGTAATGTTTCACTTACAGACACTGCTGCCTTTTTTGGTTATAAAGTTAATGCTATAGTTCTAGTACTGTTCATGTTAAGTTGGGAGAGCCTCATTAAAACATTTTGAGGAGAATTTGCTTCTTTGAAACAATACTGTAATTTTGTTCAGTGTAATTAGAGCTGTATCTTGTGCAAAAGTTGTTAAAAGCCTGGAAAAGTGTTTGCTTCACAATAAAGTGATGCTTTTGCTAAAGGTTATCCTAATTCCTGACAAAACTTTACTGGGCCGGGGGACCAACCTCCTTTCTGCAACCACTTCCTGTTATCCCAAAGGGGACCACTTTATGGAGGTTGCACAGTACATAGTATCAAAACATCACAGAGAACAGAAATGCGGTTTATTATTATCTAAAAATTTTACTTAAACTTCAAGAAAGTCAGTGAGTTATTTCACCCCCTTAATTACCAAAACTACACCTATAAACCTATGTAACAGGAAAGGTAGGATCTTCAGACATGACCACATTAATCTAGAATCAATCCATAAAAAAGTAGCGAAACTCCCAAAGAAACTTACAAATAATAGTTCTGTAGAAATAGTGTTCTTTGACTTAGGATTTTTATATAACCACATTTCCTCTTGGTGAATGACACGAACAAATGGCGCTGTATATTCAAGCGCCCTGAAAAGAGAGAAAATACCATTAATCAATTTTCACTACAGCTGTAGTTCACAGGTATTGACACGAGGGACTAATGTATGCTTATTGGTGCTTGGCCTACTGTGAAACTCACAAAATCGCAAACCAGGGGGGGGGGGGGGGGAGCTACTTCCCATACATTCTCTTAAATGAAATCCAAACGATGTTCTCACAACTTGCAAAGCGATCAGCAAGGGTCTTGCTAGCGGATTTGGTACTGATCATGCGCATTACGTCAAAATCCATAGATCAACGGTCTTGAGAAGAAACAAAAACATGGCGGTTGAAGGCGGGACTGTTTCTCACTATTATATTTTGGTAATTCGCAAATTTATTGATTTGATGTCGCTTTTCAGACATAGTGTGTGGTTTTCTTTTTCTGTTAAACAATTTCCCTCTGCAGAGTTTGGAATATGCAACATATAGCTCTGTACTGATAAGAACCGCTGAAGAGTTGAGCTATCGAGCAGTGTTTTGCAGCAAACCTTAGGAAAGTTAAAATCGCTTCAAGGTACAGAGCGTTCAGTAGTAGTTCTGATTTGTTTATAAGGATCGTTTTGAATTTTAACTTTGGATTCAAGGTGTTGACTGATCGTAATAAACGAAGTAAAATGTTATGAAGTGTGAATGTTTATCTGATGTTAATTCAGTTATGATATATAGAGCTGCAAGCTCATATTTATAAAGCTTTCTGAATATTCTTGCTTCCGATAAATTTGACACTTGCTCCAGTAATTTTTATCTGCATCAAGTTATCCTTGCTCGGCAAAAACGATGTAACCTATAAATCGATCGAGCGCGTTGTTGTTGGTTAGATCCAACGCAGTTGCGTTTTAGTTTCCCTCGCAATTTCAGTACCGAAAGACAAATATGATATGCAAGAAGAACAAAGATGCATGATATTATTTTTTTCAATTTTTTAAGCATTTCTGGGTTCGCTTCTTGCTTCTAAAAAGTGCTCCTGGTCTAAAATTATTTACTGTGGGAAAAAGAAATGCTGCAATTATCCGCTGGCCATCACGCAGGGTGATTGCTTTGCAAGTTGTGAGAACACCGTTTCTCAGTCCCAGACCTCGTCTCTTCCCCTCCCCCCCCCCCCCCCCCCCCTGTCGCAAACATTAGTAATGTTTTGGGAATGTTATTGAATTGCAAGGAAAAAGTCATGCAGACATAAGAAAACTAAATTGCAGGAAACAACGATAATTAGTTCTTAGTTTCTATGGCATATGTACACTTCCTTATCTTTGCTGCTATAATTGGTCAGAAGACAAACATTCTTGAAATAATTATCATTGGTGGCTTTAGATGGGGAGGGGGCTGTGGACGCCCCTTTTATATGAAATGTGTTAAAATATAGCAATCTCAAGACAACAAGTCAATTGCCTGCGTTGCAGCCGGACTTGATATTCGAGACCCGGATAGAAAATTCCATATAGTCGGGGATTTAGCCTGTTTGCATGCGACGCAGGCTACAAGCCAACAACTGACACAAACAGCTGTCAACAAATGATTTTAGTTGAAATCAATTTATTGAAAGACCTTATGTATGTCTTGTATCTCCAGTTTTCATACATATATATCCTATTCTGGGTAATTTGATTGACTAAATGATTTGTGTATCCATCGCCCATTTAATACATGCGTGGAGTTCACCGGGTCTTCACGGATATTTCACACGTCAACTATTTACATTAGAAGAATTCATAAAACCCAATTTTCCGAGACAGCTTAATCTCTGACAGCGAAAAAAAAGAATAATAAAGGAATGCAATAAACTTACACAAATATAGCGAACAAGAGTATTCGTGCCCCAATTTCGGCCAGTAAATGATACGATCCATTCCTCAATTTCGCCGCCATCTTTGACATATTTTTGTGCAATATTTCTTTGGGTGTCCGCTGACTAGAGATTTCATTGGTAAGTTGGGCTCAGCGTTGTGAAGCCCCGTATGATTGGCTAAAATTTGTCACGTGAAGGGAAGGCCTGTCCGCCATTTTGCATTTTGAAATCTGAACTTCATGATTGTTCAGAACATTTATTTAGTATAAATATTTCTTGGATCTTGGACTATGGATCAATTTGACGTGATAGCAAATCAACCTATTGTTATCGACAATGTAAGGTTAATTTTTTTACACATTTGTGGCACACTCAAAACTGTTTTCAAGCTGCCCTTGTATCGAGTTTTTTATTTACAAATCGGGGGTGGCTATCTAACTTTGAGTACTAAAGTCATGATTCATTTACTTAGCATTTACTTTTGTTGGTCACAGGGATCAGGAGTCATAAAAGCTGGATTTGCAGGAGATCAGATTCCAAAATACCATTTTCCAAACTTGTAGGTATTTCCAATGGTAAATATAAGACTTGTGCAAACCCATTTCTGTGAAAACAATATTAAACAAAATTTAATACGCTTATTAAAATAATCTTAACTGAAACAGGAATTTTATTAGCTTAGTTAAGAATTATTATTTCAATTTTCGAGTGATTGTATAAACTCTTATAATTGTTTTGAAGTAATTTCAAGAAATCAGAAGTCTTACTTCTAAGCTAAGTTAATTCATAGTGGAATTTTAGCACTGTCTTTTCTTTGGATGTCACTCTTACAGTGTATCTCACATTAATTTTATCAAGATGTGCCAGCTATATTAGGCTGATGGGATGAAATATTCTATTTATGAGTTTTATGTAGATTGCTTTCTTTGGTTTTAGTGTTGGTCGTCCTAAACATGTACGGGTTATGGCCGGTGCACTAGAGGGGGATATTTTTATTGGACCAAAAGCTGAGGTATGTGGAATGCTTCAGATGAAAACTGTCGAATTGTATTGTTAAGTATAATGAACCCTGTTTGGTGGAATGGAGTTAGCTATCTGAGACAATAAAATATGACCCTATCCCACTAACAAGGTCACCCTGTTATTATCATTATATGGCCAAATTTGTATGGCCTTTTAGTGACCATTTTAACCCAAGAGAGGTACTGCGTAGCAACAGGCTAATGGGGATGTGCAGCTGGATGGCGTCGCATTTTCATCACTGGATTGACTATGATGCAGGGCTTGAAAAAAGTCTGATCCAGTAGTCTGGGACATGTCGATTTTCTCGTTGGCAAGTAACTTTTACAGCTTACTTGTCCAATGGGGAAGGATCCAGGCATGACATCCTCGTACAAAGTTATTGACTAGGACAGGCAAGAAGTGGCCCTGGGCAAGCAAAGTTTGCCAGCTGCTGGCTGGAAGGACGATATTAATTCAAGTTTTTTTTAACCCTGTGATGGGGCTGCTTTTCCATAGAGTTACTAGTTATTTGCCCAAAATGAGAAAAGATGGGATCTGTAATTGGCCAGAATAGACTATGATGAGAAAGGGGTTCTGAGAGGCCAGCAGCACATACTCAGCAAAAATTGACCAAAGTGTCCCCCCTCTCCCCCCCCCCCAGGCATTTTAACAGGGTTCACCTGTCCTTTAAAAGAGGTGTTCAAAGTTTCAACTTTTATTTGATCTGAAAGCTTCAAACCTTTTTAATTTTGTTGGGGTCCATCTTTTAATCCATTATTGTAGCCTTATAAGAAATCAGATGGCTTTTATAAATTCATAATTTTTCTGTGCATGTAGCTTAAATTGTTAGGATTTTATCTTGTTAATGCCCCAGATCTAAAATTGTTGTTTGAGAGGCCTGTATTAATATTGGTTTCCCTTGTATAGGAACACAGGGGCCTTCTTAATATCAGATATCCTATGGAAGTAAGTGAAAAATCTCCATCTTAATAAAATGTGTATCTTGTACAATGTTGTTTAAAAGGAAGCTTTGGTTTGATCTGACGTCAAATCACAGCTGTAGCTTGATTTTTTATTTACTTTGTCTTGTACTTACAGTGTATTACATGCATCATAAATCAGAACCAAAAACTGATGATCAAATTAGGCTGAAACCACCTGAACTTCATCCTAAACTTCAAAATATGTGTACTGAGTCCCTAATTCAATACAAGCTACAATTACTTAGGGGCACAACACATCTCTATGGTTGCAGGGTTGATCTAGTGGATGTTCAGTTGGTGCCCATGCACCACCTTCTTACTGTTCTTTTCACCAATTAACATGGGAACTCTGAAGTTCAAAAGCCAACTCAAGTTTTTGTTCCTCACTGCTGTCAATCACCCACGTTGACCTCTCAAGAAACAGAACTTTGCTTCTATGAGTTCAAAAGTTCATGGTTTTTGACTTGTGAATGGTGGATTTTGATCCATTTTGTGTATTTCTGTATTTTAGGGTTTAATTGTTTAATTATAATTATATATCTGTAATTAATGAATAGGGGAAATAAAGAGGATGTTTGTTTGTTTAGTGATCATTATAAAAAACAATTATGATTGCAGCAGCTAAAAATGCATTTTTTTATTGGAAGCTGGCTATTTAATTTCAGAATTTGTGTGTTATTGGAAAGTGCAATAACTGCAATGAAGCTTTTGTCTCTGAGGTGAATAACCCCAGTCAAGCTCTTTGCAATACACATACATCTGGAGTCAACCAGATTCTATAAAATGTTACTGAACTGAACGTGGAAATACATTGTTCTTACTGTATGCACTGTATTAGTACATTGAGGATTAATAATATTCTTTGAGCTTTTAAAAGATATTATTAGAGTCAATTACTGTAACATGTAAGTACTGTCCACTTTGTTGGCCGCAAATAATTATCTTCATCCTTTTTGTTTTAGCATGGCGTTGTGAGAGATTGGAATGATATGGAAAGAATATGGCAGGTAAGTCCAGCAAATTGCTTATTCCTTATAATTTCTGTTAAGTAGTCACTTAGGTTTAATTTTTATTAATTTTATTTCTTTTTTATTTCAAGTATATTTATTCCAAGGACCAGCTCCAGACCTTTTCCGAAGAGGTAAATGTTGTGTGTTTGGGAATTTTTCCATACATGCTTTGTCAATCTTATGTAGATTAAAAGCAAGTTGTACAGAATACTGGGAAGGTTCTTTTCAGTGCTTCGTTAGCATAAGGGGTATTCTACTGTACGTAAAGTAAATCTTATTGTAAATTAAACAAGGAAATACAAACTATAATTATATGTTCTGGTTTAATTTTTTCCTTGGTTTAAATTTTATTTTCCTTTGTTTAAAACTCATTACCATACATCACCATACCCCAAAACAAAGGAAAATAAAATTTAAACCAAGGAAAAAATGGAACCACAACATATACAATTTATAATATCAACAACAACAAGTTAAGTGAAATGTTTTGTGGGTTGTAATGTATGCTGTACACAACTTTGAGTACTGCTCTTAGTATAAGATGGTTTTTTCAGTGCCACAGAAATCTGCCTGTTGATAATTTTTCAATACAACTAAACTTTGTTAAGTCTTTTTTAACATTTCTTTTTTGTTCCTAGCATCCTGTTTTATTGACAGAAGCACCTTTAAATCCACGAAGAAACAGAGAGAAAGCCGGAGAGGTAAAATTCATTTTTTAAGGTGGTAATTGGTTGTCAGTGGTAGTGTTAGCTACAAAAACAGTCATTTTCACTGAAAGAAATTTAACTGCATGATACAATAATGAGCTCTATATGTGTACCTGGTACATGTACTTATCCCAACTTGGTTTATGTTGTAGATATTTTTTGAGACATTTAATGTACCAAGCACTATATGTGTACCTGGTACATGTACTTATCCCAACTTGGTTTATGTTGTAGATATTTTTTGAGACATTTAATGTACCAGCCCTCTTCATCTCCATGCAAGCAGTGCTTAGTCTGTAAGTATTGAATGCTGCTAATTTTGTATTTAAAGAGGTGCACCAGTATTTTTTGCTTCCTATGTACCTTTTTTCTTCCAATTCTTGCGTTAATGACCCATCCTCTGCTACTTGAAGAGTAACATGTACTATTCATTGTTTCTTCTTCATCTTTCCTGGGCATATTATGAACCAATTTAATGACCAGCTAGCTTAATTGGTTAGAGCACTGCACTAGTATTGTGGAAGTCAGGGTTTGAATCTCAGCAAGCCTGATTTTTTTTTCAGGCGTTCTTTTCACAACTGCATAAGTTTCATATTTAACTGTGATGATCTTTCTGTGCATTTATGGGATAAAATATTTTTTATTCCAAACCTTTCTTTAGACTGCATAATAGCACAAAAGCTGTGCTCTAGATAGTGGTGGCCCCTGGTGCGTTACGTTTACTCTTAAGCAACTGGGGAGGGGGGCAAGAGGGGTCTCATCACGAGTTTACAAACAACAATTTGCATTTCACAAGTCGCGGAACAAATATTTACATTTTCATGGGAAGCCGGCTGTAGGTGGGTCTGATCGCACTGGTTACATCAAAGACTCAAACGTGAAGTTTAATCAAGCCACTAGATACATTTGTACTAGTTAAGGTCGGTGGGCCTTGAATTAATGATTTATTTTCTTCAATTGATCTTCATTGTATGTATACACAATCTAGGATTTTGGCAGTTCAAGTTTAACAGAGTGCACTTCAATCAGGATTCACAGAACAGTTTTTCAGTACATCACAATTCATGGACAAAATGGTCAATACGGCATCACGAAAATAAGCTGGCCCCCTTGCCCCCTCCCCCCCCTTAATCATATATGTATACCATGCAGTGTGAGATGCTAAGGGGAAGGACCCAGGGGGCTTACAGATTAAAAAAGAAAGTGGCTAGAGAGTGCCTTCCCCCTCAAGGTCTGGACTTACCACTGACATAAAATCCTTGTTCCGATATTTGTCGTTAAGTTATTGTGATATTGTTTGTGTTCAGATATGCAACTGGTCGCACCACAGGAGTGGTTTTAGATGCAGGTGATGGAGTGTCTCACTCAGTGCCAATCTATGAAGGCTTTGCTATGCCACATTCTATTATGAGAACAGATATTGCTGGCAGGTCGGTGACTGTGTGTTTTGGGTGTTTGTTTAAAGTAAAAACTAGGCCTCCACTTTATTTAGACAAAAACAAAATGTGGTCAGGCACTACTTTATGTTGAAATATTTAATTCCTGTAAAATATGGTACATGTACATGTACAGTCTAGTTCTCACATATAATCATGCTGAAGTAGCATGTAGGTAAAAGCTATTATCTATTTGCAGCTGCTTGAGGCAGATTTTAATGTAACCTCATCAGGGTATACAGTGTACATGCACCAGTACTTATTGATGATTTTTGGTTTTGATTTCATTGGAATTGGGCAAATTTTAATCAGCTATTTTCTGAAGTGGCTGACTTTTATTTGAAGCCACACTTTGTTTGCGCTAGAAAGCCAGTGGTTTCTGCGTAATAACTTCATGATTTTAACTCTTTTATCAACAGAGATGTAACAGCCTTTTTAAGACTACTTTTAAGAAAAGAAGGATTCAACTTCCATTCTTCTTCAGAAATGGAAATAGTAAGGACCATCAAAGAGGTAAAGCATCAATTGTTCCTCTGTCACAACTTTGCCAATAAACTGCGAACAGTGATTTTTCTTCCCATACATAAGAACAAGAAATGAAATTACCACAATTCCTGTACAATGTACATCATTGCTGTAATTTATAGAACTTTGATTAAGGTTTTGATGTCCTTTTATTCTTCTCTTAAACATGCCTGATGCTCTTTTGTTTTAATTTCAGCGTGTATGTTACCTAGCATTGAATCCACACAAGGAGGTGAGAAAACCTTCACCAGCTTTCATAATGCAATGTGAACTTGTAGTGATCCAAATAAACATGAACTGTTGTTAATAAGTGATATGATCAATCTTTACCAGGAGTCACTAGAAAGTGAAAGAATGCAGTATGTTTTACCAGATGGAAGTATGTTGGAGGTGAGTCAATGAATAAGTTCTGATATAAAATTTTGTTTTTTGAATGTTAAGTGCTGTACATGTAGGTACATAGAGAACAAACGCTTTTGGCATGTTGATGAGCACTAACTTTATCTTTCTAGACCTTGTTTGTCAAACCATTCTTTATTATCATGAAACACTTGGAATTTATTCTTTAGAATTTTAGTTTATTTTGTTTAATATTCACAGGTTGGTCCAGCACGTTTCAGAGCACCAGAACTTCTATTCAAACCTGACCTTATTGGTGAGGAGTGTGAAGGAATCCACGAGGTAAAACTTCCTTTCCAAGCCTCGAAATTTCCCCTGTACAGTGTAGCTTATATGTTGTTCAAACTTGAGTGTTGTTAGAGTTAACAATCATACTGTGTACCTTGTATATATATTTTTTGTTTGTAAGTTTATTTACATGCCAATACATAAAATGCTGTATTCTGTGGTTGAATCTGTGAGTAGACAAGAGGAATGGAATCCTATGTTCTGATTGGATACCCAAGTAGCTATAAAGGTGGGCTCATCTTGCCTGCTCAGGTTTTCCCACATTGGTCCCACAAGAAGTTAACTCTTTGGCCTGATAGAAAATCATATATTGACAAAGCTTGTTCAGTCAAGATGGTTGGATATTTGCCTTGTGTTTTTTTTAACTTTTTCTCTTTTAGGGTTTTATTGATCTTGACTTCTTCTTGGCCCATAAATATGCAAACAAGAACCTGGCCAAAATCCGGCCATCTTGACCTCATGATTGGACAATAATGCATATATAAGACTAGACAAGCTTGGTCAATAAGGGAACCTTTCCCATTTGTTAGTTTAAGGAGATATTATTACCTTGTCAGTGTGCAAAGAAAGTTTTGGCCGATACCCCGGGGCTAGTGAATTTTGCTATTGGGCTAGTGATTTTTGTTCTTAACTTGCCTGAAGGGCAAGTGCTGTTTGTTGGGGAAATTCAAATTGTAGAAGGATTGTAATCAATCCTACTAATCAAAAAGGGTTTTGGGGCTAGTTGAAATGACTTGTGGGGTAGTACATGCTAGCTACAGCTTGCCCAAATGGCAGGCTGTAAAATTGACTTTCTTTGCACTCTGCTTGTGGTGTCACATTGGATCTTGGAGAAAATGTCTTATACTTCGTAAGGCAATTTTGTAAGTTCTGTTTATCCTTGTTTAGGTTCTAGCCTTTGCAATTCAGAAATCCGATATGGATCTTAGACGAGTTCTTTACTCAAATATTGTGCTGTCTGGTGGATCAACACTTTTCAAAGGTGATGTTAAATACCTTGCAGTAAATTGTGGTTTTTCTGTGCAAGATATTTATGTATATGGTAATATCTAAGATATTTTATCCCTTTTTTTCAGGTTTTGGAGATCGTCTTTTGAGTGAAGTGAAGAAATTAGCACCAAAAGACATAAAAATTAGGGTATAATGTCATTACACTGTATTTTGTTTGACACAATAACTCAGACATTGAGCTTTCTCCAAGAAACATAATCCTTTTTTAAGTTGTTCTTTAGCTACTGTATATTGTAAAGCATAAAGCAATATTTCTCATTTATTGTCTCCTAATTAGATTTCTGCTCCCCAAGAAAGACTTTACTCCACGTGGATTGGGTAAGTTGACGTTCCCTTGCCTTTTTATTCTAAACAGCCTTGCAGTTCTTGTCTGGGGCAGTAAGCCTTCTTGACACTGTCAACTGTGTTAACACCAAATGTTTAGGTACGGTATCAGGTTGACAAAATTGAAAAGGGCATGAATAGAATGTTCTTTTGTTAAACCAAAAGCATATAACCCTTCTTTCGGTCTTAGACATACAGGTACAGCTGTATAAGCGTTGCAAGCTCAAAGTTTTTAGCCTTGAATTCTCTGATTCCATATTTGGGCAAAATAATTTTCCTTGCTTCTGATTGGACGGCTGCGTCGGCTAAAAAACCCCAGCATGGTTCTAAACAGATAGGGGGAAGTTAGATGCCTCGGGGTAATATTCTTCTGGTTAAACACAGTCCATTGTTTTAGTAACTGGTCCTAACTTCAACGTAAACACGTAAAAAACAAACAAACAGCGTTCAAAACCCAAACGGGTATACCCCGGGCTGTGGCTGCGAGAGATTTTTTGTCACATGCATTACGCAAACTGCTTTGAAGTCGTCCGCTACGAGACAAAAAACGGGTTACTATTAAGACTTTCCGAAGCCGTGCATGAAAAGTCTGTGGTACCCGGGGTAAAAAGGGAACCAGTTCTTGTTGATGATTATCTTCATTCCTATCTTACACCTACTGACTGGTCGAAACTGAAATAGCTGTGTTCATCAAGCTTACGTGGTTAGTTAGATGCTAATATTTACTCTCTTGTCCGTCTTTCAGTGGCTCCATTTTAGCGTCTTTGGACACATTTAAGAAGATGTGGGTCTCTAAAAAAGAATATGATGACGAAGGTGCTAGAGCCATACATCGGAAGACATTCTAAAGTTATCTGATCCGAGTTTTTTTAGTTAAATTATGTAGATCAGATATGATAGGGAAATTTTTGTTTAAAGGTGAACTGAGATTGTATATAAATATAATTATCTATGGGCGGCCGCCATTACTCGTGTCTGCTTCAGGATTTCTACACGACACAGACAGTCAGGTATGGCCTCAGTGTCAAGCAGAGATGAACAATCTCCTGGATCGTCTTTAGTTAACTGTAACAAATTGTAATGTTGAAAATGAAAGTGGCTATCGTTTTTAGGAAAAAAGGTGTCTTGCTTAGAGCAAGCTTAGAGCCAAAAGTCCTCGGTACACTCTGTTCAACTTCGTTCCCAGGACCTCTCTTTATTTAGGGATTGAAAGGAGAGAGACCTGGTGAGAAGGTTGGACACTGTTGGGACCACAGGTAACGTTACAGGTAACGCAGGCTCACTATTTGTGTCACGTACGGGTTTCATATAACGTGATTAAATATAGAGAATATATGGGGCGAGGATGAAGGAGACTATTTTTCCAGAAACTTTGTGTGCGTATTAAGGACAGCAACAACTCGCCACATGGTAAGTTTCATCAATTTTTATTTCCATATTCCAGCAAATTTCCAGACCTTAACTTCGCCCAATATGTTCTCAAAATCTACTCACGTTATATGATACCCGTAAGTGACACAAATAGTGAGCCTGGGTTACCTGTGCTGGGACCTTGGCTAAATGTCCATCTATAAGAAGAGCCTGCATTAAAGAGAGTCGAAACAATGACTGAAATATGGCAGCGACCAACTCTAGGCGTCCATTTTAGGGTGATAGGAAAGAGTTAACTGTTGTGGGAGTTATTTATTTGCAATAATTCGTAGTTTCCTTGTATCGGCTCCTGCTCGTAGGGTCAGGGTCAAGTCGCCCGAAGAAATGTCGCCCGGATTCATTTAAAGCTGTAGCCCTTCTCGGCTCCGCCAAAACTTTCACACGCGCAAAAAAAATTCCGCCAGCTACGCAGGCAATGCTCGTTTTCATTTTTTTTTACGATAGATGATCAAGAAGTGATTTCTCTCCTTGCTGGTATTTCAAATGTATTTCAAAACATTTTAAGCACCTACCAGGCGCCTAAGGTTAAATTTCGACTAATTTAATTCTTGGTTTCGGGCGAAATGACTTTTAAGGGTCGACCGTCAGGGTAACTCGTCAGACTCATACCTAGAGCCCTAGGGCATCTCATGAGCGGGACAGTCCCTCTGGAATTGGAAGTTTTACTACAGAAACCCGGAGTTAGGTTTATTCATGACAAGGCAGCTTTTGTTCAACATAAACATGATGTACATTGTACATGTGGTTCAGTTCGTTTGCTCGCCTCGTTAATGCAAAATTATGGCTATTAGAAATAATTTAACTACATAAAGCATCAACCCCAACCCCCTGAAAAGAACCTAACCAGTTTCGAAACAGTACTTAACCTTAATCTGTAAAAAGCAGTGCTTAACCCTAATTCACAACGAGGAAAACCACGCTGTGTAAATTTCATGAGGTGTCCATAGCGGCTACGGTCGATGGGATCTAATGATAACCTTTACGTTGCGAGGTTATAGAATGATAGAGCAAAAGGTGACCATCGGTTAGTGATGTGGAGGTGATCCTTTTTGGATCCTTTTTATCAACCGGTTGAGTTTTGGATAGTATTTTAATTTTGGGATAAGTCTTTAACGTCATTAAAACGGTTATAAAGTAAACAGTGAGGATTTTGTTTAAAGTACTATGGCCATAGATCACAATGTCTGCTTGAAAGGTTGGAAAAGGCTTTTAGCAACGGCAAATAAAGTACATGATTTAAGCAATTGCCGCTTGATGTTTTCAAAACGAGGATGACACTGAGAAGTGTAGAAGGGTTATAGAGATCATAAAACTCCCGTAAGAAGAATCAGAATTTATCTCTAGTTAATGGAGAAAATGGGATTATCAGTAGCATCTTGGAATGGGGATTATGAGGAATGAAAATGAGTTTGGAGAATCGGAAGAATAAAATATTAATCATGAATTGTTCTTACCGTTCAGAAATATAACCAACCGATCTCTTCAGGCTCGGAGATGCGTTTAGGAGAACTCGCTTGCCTTTACCCCGTTTTACCTATATTGAAATCTATACCCCGGTATCAGTTTAAACTCAAGGGTCCATCCGCGCAGTACGGGTTCGTGTAACAAAATATGGGAATATTGTACAACGCGTCCCCTATATACAGTTTTCTTTAAGAACGTTGCAAAAGCCAAGAAGGGTCTGGAAGACTTTTTAAAGGTCTAGAGAGACTTCAAGCGACTAAAGTGTCTCTTTTAACCGCCCTGTACCATCTCTTCCCTGCGCTAATTTCAACTTAAGCCTGCTTCTTTCTGGTCCCAAGGCGTCCCTCCTGACAATTAACATGCGCGCGAGGTGTCCTGGAAAGGAGGTATGGCGCTCCGTTCCCAGATTTGCATCCATCCATTTCGAACTGCGCCCGAGATTGTGGCGGTGTTGTTTCGTATTGCGTCGTACTGTGACACTGTTTTGGGGAAGGAATTTTGTCCTAGTTTCCTTTGCAACTCCGAAATGGTCGGTAAATACCCTGCGTGGAGGGCGCTCTTTTTCCTTTCTGCTAATCACCTTTCCCTTCCCCTTTTGACAACTGGTACGCAGGCTATGCCACTACAGGAAGCAAAAGCGTCCCCAGAGAAGTCCCATGTTGCAATTCGGCACAACACCAACTTAGTTTCACGCGAAATCTTAAAATGGCAAAGATGCTCCATACTTTCTGTTGCTGTCAATGCAGAGTACGGAGAGTTGGTCTGTTTTGTTTATGTGCATGCGACAGTAAAGCAGACAAATAAATGTCAAGGATAAAACCTTTATTAAAATGCGTGTCAAAGGACTGACAAAAATAATTGCAATAAATTTCCTTTGGCGTTCAACTTGAAAACGTTTCTCATGCTCTAACACATTTTCACTGTCTGGAGCTGACAGCTTTTCAGAGTCCTTTACTTTGTTCCTGTTGAAAATAACAAGAGTGTATGTCTCTCAAAAGGTACTCAATGACTTTTTAACGATGTAGGTAACAGTTACAAATCTGTAGCTTGTTTAGAAAAACAGTCTCGTTTGGCGGCCCTATTGATCTAGAGTAAGCCTAAAGGTGCTTTGTCACGCGCAATTCATAATAATACCTTTACTGAGTAGGGTCTATCTGTTCTGAGAGCTTTGGAAAATCTTGACGTGGCAAACGTAAATGGCTTTGGTGCACGGGATAAGAATCAAAGAAGACAGATGCCCTGCGATCTTTTCGTTAATCAAACATGCATACTGCTATCATCGTACTACTGACTTCTTTGCTTACCTGGAAAAGGTTACGCCTGAAGGTGATATTTTCAAATCCAAATTGCAACACTTCGATGACCCTGAACAACCGAGAAATTAATTTTAAGACAAAAGTTGCTGTGGACACTGGACAATGGACAGTACTTTATGGTCTTTGTATGCCCATAGGTGTTTAGTCCTTGCGTTCGGTAAATAAAATAGATTTATAAAATTACCTGGAGTAAGATGTTTCTGGATTCTGATAGGCCGTTTACGGGCCTGCTCGAGCTCACTGAACCCCATATATGGAGAGTGAATTTCCACGATCATCTCAAAAGCCCAGCAGATAGTGGCCTGGCAGCCACCATACCATCCACCTAAAACCATTCAATAAAAATAGGAAGCTTAATTTTTGAAAGCTTTTCTTTCAAGATTTCTTAAAGATGCTGCCACCAAAGTTAAACTTAATTATTTTTTCTCTCTTTTTTTAATTTTTTTTATGGACTATAGTAACTGTGTACTTAAAAAATGAATTTTCCTCCTTTCAAACTTTATCGCGTCTATTTGGAACCGCTCAGTTCGTCAAATGTATGCGACTTTTCATGGAGTTGAATTCTTAAGGGATTTATCCATGTTCAAATAGAGAAAGGAAAATTTGTCGTCGTATGTCTACGTCATCCATCAAACCTCGCTTTGGGAAGTTTTACGTCGTAGTCGTTCAGTGGACGTCAACGAAATGTACTAAAAAGCGTGATGCACGTGCAGAGCTGTTGTTTTGGTCATAAAACTATTTGTTTTCTGACCGGCGTTGTTATTGTCGTCGTCGTCGTAGTTGCTTAAGGTCCACAATAGATGACATCGCCCTTAGGTTTTTAGTCCTTGCGTTCAGTATTAAGTAAAATAGATTTATGAAGTTACCTGGAGAAAGATGCTCAAGGATTTTAGTTGGCCGTTTTTTTGCCTGCTCTGGCCCACTATACGCCTCATACGGACAAAACTTTTTCACTAGAATCATCTCCGAAGCCCAGACAGTGGTCTGGCGCCAGCCATCATACCATCCACGTCCAAAATCCGGCGCCATATAAACTCTGGTACATGGAATGCCTAAAACTATTGTTGGATGAAAATTAGCGCAGCTTCTCTTTCAGGATCCCTTAATTAAGGGAGCCCCCTCTAAAGAAAAACTTGATTTTCTCGTCCTTTTGTAACGAATACTCATTTCACTTTTTTCATTGAACTACAAAATGTCAACTTTATATTGTTATCAATGCTCAATTCGAAAAACCTATTGACTCGACATTGTTAATGGGCGACATCCCATGACCTCAGGAGAGTTTGTTCCTTTGTTATCTGACGTACGGTGTTGTGCGAACAGGCTCTTTTGTTGGACGAGGCAGCCGATGCCGAACCACGGGGTTTTGCTTCCCTTTCTTCCGGCTTAGAACGAAACGAAAGTAAAAATAACTTACTATGCAAACAATCTTTCGCGATCAATTTTGTTAGGTTAGTTTCCTCCTCTTTGGTAAGAGGAAGTGAACTCAAACAATCCGAAGTCATCAAGGGGAGCCCATGTACTTCATCACAGGATTTGTCCTCGCTAAAGATCAGGAAACAAATCGTATTTTAGTAGTAGGAAGCGTTATGTATGTAATAGCCATCTTGGCTAAATCTAATAAAATGGCTCAAATGATGTGGTGGGCTTAAAAGAGCGTACGCCGATTGACTACTGTATTCTCAGTGTATTCTCCTCCATAAGCTAGTTGAGAACTTCCGTTTGATCGTTCCGGTTAGACGGAGGCTCTTAGTGTTAAGATTGAACGTTTTTCGGATATAAATAGTCTCTAAGTACATGATAAATATGTTTACCATGAAACTTACCCAAACGAATTGGAGGAAGAGTATTCTACGAGACCTACAAAACAAAAATGAGACTTTTCATAAGTTAAAATCTCAACAAAAACATCAAATCATAACATGTTTTTTTTAATCGACATCTCAACGAAAACCGCAAAGCCTTTTGAAATCTTTGGAAGTGATTTGGCAGATCGCTGGGACCCTGCCCTTTTTGTCTTTCTTTCACGTTCTCTACAGAAACGACAAAAAGGTTCCTTATTTCTATTGATATACAAAACTGATATACCTGTTATAATCGTTATTAACAAAGCTCACTTCAAATCTGTTAATAGACTACTCTGTGAAGCCCATGAAAAATCAAAGTAAGATTGAGGCAGAAGCCAGGCAGAATTACGATGGTGTGATCATGAATTGCATTTTTATTCGTTATATCAGTACCTGAATCCTGGCAGTTCAGTGGCCGTTCCATTGCGTGATGACGCTGAACTTTGTCCGGCAGGAAGACCTCAGCTGAAATTTGGAATGGAGATTGATGTATGATGACTTTGAGAAGTTCCAAATCGATAGAAGTTCAGTGTTTTGCGGACGATACGCTCTTAGTCGACTTATCTAATTTTTCATATTGTATTCCTGTCGTAAGTATTCCATATATACCACACGACTGAGCCACCAAAAAGGACGAATTTCCTTTTCGTTGGTGCAATAAATTTCTTATTTACGGACTGACTGTTGCGGATTTTGCAGTTGCTCCTGGCTAGGAAAGGTTCGTATCTAAAATATCTGTTAACATTACCTGGTGAAAGAAGCCGTAATTCATGGGCCAGCTTGGGCTTACTAAATGTCAAAAATGGAGACGTCATGTCCAATACGATCATTATCAAAGCCCAAAGGGTGGCCTGGTAGCCACAATACCACATCATACATAACAAAGTCAAAGGCTGAAAAATGTTGCAATCAGTTCCTTGAATATCCTCTTTGATTGCAGTTAACTTGCTTGTGTTTTGTATATCCACAAATGATTGAGACTCTACTTCAGAGGGTGTAAGCGCCGATGAATTTGACGACTTAAAAGAGTGGCTTCTAATAGAATCTCTGAAAACAACATAGACATACCTTTCTTGTAAAAGGTGCATTTTCTTTTGATTTTATTTTGCGTTAAATCCTTCCTTATTAATTCATTCAATGATTAATTTAATGTATTTATTCATTGATTTACTTGTTAATACTGATTTCTATATGTGCTAGACGGAAGTCTACTCGATAAAGCCAACAGGCCAACAGCTCAGCGTTGGCTAAGATGTTATACATAGTTGGGTGTCAGTGAAACGCTGACGTGGGGTTGGGGGCCGGGGTTTGTTTGTTCTTTCGTTTCATTTTCATTTTCGATTATTGGTTAGGGAAAAAAAGCGGGAAATGAAACAAAAGAACAATGGAACCAGACTCCGAGTGGGCGTTTTTCTTAGATTCAGATTAGAACTGAGGTTGTGACACGGAAAGACATCAATACGATCATGATTAAAACCTCAGTTCAGATAGTCAGTCCCTCGCTTGTTAAAAACTACAAGAACACACGTTTTCTTGTTTTCAAAAACTATTTTAATTTGGTGCTCGATTTATTAATTAAGGAGAAGCGATTATCTCGCTTTCCACTGACCTGGAAGAGTTGGTACTGAAGGATGTGGTGCAATCAGTCGAACTAGAACTTGACACAGATGAACCTGAATAAAAACAAAGAAAGGTTTGAGCGGGAAATCTACAAGCTGTGTTAGCTTTTTTTCTCGTTTGAGAGATTGTTTGAAAAAGGCTGCAGATGAACTGGTAAGATTATTTTGTTGGGAAAGTCTTCTCTGATACGTTCTCTGATCATAGCTGATCATGACAGCTTCTAGATGGGTGATATCATCAAAGTCAACGTTCTGAACAATCGGCAAATATCGACTGAAGGATTTAGTCTACTCGATCGCGACTTCAAGGACTATAAGTCATTATTGACCGAATAACCTCATGTATAATTACTGTAACATTCGTACAGAGTTGCGCGCTCACAAATGAGTATCAACATAAATGAAATTAAAAAAACGTTTGTGTTCTAGTAGAAGCCCAATATTTTTGAAGGAGATCTCGCTCATGCAATCAGAGAGCTTTCAAACTTAGTTTAAGTCAGTGTCGATGGGAGCAGCCCAGCCTTTTTAATGTTTCGTCTAGAATTTACTCATCATACTACGATTAGAACGAAACAAGGAAATGAAAGGCACTTACTGTGCAAGCAATATTTGGCGGCATGCGCAATCAATTCAACTCGGTCGGTGTCATCCTGTTTTGTCAGAGAATAACTCCGCATACCACACAATGTCACCGAAGAAAGTTTATTTGCTTCATCACAGCATTTGTCCTCGCTAAAAATCGGAAAATAAATCATTGTAATTAGTGGAAAGCGACATGCATTCAGGACAAAAAAGGCTGAAAAAAGCCTGCTTCTTAGTAAGGAAATTAGAAACAACATAAATTGGTTCAACTGATGGATTGAGCTTGTAAGAAGGTAGGATACTTGACCGATAGCAAGTCATCCCAGTCTACTTGTGCTGCTCGCATTGGCTAGAGATTTCTTTGTTATGACAAAAGGGTTTTTCTTGGGATCCAGCTGAGCCACCAAATAAGCACACGATATGTGTTTAACATACAAACTTACGCAAGGAAGTTCGAAGAAACGTTTTCTGGTGAACCTAAAAAACAAAATACAACAGCCTTGTGACAAATTTATATTCTTACAAAGATATCAATCATAATTGAAAACGTCAAGCTACAATGCCTATTCTTGGAAGGAATATTCTGTTTCGCAGGAACGCTGATCAATGCTTTGTGCGGGCTTCACGCTTGTAGAAAGTTAAAAATTTTACAGGCACCGCCCTGGGGAAAGGAGACAACGCCCTTACCGTCGTGCAATTCAAAAGCAGTGTACACCGCTAGCTTAGTATTGTTTACCTACCTTGCATATTAAACCAAGGATGGTTTAAAATTTGTCGCAGTGTCGGTCGATTCATTGGAACAACATTCAGCAATAAACTGACCAAGTTCTTAGCCTCTGTTGAAATGAAATTAAGTAATAAAAGTTGATATGCTAAAGTAACTAAACACTGAAATGTAGCAGAACTTATCGGTCAAGGTTTTTCTGACATGCGATAAGGAGCTAATTTTGAATTTGGGGCAAATAAATTTGACAATGCTATACATAAGTCTTATTTGAAGGCTAGATATTTTTTTTCTGACAAACTGGATCCCCTTGTTTTTCCTTTTTATTCCTGCCCAATAGTTCTATTACTTATAAACGAAATTTGTCATGGACAACGTATTAGCCTAGGTTATTATTGGCCCTAGAATTTTGATCCTCAAGCGTGGTCACTGTATTTCTTGATATTACCTGGTGATAGATGATGTGGGATTCTGGGTGGCCTGCTATAGGCCTGCTCGGGCTTACTGAACGCCATGTATGGAGAAAGCATGTCCACTAAGATCATCCCCAAAGCCCAGACAGTAGCCTGGCAGCCATCATACCATCCAAATCTAAAATATTCCGGCGCCATATAAACCCTGGTACCTGAAACATTTAAACCAATAACCATTTAAGTCAAAAATGATTTGATCAACGCGTTTTTTTTTAAAGTAGCTGGTATTAAAAGTACGTTACTTCTTTTCCACTGACAGATACTGAAAAAAACAAACAAAAATTAACAAATAAACAAACAAACAAACAAACAAACTAACTAACACATAGCCTACCTCTAAACAAATTATAAGGTTCATATTGTATCTCAGACGCCAGAACAAAGTCGATTAGTTTGACTTCATCGGAATCCAAATCAACTAGGATATTTTCTGGCTTAAGATCCCGGTGAATAAATCCATTTTCTTCGCATTTGATGTTAGCTTCAATGATCTGTGCGAAGTAGCGCAGAGCTTCTTTCTCTGTCATTGTTCTATCAAATAAAAGGCTGCCCAAATCCTGACAGTTTTGTGGCCTTTCCATGACGTAAGCGTAATAATTGCCCATTGTAAAGAAATCGTAAATCTTAATCACGTGACGATGTTGAACCTTGGTCATCCAATAAACCTCAGCTGGAATTTTCTTACCATTCACCTTAAAGAAAAAATTAGAATACAGCGACTCTAAAAATTTATTCCGCTATGGCTATTTTGAACGAGTTCATGAGTAATGACGTTCGAGGTACGAAAACGCAACCCCTAATTTCTGCTGGGTGTCCTGTGCAATTAATAGCTGGGGTTTTTTGAGATTGCATTTGTGTCGATACACATTTGCCTCACTTTGAAGCTCTACCATGCGTTTTGCCTCGCTTTGACGCTATATCTCGCGTTTTGATTCGTGGTCATGCGTTCCTGTACTTTCTTCGTAAAGCATTTCTCATATTTTTCTTGATCGTCTTCGCATTAATTATCTAAATAGCAAACAAACATCTCGAACGCACTCTGCTAAGCTCCGATTACTTCTAGTATAATGGTCTATTTTTGCTACAAAATAGAAGAACATGATCAAAAGAGAATAAGGGAACAAAGAGGGAAACGCCCAGTCTAGCCGGCCCTGGGATATGTGAACTTCAACTAAGTTTTGTTTAGATCAATTAAACGTTTGAAATTAATCAGCAGTTGGATTCTGGAGGGATCTGCAAACTTCTCTTCAGTGTTGTCCAAAAAAGAGAATTCCTTTGAGGCAGTCGCGTGTGACTTGATGACAGCTCAAACAATTGATTAAATGTGCCGAATTCCCAGGAATTAGACTTCTAAAAATAACTTGAGCAAAATTCACATTTCGGCTGACTCCCTAAATTGACATGATTTAATCCTGCCCGAAAAGTGATTTGCTATTTTTGGACTTACCTCTCTCAGGTCCTTAACGGAGCGTTTATCAACAAATTTAATGGCCACCTGAAATTCAACAAAGAATCAATATAAGAATTTTTTGACATTTGGATGAATTTTGTACCTTTTCACCTCTTTAGTCTCTTTTATACACCGATTTTTGGCTATTCTTACCGGCATATTATCAGCCTTTCGTGTGGCAGCAATGACTCGGCCAAATCCACCTTCGCCGAGCTCATATTCCATATGGTACTGATCAAGATTATCTGCAGATCACAAAAATTAGATACTAGAATCCACAGCTAAGTACAGGCGTAAACTTACATACCAGAGAGCAGAATTTATCAGTGGTGTGCGCTGGTCCCATTTCTGGTTTCATTTTGTAGTATGAGGAGAAATTTGGCGGGGCTTCAGAATCATAATCAGAAGGTCCGGTGTTCGAGTATCCCTCGGAGCTCTGGTGGTCGTTCCCATTTCAACTCTTCTGACACCATGTTTGCAAACTAATAACATATTTAGCTCAATTGCTGCCAGTTAAGTTGCCTATCATTACGTTTTAAAAAGTTGCTGTAAGAAATGACTGATTGAAATGAAATTTATTAGAAAGACTTTGAAAAGGGATAATAAGTAACCATTTACTCGTTTATTTATCTATTTATTTCATGTGTAGCGCTATATTTATATTAAACACTCCCGCAGAAGAGACCCATTTGACCAGAAATAAACTGCTTAATATTACGGCTTCTTTCTTCGAATGGGATGCTTGTCTTCCGCAGATGCCTCCCCTCCCGAAATTTTATGATTCAGGTTGTCTGAGAAAACAGCACTATATATATAACAGCGAGTTAGAGAGAACCCCGGAAAGATGTAAGGTCCAATGCCTGTAAATGCAGTCTTTTCGATCACGACCCGCTTTCATTTTTCACTTACCTTCCAAGTTGATGTTGTTTATAATTTTCGGTTTGATCTCTTCTTGTTCTTGGAAGGAAGAATTCGACAAAATCGACATCGATATAGGACAAAGGTCAGCTTGGTCCCTGCGACTTTTGTTAATATTGTTCGTTTCCTAATTGATGGAAAAAATAAATAAATTAACACGTTTTGTCTGAATATCAGTCTAGCTAACCGTAGACAAGGGACTGGGGAGAACGTGATCGATTGACGTGTCGAGTGTCATGTGTTGGTTCGCCATTTTTTAAATGTGCCTTTGTTGTTGAAAACAGAAAACGACTGTGTGTCTTCAGGGCATATCTTTCCACATCCTGACTGAAAAAATAATTTTCTAGACTTACGCTTCAACTTAAAAAAATAAGCTTACGTTCACGAAATCTTAGCGCTAATCAAACGGTACTTTCAACGAACTTTATTATGATTACATCCTTGCAATCCTGAAAGTAACTTTGCTCTTAAAATGTTTTAATCAAATTTTAAACAGTAAATATTAGTGCCATTTGTTGGTATATTGATCAGAAAAAATGTGCTATTCAATTGGAAAAATTCTGTCAAAATTCTCTTCTCTCCTTCACTTTACCCTTAAGCTTATGGAATTTGACTTAGTATTGTATATAGTAAACGTACTATATGGGTGTTTAGACTTATATATATATTTTTGTCAGCTAACCTTTTTGCAGTTGAGCGCTTGACTCTTTCTGTTCCTCGAGTCCTCAACTTCTTTCAAGTAGTCAGTGATTTTCGCTTTCACTAAATGGGAGCGATTGCTCGGTCGATCCTCTGTGCTCATATTATTTTCATCCAACATTGTTACGTTAATAAAAAAAAATTATGTTGAAAAGTTAACTCAATACGTTTTGAACAAAACTTCCACACTGCATAAAACGGCAAGTCTTTTTGCAACTAACGGTTTCCATGACAAACAATTGGTTTCTATGGCGAATTGTGACGATATTTTTTATTCTGTTGCGCGTGCTTAATTGAAATAATAAAAGCCATAACTTACCTCGAAAGAAAGCAAAACTAGTGCGACTTGTCCTCTATTTTTAATTTCAAACAGCATATGCACCTCTTGAGTCTTAAAAATATTCAACATAGAAACGCAAACTAAAAAGCGTGCACAAAATACTACCTAAGTAGACACTTCAGTGTTTTTGTCGTAATGTTCACTGGTAATTATATGGCCAATTAGAAGAACATACAACAGGAGCAGAATAAAAATTGACGTAAGATTTGAAGATGCATAATGAAAAGGTCTTTATGTTCGTGTGTCTAGATTGTGAGATCTTCCTCTTCTTCTTTTTATGAGTAATACTTTTGATTTCAGTAATACTTTTAGCGCCCGGCGTTTATAGAGACGCCATCTGCAACGAAAGGCAAACTAATTATCATTATCATCATCATACCTTTATTTAAACACGACAAACCTTAAACTAATCGCGCTTACAAAAGCTGTATAACTGACCAGGTGGACCTGTTTTTATGAAATACAAAGATACAGTCTTTTTTTGAGTTGACACTAATAATAATAATAATAATATTTAATATTTATATTGCGCATTTTCTATAAAATAATCAAATGCGCATTACAATATGAACCTATTTACAATTTCTATGAAGTCAAAAACAAAACTTACACTATTTACAATCAACTATAAGAAAAATAATTTACGGAAGAACTAACTAATTGTATTAACAATTGTAAGAACTAACCTAATTGTATTAACAAAATGCCTTCTCAAATAAAAATGTCTTAAGTTTCTTTTTAAAATCATTTGTGGTGCAAGCAGATCTAATGCTTATGGGAAGACTGTTCCAAAGCCGTGGTGCTGCCATCATGAAGGATCGATCTCCCATGGTAGCTTTTGTAAAACGCTTTGGGGTGCTCAAAAGAATTCCCTTATTATTTCGCCGTAAATCATAGCGAGATGGCGGTAAAACAAAAATTAAATCAATGAGATATTTAGGAGCTGAGCCTATCATGTCCGTACAGAGCTTTAGGAATAGACTCACTGGTCTAGTTGGGCAGTGCTGATTAGTAAAGGATATTGAGTTTACAACTGGACTGGGTTGGCGGGCCAGATCTGAGTTTAGATTTCCAGAAGTTGGAATATATGTACAAAGTATCATCCGTGCGAATATTCATAACAGTGACAAGTTAAGAGTGACAAGTAAGTTTGAGTTCGTCCACTCACGTGGCTAGCATCTATGCAAATTTATTGGAACAAAAGAAAGCGTTTACAACAGAAAAGAGTTCAACTACTACAGGACTGGTTTGGGACACAAAGATGGCCGCCATGACGTCATGAACGCACGATGGGCAAGGGCAATGCATGGGCTGCCTGTGGAGAGCAGTGCCCAGTCCTTTTCAGCCCAAAATACACATGGTGGCAACATGGCGGATTGTTTGTCGCCAGCTAAAGATTTGTAGCTTTTTTCAACTCTCTTCTTTGTTTTGGTTTTGGATCCTTGCAAAAATGGCTCGGAATAGGAAAGGTAAACACGCCTTAGAAGCCGCGCCTAAAGATCATGATGACAGATCTAAATCCACACGGCGCCGAGGAAAGCAGCCTTCGTTGAAACCATTTCTGCTGTTGGCAGCGGTTTTTGGAATTCCTTTGTGTATATTCGGAGCGTTTAAACTTTGGCATTTCAGATTATCTACGCGTCTTTACACCCCGCTTAACGCACCGTTAGTTATAAACAAATCTGAGAGTGATATGAGTCGCTTCTGGGGAACTTATCGTTCCAATTTGTACTTTGGCCTTAGGTGAGAATCTGAAGTTTTGTCAATTTTAGTTAAATTTTCAGGGCCATTCCAATAACAACCCCTATTTGCTGTGGGGGACTTTTAAATTTATAACTGAGCGGGGGGCTACACTTTCATATTTGGAGTATTTCTTAGGGATATGGCAAAAAATTCCCTTTTTTGTAGTGGGAGAGAAAAAACAAGCTTTTCTGACGAGGAGGGATGGAACAGTGTTGGGACTTTCTTTAGGCTAAAAGTCAGGGTCTGGCTATTAAATGGCATGAACATCAATAGTTTAATGCTAGATAAACTTTGGGTGTGTTCCTTTTGGTAGATCTGACAATAGATGTTTGATATAAAAAGCCTTAAAGGGACTTTACATGCCTTTTGGCAAATAGAAGTCCAGGATTTCTGAACTCGTGAATCCTTGCTGGATGTAAAATCCATAGTATTCACAAATTGGAACTGGAATTGCTCTACAAACTCACTTGTTGACATAGTAGGCACTTGATTGTTTTAGTACAACAAAACTCTATTTGCCACAGAAAGAAGACTCGAGAAGAACTTAAATTCTCTGATATTCATTGATTAAGAAGGATCTGCTTTTAAATTGGCACAGGGGCTCTTCCACCATATTTCAGCTCATGTAGTGAGATGGGTACCACAACAAAAAAACCTTCCAGGAACTTAAGTGCTTGTCTTAACATGGCACACAAGTGGCTTTGACACATAATCTATTCTGCTGTATTGGAGAACAACAACCTTTGCATAGTTTTTAACACTTATGCCCTTCTTTCTCCGGTGGGGCTAAAGTGCAGGTCACAGGTCAGGTCACAGGTCACAGGTCAGATCACAGGTCACACAAAAATGATAGGACACTGGACAAAACAGTTCTGGATTGACATTTCAGTTATTACACAAAAATAAAACAAGCCAAGGAACCTCAATTATTATATTTTTTCTGTTCTGAACTTTGCCAAATTCCACACATGAGAAAATATATTCACGCTAATCATGCAAGGTGGACTTACGTTACAGCATAACCAAAGTTGGTAACAAAAAGTCACATGATTTTTAAGAAAAAACAAATCTCAAAATGAAGGGTTGTTGCGTTAGGAATACTAGATCGGTCTTCCACCTCTTTTGAAGATGGCGGCCTGTTGCTCGCGCTTCGTACCAGCCACAAAATGCTGCTGTGTTAAAGTGTAGTCGGCCAAGAACTTCAGGCACTGCTATTTAGGCCTCTCGAATAGTTTCTGGACCATATTTCTCGGCTTTTCTCCCAGGAGCTTGCAATTCTCTCACATTCTGTTGCACAACAGCTTGAAATAACTGTTGGATTTGCCTTGTGGCCCTTAGGTGGGAGCATTCTGCCATTACAACTTGAATCTTTGACTCGGTAAACTGCTGAAGATGTATCAAAGGATTACAGTGCTGCATGTGAATGACTCGCTCCAAGTTATCTTGGCTGCATGGGTTATTTGGAGTTGACATTCTAATAACACGAGAATGCTTCCTTTTCAGTGAAAAGGATGTGATTTGTTTTTCGTACAAATAACATGATTTTGCACACCTTTGTGATTTTGTTACCAAGTTTGGATATCCTGTATGATCAGCATGAAAATATTATTCCATGTGTTTAAAAGACAAAAATATCATCAAGGTTCCTTGGCTTATTTTATTTTGTATAGTAAAATGTCAGTCCAGAACAGTTTTCTCAAGTGTCGTATTGTTTTGTTTGTGATCTGTGACCTGACCTGTGACCTGTGACCTGACCTGTGACCTGTAACCTGTGACCCGCACTTTAGCCCCGCCGTTGTTTCTCTGTAATTCATGTGTTACTAGTGCTTGGATTATGTCGGCACTATTTGAGTTCCCGATCACAAAATTCTCCACATCACTTCTTGGGAGGCAATCATTAGAAAAAAAGGAAGTAAAAGTTTTCAAGGTTATGGGTCCAGCTTTGGATTTTGTGTTCGTTTTGGTTGCAAAAAATGACAAATCTACAATCCTTGCCAAAAATCCTTAAAACACCTATATATGCATGTCCCTTTCCCTCTGCAATGTTGAGATGCGATTGCAAAGTTACATGGCTACAACAACATTGCAATAGGGAGGGGGAAACAAAAAGGATCAAAAGTTTCCAAAGTGTATCAAGGTTTTATCTGAGATTGTAGGATGAAAAATGTGTCTTTGGTTTCATCGAAAGGAACACACCCTTAGTATTAATATTACAATAGAAATAAGTTGAGTGAAGCTTGAATAATTATAATGATTGGATGCTGGAAAGTATGTCATTAAAATAGAAAATCCTTTTTCCTGTATGATAAGTCATAAAAAGCTTCCGATTCATCAAATGAATGTGCTGTGTATTAAGAAAATAGGTCTTAGCTCAACTAGATTTATTTGTTGGAACTTTATGTGTGCACAAAGATACCAACAGACGGCGGACCATTTCTACCACAGTACTACAAGGATGCTTGGAATGTTTCGTAGTGCAACACATGGTGAAATTCTCTCTAGCAATGTTGTTAGCCATTTGTTTTTTACAGCAAAGTCACATCTGTGCTAGCAAGCATTTTTTCCTTTTCTTTTTTTACATGAAAAGGTGCTCCTTGATAATTTTCTTGGTTTTAACAACATTGCTTTTCAAAACATACATACTGGTTAAAAAGCTGTTACATGTGGTTGTCATGTGTGTCCAGACCTATTTTCACTGTTGAACAGAAACTGGTCAGATTTTTTTTTTTTAAAAAAGGAAATGCTGAATTTTCTGTGGATGAATTTTGTTGCCTTATTGCATTATCGGAAAACAACTGCTTTTCCTTATTGATTCATGCATGAGATGTATCTTGAAAGAGAGATGTGATTATTCTTATTATTATTACTCTGACATGGTAATAATAATTTTTCTCCAGAACACGCAGTCTAAAGTCCTTGATGACAGGATTGATGTGGTTCCCTCAGTATGCTCCTGATGGACAGTTAACCATTCGCCATGCTTGTGAACAATCTGATGGATTGCTGAAGTATGGTTGGCTTAAACATGACGGCACTAAATTTGGATCTCAAGAGATAGTTGACAAAGATTTTGCTTTGGTGACAGACTTTGTAAAACGATTGGGTGGAGATCATGGAGGGGATTGGACTGCAAGAATTTCTGGCAAAGAAATGGTTTGTCCAGTTTTATGATTTACACTCTTTTAGCTGCATCACTATTTAAGTACCATACCTGCTTTAATCCCAGAAGTATTCCCGTTGTCTATGATTGTGTACATGTTTGTAACAGTGATAAAGTAAATTAGTATAATTACATTGATGACTATCAAAAATAGAGCACTGTGATTGGCTAGGAGCTTCGCTCTATCCCGCTATAACCACCGCGCGGTGATTATAGCATTGAAGGCTAGCAGTTTTCAAAATGGCAGCCAGATTTTTTGATGTTTCGGGGTCGGAAATTGATCAATAATTTTATTTTCTCGAATAATCATCAATGTAATTATACTAAAACAATTAGTCGCCTCAGGCGACTTAAATATTGGCGAATAGTCACCTCGACTTCGTCTCGGTGACTATTTGTCGATATTCACGTCGCCTTCGGCGACTAATTGTTAAGTAGAAAATGGTAGCCTGAGAAACAGGCAACATTTTGCGAAGCCACCACTGGTTTACCCACAAAATAAGGTCTCAAACTCAGAAAAACATCTGCTTTAATTCCATACTGATGAAGTGTCACTACCCAGATCTGGGTAGTGTTTTTTTCTGATGGTTGAAAATTTGCTTTAACCAATGAGAAACACTACGCAGATCTAGGTAGTGATGTGTCATCAGTATAGTATGGAATTTAAGTGGACGTTTCTCAGACATTAGTTTGTAGGTAAACCAGTGGTTACATTGCAGAATGTCAGTTGTTTTCTCAGGCTAAGAAAATGGCTGCGGAGCCAGAAAGTGATGGGGGTCATTTCTTTGGGAACTTTGTGGTAGTTTTTATGTGTGGACAGAAGCTCTATCCTGTATGGTTTTCGGTGTTAAGGCCTATTTAGACTGTACGATTTTTGCTTATGACTATCACGCTCGACTAGCATACATCATGAATTCATGACAGACTGTACTGTGTAAAATTAATTTGATTAGACCTAGGACATTCGTATGACACATTGTGGATGTTCGTAAGTGAAAATTGTGTGGAAGGTTGAAAGTCATGGTGTATGCTAGTCGCGCATGATAGTGGTAAGCAAAAATTGTACCTTCTAAATCGGCCTTTAGGAGTTTTATGCTTTTGTTGCTGGGAGGACCTTGCATTAGTGTTTTATTTTACCAGTTCACCCACAACAACTTAAGATAAATATTATTTAAATATCTAATTATTGATAATTATTATTGATAAATTATGAGAATATTGATTAATTGCTTATGACTTTGTTTTTATTATCGAAATGGATTGTTTCAATTGAAATGAAATGTTTTTAATTCGAATAATTTTTTTAATTAAATGAATTTTTTCTAATCAAAACTAAGTGCTTTTTTCTTTTAAACGAAAGGAATTGTAAATAGTGTCTTGACGGAATAGTTTTTTTTAAGTGAATTAATTGTAGATAGGATTTTAATAGTTAGCATTGTTATCAATAAAATATTGATTAATTTATATTTTCATATTACTTGCAAAAAGAAACTGAATACCGGTACTACCTCCAAATAGGAAAAGCTAACTGTAGTTAATCTGAGGTTTTGTTAAGAATATTGTCCTAAAGCTAAAAGTTAAAAGGGCCAGGGTTACTGGGCTGGGTTGTTCAAAGCAGGGTTAAGATAACCCAGGGTAGCCTGAAATTCATCCGATTGCTGAGGGAGTAATAACGACTCGAAGTAATCGGATGAAATTCAGGCTAAACCCAGGGTTAGTGCAAAATTTCAATTCAGATATGGAAGCTTAAAAAGCATATTCAGTTTTATTCTTTTTGTCCACAATTTGATGATTTGACGCTCTAAAAAGAATCGAGAAAATTATCCTGAAAAATGCTTTTGAACAAAAGAAAAAGAAAAAGAAACCTGGGTTACAATTTAACCCTGAGTTAGCACTATTCGGCCTTTGAACAACTGGGCCCTGGGGTCCCCGTGAGCAACCTTGCAGACCCTTTCATCCTTTCATCCAAATCGTTTCCTTTTGTAGGGTAACCCATCCCAGATTGTGTCTCTGCTCTTTTATGTGACTCATGAAGGAGAGAGCCACTTTCAACCTGTAATCCAGAAAAATGCGCTTACAGCACTCCATGGCAATACACCCGAACTTGGTTCGTTCACACTACACTTTGCTCGCCCAGCTCGAGTGGTGTTCTCGTCGTTTCTTGCCGCTCACACGCCAAACGTGCACTCAGTAAAGGATATTGTGATGCAGAACATGCGAATGGCTAAACTCAAGAATAAAGTACAGCTTCTTTCATTGGGCGGCCATGTGGCGAGTCGTGACCAGGAAGGGCGTGAATTGCCAGTGAACTTATTTGTTCAACAATGGACACTTGAGCTTCCTTTTGATATGGAGATTGCTTTTGAATCAGGAAGTTTCGTAACCAGAGGGGAACGGTTACTAGGGACAGCATTTGCAAGTCTCAAAGACCAGCTCAGCTCTGAGTTTGACAGAAGGTTTGAGGAGAAGTTTTCACTCTCTGCTGAAGGGTTCAGCACTGATGAGGTACAGTTCGCCCAGGCGGCGCTGAGCAACATGGTTGGAGGGATCGGATATTTTTATGGCAGCTCAAGAGTGATTTCTCGGTATTTTAAAAAAGCAACAGATTACTGGAACAGTGCATTGTACACTGCAGTTCCTTCCCGTCCGTTCTTTCCTCGGGGATTCTTGTGGGACGAAGGTTTCCATCAACTGCTCATCAGCCAATGGGATGCTAAAATCAGCAAGGATATCATCGGCCACTGGCTGGATTTGATCAATATCGAAGGCTGGATTCCGAGGGAACAGATCCTCGGCGACGAAGCACGAACGAAGGTACCCTCGGATTTTGTCGTGCAGCACAACGAAAATGCAAACCCACCAACCTTGATTCTACCAATCAAGTGGATGCTGGATAAAGGCGTATTGGACGATACGTATCTACGAAAGATTTTTCCTCGGCTAAAGGCTTGGTTCAATTGGTTTAACACCACTCAACTGGGTAAACTTCCGTCAACGTACAGGTGGCACGGACGAGATGCCAAGACTGACAAAGAACTGAATCCCAAGACACTCACGTCTGGGTTGGATGATTATCCACGTGCGTCACATCCCTCGGATGATGAACGTCACGTGGATCTGCGATGCTGGATGGCGTTTGCCGCTGGTTTGATGGCTGACATTGCTAAAGCTGTCGGTGAGAACTCAGACGCTGTGCTTTACAGATCGACTAGTGACTATCTCTCTGATAACAAGCTGCTGGATAAGTATCACTGGTCCTCGAAGGCGGAAGCTTACAGCGATTATGGAAATCACACCAAGCTTGTCAAGCTTGTCCAGCGAGCTATCCAACCATCTCAACCAGGAAGCCCAAAAAAAACGGTCCGTATTGTGACTTCCAAGCAGGGCCCTACTCTTAAATATGTTAATGCTGTCGGGTACGTAAGTCTGTTTCCTTTCCTACTTCAAATATTGGACCCCGCGTCGCCAAAGCTTGAGAAAGTCTTGAAGGATTTAAAAGACCCTGAACGTCTCTGGAGTGACTACGGTTTGAGGTCTCTAGCAAAGGGTGATCCAATCTACAAGAAATACAACACCGAACACGATGCTCCTTACTGGCGAGGAGCTATCTGGATTAACATCAACTTTTTAGCTGTTAGAGCTTTGAATCACTATGCTGGTACTACAGGACCTTATCAAGAGAAAGCGAAGGAGATTTACACCGAATTACGGAACAATTTGATTAAAAATATATTTAGTGAGTACACAAGGTCAGGCTTTATATGGGAACAGTATGACGATACCACAGGACGCGGAAAAGGTTCACATCCTTTTACCGGATGGTCCTCCTTAGTGGTGCTCATGATGTCAGAACACTTTTAACGTTTAGTTTTTTTCTACAATTATACTTCTGTGTGTGTGTACTGTGGGTTCACATTCGATCACATTTTGGCAATAATAAATAATATAGGTAGGTTCAATTTGTAATTTATTAAAAATGAAATCATATCATACCAAATTAACTCTAATGCCAAGTCTATTAATTTTTGAGCCACGTGTAAAAATGTATTCGTTCCTGGGACCGTTCAAAATAGGTCATTTCCGAGTACCCCCGGGCCTCTGTATCAAAATCAGGTTAAGTGCTCAGCCTTTGATATGGAGAAGATTCTTCATTCTCATGAAAATAAAACTCATTATTTTTCAAGGCCGTGCACTTGGCCTCATTTTAAAAGTGAGGTTTTTTTGGAACTCGGAAGTGGCCTATTTCGTCAGAGTGCCGCAGTTGTGGAATTTTTGTGTTAGTTTCTTGGTGTTCCGGACGGTTGCAATAACCAAACAACGTAATAGAAAAGATTGATAAGACACTGAACGATACCCCCACCACAACACAAAAGCGAACCAACAATGATTTTCGGAACATCAAAAAACACCCTTTTTTCAAGGCTATCCTTTTGTACCGATTTCTTAAATAATCGGAAATAAAACTACAGATACTTGTGACTCGCTTGCTCGTTAATGCATATTTATTAACAAATTACCGAGACATTTCATTTGAAACAATAGATTCTTTCCCGGCATTATTTGTCGTGTTTACGTTTCTCCTTTCCCGCATTCCTGTGAACAAAGGCACCAACTCGAAGCTTGGGTTGACTGAATAAAGAGATTTGTATGAAACTGGGGAAAGTGGTCTCGCTGTCCTCGGATCTTAAGGTCCCAAGTACAATCGTATGATGACGATAGGAGTGACACTGGGTTACGAATAACAGCATATTTACAATCATTTACTGATAAATGCGTCTGAACCCTTTTCCTTTTAACAATGGCGAAAGAAACAACTCCAAAAAAATCGATGCTATTTTTTTTATGAAATTCTAACAAATATACAGTACTGAATAAATAGCACCATGTGAAAGTACTGCTGAAGAGGTTTCATTTGAATGGTAACTCCATAGGATTGTGTCCACAGACTTAAAAGTTAGTGTGAAAAGTGACCTCGCCATAACTTAAACTGCGAAGACAATTTAAACCCGTTTGATCTCCTCGGCGGTTGTGCGATCGTCATTCCACCATTATCAAAACGCAGAAGGACGAACGATTTCTGTACAAGGCAGATCATCTAATTTTCCTTGTGCCATGATCTTCACAGGTTTGCACAACTGACTTCAATGCTTTACATTTCCAGCGGTCGTGTCAGATACAACTGAAATTGCTACCACAGGTCTTTCCATTTCAACTCGAGACGTAAAGGAAATCCTTCTCTCTCCATCTCGGTTGTCTTGGATACCACATAAAGGCGGAAACAGACGGAAAAGCTTCCTTCAGTTCTGCTTTCCTCTCAGTGCCTCCGAAATGCATTTACTTTAGGATGTCTGCTCAGATGGATGGAGAACACCACTAGTTGAACTGAAAAGAAAAAAAAATCAAAAATGCAAGCTCATGTTACTGTATTTCTGGTTTACTGTGGGTATAAGGGGAGGGGTACGAAAAAATACCAATGAAAATGTGCCCTAATTCTGTGCTAAAAAAGCAGGGGGGCTGCATGCTATTGATTATAAATTGTCAGGGCCCCATTCAAACCAGCATCACTGAACTGGGCACCCCTGATTAAATATTGTTCAAAATAAACAAAAATAAAAATAAAATTTCTTCCAGTATGACTAGCTCAGCTTTGGAAAAGGTTTGTTTCTCAATATTCATTAATTACTGTTGACAGCTATGATTTAGTCTTACGCCGCGTCCTATGTCTCGTCCCACCCTCATTAAGACTTTATTACGGAAGCATGCTGTCTAGAACTAACTTTTGATTATGAACTGTCGACTAAATCTTTTAATGAGACTATTAAAATAAAGCCTCTTGAATAGGAGTTTTGCATGGTATAAATGTTTCATGGAATCCTACAACTGAAATGAAATGCGCTATCTATTTTGCAAAATTATGGATTCGGAAATCTCTAAACCGGGAGAGAAACGGCGCCTACCTTCACCTGCCGCCCGCGTTAACAAACCAAAGATTGGTTTTCTACAATAACTAAAAGAGTTTTCGGTAACAAAAATCAACAGACCAGGTCAAACTCCTGAGTTTGTTCCTCTTGCTTCTGAGAATAATGCTGCCTTCGTCGCTCATCTTTCAAGCGGAAAAAGAAATAAACAGAAATAAATAAAGTTAAAAAATAACGTAAAAAAATGAGGTTAAGGGTTGCGCTTGAGACTGGGTCAGTGTTGTGTCGAATTGCATTATTACTTTCCTAGTCCCTGTACGGAGTTTTCCCAGCATTCTCGGTCAATGCATTTCGGTGACGCATTCGAGACGAACGGCCGGATCACGTGATCCGAAACGCATACGCCACGCCGCCGCGGGAATCTATGAGGCCTAGGGACTAGATAGCCGGCAAGGCTTTTACGAGTAAGATGAGATTCGTCTCCTAAAACAGTCTCACAGTGCAGCTCAAAATTGACATCACCGAACCAGCGTCAAGCGCAACCAGAAAACATTGGTTGGAGTCTGTCTAAAGCGCTTACCGAGAACTGACAAGTCACTAAACATGATGTCTATACGTTTCCTGCCAAGAATAAAAAAAGAGAGAATTAAAATGTGTTTAAGATTCAGTTTTTAAGGGAGTCCAGGGATAGTACTCTTTTGAGCTCTTCAATTTCCATTACTTTTAATGACTTTTTCAATGACCTTGGGCTTAGCTGTCGGCACTTCCACTTTCCTTGTTTTAGGGTATTTTTTGACCTAACTCTGTTCACCATAATGGTTGCCGCTCGCCCTTTTTCAATACTCGTCTCTATCTTACATTATCCTTGCTTTGACATCTGCAGTAACAAATCTGGCAAACATAACTTGAACTTCCCATGACTTTCCAGGAACGACAATTAAATCCCATGACTTTCAAGGCCTGGAAAATGAAATTCTTGAATTTCACGACTTTCCAGGTTTCCCATGACCCCCTGGGAACCCTGGGAGTTGAGTGCTGCTCCATTGTGCTCATTGAACAGTGTGTCCGCTCTTACGAGCGAAATTTTTTCACTCACCTTTCGGACGTAGGAAGCTTACATACGTCATAGATAGTTGAACGCCTTTTTCTGTTTAAGTTGTATCCATACTTGGCCATCAGTTCAAAAGCTTGCTGAGGATAAAGGGACAACACGTTTTAAACATTCAGCGGTGCTGTTTTATTTAGGCAAGTCACGTTTCGATGTTTTTTTGTGTGTGAGCGTAGCAAACAATAACGCTCTCGAACTGTACAGGATGGATGTTAAGGAATAATACATGGTGTAAGTTTTACAAAGTATTCACCGTCCTTTTGGTCAACGTGAATGATATAAAATTTGGAAGAACGACAATTCTAACACCAGAAAGCACAGAAAAAATTCCGAGCTCCAGGTGAGAATCGAACTCACGACCCTCCGAGTTCTAGTTTGGACGCTCTAACAACAGAGCTATTGGAGGATCTATGGCGAGCAAGGTCGAAATTTAATGATAACACCACCAGTCATAGAGGACTAACGCCAATACTCACCACTACTCTGTCCTGGTCACCATCGTTCATAGCCTTCAGTAAAATATCGTTAAGTGCGGAGTATCTAAAAAGAAGAATAAATAGGTTTCTGCAGTTGTCAAGTTATTTAGTGATGACATATGAAGGTACTCTCTTTGCTTTGCAAACAGCTAGACATTCGCGTGGCTCGGATAACCACGCAAAATAACGGTCGCGTCTCCAGTTGGAGACGCAGAAAAGTGTCTCAATTAGTACTTTCATGCTAAATACATTAGACACTCGAATAAATTACATCCTTTCTAACTTTAGCCACCAGGGGAGGTTGTTCGACACACTAGGTTACTGCTGAAAAGAGTTAAATGAACATTCTTGAAGTACTTACATTGGTACTGAGATTTTGGTGCTCTTAAACATGTCCAGTGCTTTCCTGAAAAGATACAAGCAATTCAGGCTCTTCTGTACCTGAACTATTAAACAAGCTTCAGTAAGCCCATGCTCCGAAGAGTAACCGTACAGTAAGTCACGGAATGAAAATTGACCAATAACAGAACTAGAAATGACTTAACCTTATAACAATGCGACGATACAAAAGGGTACATTGTCGTTCAAAATGAGACATATTCACTCTCACATCCTCTCTTTGCTTCCAACAAGACAAAGGATCGAATCTCCTAAGAATATCAGGTAATAACAGGGTTCGTACTCTTCTGATGCTCTTCAAATTCCATGACTTTTTCCATGACCTTTTCCTTGTTTTAGGGAATTTCAGGACCTTAAACAGTTTAACAGACACAAACTCTGGTGTCCATCAAAATGCGTGCCGTTCGCGCTGTTCAATCACTTCTCTCTATCTTACATTGTCCTTGCCTTGTCAGAGGCAGTAACTACCGGTAATCTATAAAACAAAACTTTACTTTTCCATGACTTTCAAGGACCAACTATTAAATTCCATGACCTTCCAGGCCTAGAAAATGAAATGCTTAAATTCCGTGACTTTCCAGGTTTTCCATGACCTGTACGAACCCTGGATAAAAAAATCAGGTAACAGAACAAACAAGCGGCGGCAAACATCTACTAATTAACTCCGTTGCTTTAGGCAAAATGCGCGTGCAAGAAGCCAGATGCTCATGGGTCTGGACGAGGTTAGTGAAAACCCAAGTCAGGCACTTCGAGGGTTGAAAAACTCACCATGCTTCGTCGAGTTGATCATTCTTACAGTACATTCGAATGAGCTGTGCAATGATAACATGAGTGATCCTAAAATAAGAGAATGAACAGTCGGTGAGTTTGTTTATACAGTCGAACCTCCCGTAACTTGCGACCACCCAAAATGCGAGGACATAGTGGTCGCTTTCAAGAATCGAACAGGGCCCGGTTCCTGAAAGACCGACTAGCGCTAATCCAGGATTAAAATTTTGTTCCACTTTTTGTATTTACCTTTCAATGCATTGTTTAGAGAAACATTTTGTGTTATCATTTCTTTTTTTTCGAAGTAAAGGGGCAACAGTATTTTGTAGGCTTGAGTTACATGTTCTTAGACAAGAAAACCTTGCTAAAAATTTGGCTTAACCCTTAACCATCTTTCGAGGAACCGGGCCCTAAGGGACGGCAACAAGACACCGCAATCACAAAGTAGTAATGAAAGCCAAAAATACTTACTCTAGTCTGTACATTTTCATCCAACGTAAGACATCGAGCATTGTAGAGAGGTTTGACGGGATATGCTATAAAATAGAATAATGAAGAAACTCCACAAAATAAGAACTAAACTGAAAACGGCAAAAGACAATGTTTCGAACGCTGGATCCTCGTGACTGGTCAGTCGTAAAGACTGGGGTTGACCATAGTCAGGGACTGACCATGCCTAAAAGAAGATTAGCCCTGAAAATGTCAGCTTTTGAATTACCACTCACCTTAGAGACCTTAGATGGCAAAGCAAATTTTTCCATATTCTATAGACAGACCCATAACAGACCCGAAATAGTACATGCCCCCGACGCAAGCAAAATCATGGACAATAATCGCAGGCACAGAGACCGGCTAATCATCAGAACCATTCCTTCCGATTATTTCCTAACAAAAGGTTTTTTTTTCAGTACTTTACTGAGTCTGCGTAGTGTTGTTTGTGGGCATCTTGCGAGTTATATGTACACAAGGCTGTCTTCTCAACACAGGCCCCTTCGGCCTCTCTGCGTCGTACAGAGGTTGGGGAGAGGGGAAAAGAAAGCGCGCGTTGACAAAAACCACGCGCCAACTATCTTTAAAGTCATTTTCATATTTGCTTTTTCTCCCAGGGGGAACCTGGGACTAAACAATAGAGAGATTTAGAGTCAGGTCTGCAGCAAACGGCAAAAGCAATTTGTACCACGTGACCAAATATTGCCTTTACTTGTGGTTTTCTGTTCATTACTTCTACACAAATATTAGTAGTTTCACGACAGTTTTATCCAAAAGAATTGTTTTAGACTGTTTTTGTCAGTCGTCTTCTATTTTTATAAATTCTCAACTTGAATCCGAAGTTTGCGTGACTCAAAATAGAGAGATAAAGCATCGCGTTTACGGCGAATGTGAGATTCAAGTTGAGAAATTTTCAAAATGAGAAATGAGAAGATAAAGACAGCTTAAAACAATTCTTATGGATAGAATTGGCGTGAATCTGCCGATTTTCCTGCAGTTATAACGAACAATAAACGACAAGTAGATGGAAAACTTGGTCAAGTGCTACAAATTCACGTTTGCCGTTTGCCGTAAGCGCGATGGTTAATCTCTCTAATCTCTCTAATGTCTGAGTGTTGACGCCCAAAGTAGTATCCTTATCCTGAACATCGACTGATGAATTGAAATACAATTATTGACAATTAACCAACCTCAGGATCTGTTGTTCCTCCAAGTGCTCTGAACAGAGCTGTGGCTACAGTAGTGGTCAGCTGTACTCGATGTGTGCGCATGTCTGTTAAATACAAGCACAATAGAGACTTTCATTTGAATTCCCTGATTATCACCTTCACTGACTAATCAAAGGCATCCTTTGTGTTAGCAACCAAAGACGAAACATGATTTTCTGGCAAACAGCGAGTAGACGATTTAGTAGGGTCATGTAGCAGCTGCTCGGAAGAGAAGTCACCAATGGTGCGTTTCTCTGACCCCAAACAATACTGAAACAATGGGAACAATGACATGTCATTGTTTCCAGTGACCAATCAGGAGAGACCTTACGAGCAGCTCCTACGCAACTGAAGAGATTTCTGATGATGGCAAAATAAGTTAATACATGTGAGTCACCTTCATAGAATCTCTTCACAACTCCCGGGTTGTTGGTCCTGCTTGCTAAGTTAAACAGAGAAGTGTAGATGTGCTCCTTTGGTCTAAATTTCTAAGGAATATTGTGAAACAAATATTAATTGAAATTAGTATGTGGTGAATGAACCAATACAGACATGGATCTACAAGAACTAGCTATTTTCCTCTTTTTTCCATAAAAGTTTTTGCTAAAAATAATGAGAAACCGATTTAACTTACATCTGGTACGATTTCTTTGTAATAGTTGTACAGGAGATTGAAATCAGCTTCAGCTGTTGTTAGGGTCAGAAGGAAAGCCGAGCTGCAAATAAAATGGAATAAATAAATTCAATAAATCAATAAACAAATAAAGTGAAGTAAAATTAGGATAACACGATATATTGTTCTAACGACTACGTACTGCTCACCGTACAAAAAAATTAAGTGAAAAAAGAAATAGTAATAATAAAAAATTGGCCACGATCACCTGCTAGCTGTCCCTGTTGTCATGTGAGTCTTCCTAAGTAATGGACTAGCTCTTATAAGTTCAGCTTTAGGGTGGTGTCTATGATACTGGGGCCACTTAACGTTACAAAGTCAGCCTTTCACAACTCAAATACCGTAAATCCTCTATTAAGCCCCCCCTTTTCAGAGGAGGAAAGTTAATAAGCCCCCCTCTCTATTAAGCCCCCCCCCCCCCCCCACTCCCCCTCCCCCAATCCTTATTCTTCACAAAAAAATTAATGGTTAACGTGGACTGATCAGTTATGATTTATTCAGGCTGGAAGTTCATATTGTTTTTGGTCTTCGGCGGCATGACCTCCAACTTCATATCCTTAACTTTCTCAAATCAATACAAGTAACCATTCTCATAAAAGTTACCGAAGAACATGAGGCCGAAAGCGCATTTTTGAAGAATAAGAATTTTGTTTTTGTTACTTTTAGGCTCCCACAAGTGAATTAAATACTTTTGACAGTGACTTTAATTGTACAACGCGTAAGTCTACTCTCGCTCATACCATGGTATTTTTGCTACAGGTGATGCGTTTCGCTAAATTAAATAAGCCCCCCGGGGGGGCTTAATAGAGGATTTACGGTATGCCAATTAATTTAGTAAATAATTGCCCTTAGCACTGCTTACATGCTGGTTTCAACGCGCGCTAAACACTGCAATAGCTCCATGCATACTTACTAAAATGGAGCCTGTTTTTCACTGAGGTAAGCTGGGTTGTTTTGTTTCTCTGCCAGGTTGTATATACGGATTGCTAGCTTGACATCGACACATAATAGAGCCTTGAAGAAATCAAATAATCCAGTAGGAAGGAATTAGTAAAACAAATCAGACAAAACCAAGGAAAAAATAACAAAACAAAAAGGGCCATTTGCCGGGATATCTTACGAAGATCCTTTAAGAAATTAAACTAGGAGATGAACCAAGAGACTTCCACAATTTCCAAAAATAACTTTTGAAATTGCTAAATGACTGGGAGACTCCTTCTCAGTGTCCTGCCAGCGCAGGACACACGAATGGGAGAAATGTAATGTGTTTGATAAGTCAGTCTGCATCTTCCGGGAAGGAAAGCCGTTTCAGAGTGACTACAGGTACTTTGTTCCGCCTTGTCAGCTAAGTACGTCGAAGTTAAACGGATTGAAAACGTACAGCTGAGCACGATCAAATTCCACAGAGGAGTACAAAAGGGTATGAGAGGGCTTTTCAAAATGGTCGTATATATGAGACAAATTTATTATTCACATAATTGTGGGATGTAATTTGTGTCCTCTGGTAATGCGCAGTCTCAGTGTGTAAAAAGAAGATGACCTACCGCACTCATCGCTGTACGAAAGAAAAACGCTGAAATAAGGAAAGAAAGAGAATCAAACTCCACAGTATCCATCACTTACAGCAAACATTGCCACCAGGATTAAGACATAAGCAAATTATCATTCGGTTTACGCACGCTGCGTTGGGCGCCGCGCTTGAAGCCGTGGTTGTACGACTTCTTGGCTTTTAAGACCTAATTGGTATGTCAAATTTAACGCGATTTTTGTGACTTGGGCTCGGTATTAACGCAGCGGGCCAATCTCACCATAGAATTCCCACAAATTTCGCACAGCACAATCTGACAGCACAGAACAATTTAGGAGACTCAGCAATTCATATTTGCCTACCATCCTCAGGATCTTGTAGGGGCGGCAGTTGAGGTAACGATTCCAGATGTGTAATGACTTTGTTCAGTACCTCAGGACTTATCATCATCCTCATTCGAGGTTCTGAAAAAATCGAGCCAGTGATAAAATTACTTACTGGTATTGACTATATGACGAGTTAGACGTCTTAGGGTAAATGAAAGAGCACTTGATGTTAGCAACACGAATTAGAGACCGACCAGACAGCGTACGAAATGATCAGGCGTCAGTTGTTCAAAAGTTGTCTAATGCTACAAAGTCAGTAAATCACTGTCTATTGGATAAGTATCGGCAAAACTGACTGTACTGGATAGAGATTTACGCAGTGGATGTTGAACAACCGGGGTTTGAATGCGACCTCTTCAGCTGCCAGTGCGAGCGCTGATACCTTGGTTAGAAAATCGACTTTCATGGTATGCTTTGCGTTGCACGACCCCGTGACTGGTTTTTTAAGTCAGTGAGTACAGTCTGTAGGTGTATGGTGATTTCCGTTTAAAGTTTAATTCTGGCACACTTACTTAAAGTGACCAACCCTGCCCCTACCTCTCCACACAACTCACCATTATTCAATCGTTTTCGTTTCTTGGTTTCCCAATACTTGATGTACTCAGCTCGAAGCAACTGATTGTAGGATTCCATTGATGGCTCTGAAGAGTTAATGCATTAAAAACAAACAAACAAACAACGTTGCTGTAGCGCACGAAGGCTCAATTCAAAACAAGTATCTTCACCCTTTGGTGAAGCCTCTCCCGCAGGCGTTTTTAGTGGAGTCGCAGCCTAGTCCCTAGGCGTTCTCGGCGCGGTCAATCCTGGACTCTACCGTGAGCTGTGACGTCACCGAGAGATACTCGCCGAGAACGCGTTCTCTCGCCCGCTCTTTCCAAGACTTCGCGCGGACAACGGGTCAAGAGAGAACGCCTAGGGACTAGGCTGGTGGAGTCGTATTTCCTCTAACACGACTCCCATAAAAACGCCTGCATGGAAGGCCACTTTTGGAGGGAAATGCGTGCCCTTGTGTGCAGTGTATACGGAATAAGTTAATAGAAAACATATTCTTAGCTTTTCGAACAAGTTCAGGGCAAATAAATAAGCTCGGATCTATAGGAGGTAACACGATATTCTGGGCGGACATCCTAAGCCAGTGCTGCTTCTTTTAACTGTAATTTTTGGATTTCAACCGGGTGAAAAGGCGGAAATATTGGTGAAAAGCAATACATTTTTTAGCAGAATTTGCATGAAATTTTTTTGGGAAAAGTCAGGCACTATTATAAGGCGACACGACAAGATAGTCTCAACTTTTCTCATTCGTTAATGATTTTATCCCAATTGAACTCCCTAAAAGACGGCTACGACTCAATGGCGGATCTCTAAAGTGCAACTCGTACCATAGCTGGACACATGTTACTACTTAGATTTAATAAGGTGAGGTAAGGACTCTGTTTTAATCAGCTTCATGTTAAACCAAATGTTCCTGTATAAATAAATAAATTAATTAATAAATTAAGTAAGGAAATTAATTTTGAAGCTTACCCAGTCCAGCAGCCATCGTATCTCTGATCAAACCAAACGCTAGTTCAGTAGCAGAAATCTCTTCATTTGCGCTTACCACTGCTACTTTCATAAGAGCGTTATAGGTTTCTATAAAAACAAATAAATAAATGAATAAAACAAAATAAAATAAAAAAGGCACTTTATTTGAGTGTCAATGTATTCAACAGGAAAGTACTAATTGGGGACAATAATTTTACGCTCCCTACTGGAGACGGGACCGCCATTTTACGTGGTCACCCGAGCTACGCGAAGGTCTAGGTGCTTGCAGGGCAAAGGCAGTGTCTTCATTCTCAGTTATTTTAAAACCCTGTGTAGGCCCCGGGAATCAAACCCGCGACCTCCCGCTCGGCAGTCAAGCTAATCCTTCCGCGTTTAAAGTCAAGAAGATTTACAACCAAGGCTATTTAAAATGTCTTTCCTAAAATGCGAAACTAAGACTTGCTTGTTTGCTTTTAAAAATGGAAAACACGACTAGGTGCCTTTAACCTTTTTAAGGACACGAAAAATGTTGGCTGCAAAAATTTAAAAAGCAGAAAAGAAAAAAGAGATTCAATTTCGTCATAATGTGAATTTCGTTATAAAAGAGGTTGATTTTATGTACACTGTATTTAATAGTTAATGACTCCAGTTATTCTGGCGTTAAAGGGACTATGTTAGGAGGATATCGGTGTTTAGGTCAACTCTTTGCTAAAATCATCACTTAGTGCCTTTTTACACACACAAAATGGACCTGGATAATAATGAAAAAGATATCAATTAAACAAATTTCATGAGGGAGCACTAACCATAATAATGTTTTGGGTGATTTTTGCAGGCAAGGCGTTAAAACTAGAAAAATTGGCCCAATTTTTTCAAGTTTCAATCAAAGTACATCGCTGCCATCCATAACAATAGACAACAGGAAACATTTTTTTTTGCTTTTTATATTCTTACAGCCAACATTTTTCATGTCCTTAAAAAGGTTAAAGGCACCTAGTCGGGTTTTCAATTTTTAAATCTTCTTGACTTCAAACGCGGCAGGATTAGCTTGACTGCCAATTTTTCAAGTTTTAATCCAAGCCCATCGTTGCCATCCGTAACAACCGAGACGACAGGAAACATTTTCAATGCCTAAATATAAACTTGAACGACAAAACTGGACCATTATTGTTGGAACTGAATTGATGCGAAGACACTTTTTAACTTTATGAAAAGGTAGCAAATAGCTTGACACTGAGATTGACATAACCCCTTTAAGGAGTATACACTTACTGAGGTTTGGCAGGACAACAGGCTCTTCACTCATACACTTCACCAAATCCTGTCAAAGAAATGAAACGAAAACAGAAGTATTAATCATTGTCATAATATTTGATTTCTTAGTCAGCATGGCTGCTTGGGGATTGGGAAGTTCTCTTTGAGTTGGACCATGAAAGGAAACGTTTACGAACGATGTGAAAATGTTTGGATAATATTCCTGAAGATTTTACTATATTTATTATATTTTCACTCTTTACAGCTCGAACGTATTCACCTCAAACTTTATAATGTGTAATATTCATTTCACCATAAGCTAGACATGCCGCCACTGCAGGTTTTACTAATCACACAACTCTTAAACCAACCTGTGCTTTTTCCCATTTTGAATCAATATAATTAGATCTTGAAATTGCCTTGAACAGCAAGTTGTATGTAAACAGCGAAGCTACCGAAAACAAAATAAAACAAAAATAAATGCAAACATTAATAGATACGGAATGAGCTCAACACTGCCTAATTAAATAGAAAGTAACAAAATAAGGTCCATTATTGCCTGCGTGGCATCCCTTTTGCTAACTTTCCCAACCTCACCCCCCCGGGCCTTGCTCCTCTTTTTGCGCCTCATGACACACAGGCTGGGTAAGTAAATATACTGACATACAGTGTGATACAGTATTAAAAACATTAAAGCTTAGTAACATCTTTGTAACAGTTACCTCCACTGAATTGTAAATGTGAAAAATGTAAATGCAATAGGCTAAACTCTCACTTTCAAAACGAGGCTAAGTGTAAAACCTTTCTTGTGAAAACGAATTTTAATTGCATGAGAATAAAAAAATCATTTTCATATCAATAGCGTTGCACTTAGCCTCGCTTTGAAACAGAGGCTTGGGTAAACTTGTAAATTGCCTATTTCCTTATTCACGAAACACTTTACAGGGCTGTGGTCTTGCAGTGAACAGTGGCTCCTGGCAGCTAACATTTGCCCCAGTCACAAAAAATCTTAGTTTTTTCATAGCAATCACACACTGGGCACCTTGGATTTCACAGGTTCAGAGCACTCAGGGCTCATTTCAATTTTTCTTAGAGCACAACCTTGACTAAGGAGCACTGCAAAAGGCATGTGAAAAGCTTCATGAGTTCTATACTCAATATTCAATTGGAATCTAGAAAGTAAGCGTTGGCTTTTGAGAAAGGTGGAAAACCAGAGCGCTCACCTTGATGGCCATGTTCACGCATTTCGATGAAGAGATCATATGCATCACGGTAACATCGATACTGTAAAAGAGAAAAGTATCTTGGTAGAATTTTATTAACACTGGGGCCTGACTAAGGAAAAAAAGATATTTCTGTTTCCCAAAAACAAGTCAAGGGAAAACAAATGTTCATAAATGTTTTGTCCTTGTGGAGCTTTGTTTCTGACATATATAATATTATTTTCAAACTTGGCACGATTACTAACTGAATTTTTACAGTGTTCTTTAGAAAGTGATAATCAAATTCTCTAATTGGCAACTGTCAAAAGTTGAAAAAGAAGGGTTATTTAAACCATGTACACCATCTACACTGTACATTATACATTTCTTTTTATTTAGCTTTCAGGAAATACCACACCTTTATAAATCCAAGAATCATTGCTTCATACGTGGTTGCATTTTTGGTTGTCATACTTTGAAACATCTGCACCGCATAGTTATCATTTCTGTAAAGACAATATCACATTTTGTTTTGCCTCGTCCTGCTGAAAGCTTTTATTTCATTAAGAAATCATGCAAGTTTATTTCTTCAGCAAATTATCCATTGCTACCATAAAGCAGAACACTATAAATAAAAATTATATATCATCACAAAAAATAATCAGACTACCTCAAACAAGCATAATGGAATGATTCTCTGGAATATCAAAATGTTCTTCTTAATAACATTTTGTATTTGTAGCACCAAATTACTATAGATTGATCAGTAGCCTGGTGATGGTTTTTGCATTAATTAATTTATTTATTAAAGATGATGGAGATTAATGAAAATACAACAGATGTAATTATGGGTGTAATGACATTACTTCACTCTTATTTTTAATATTCTATTTACCTCCACTCAGGTGTCACAGTTTTGCTTGCAAGTATCTCACTAGATGTTTTACCAGTATTCTTCAAGAGAAATGAATAAACCAAATTACAGTCAAACCTCTTTAATGAGGATATGCATGCTGTATGCAAAAAAAATATAAATTAAGACCGTACTATGTGGGTGTTTGGTGTCCTTTAGGGGTCAAATAAAGCCTGAGATATGCCTAGTATCCTTTTGGGGGTTTCATTCTTTTTTTTTCCAATGAGAATTTCTATCCTTTTCATATGGGAATCCCTAGGAGAGTCAAATGGAGAAAACGAAATGTTGCAGTGGTGTGCATTACAGCCAAATAATTATGAATGATGAGATGGAGAACCTTCCCATGTTGTTTGGGACCTCAGATAATTTTCTTTTAAATCACTATTTGAAGTTTTAAAAATAAATAAATAAAATAATAAGTGAGGACTCTTTGGCAGTGTTTACCACAACTTCTCACGATTAGAATAATAAGTAATAACCAATTATTATTAATCACCTCTTGTTGTATAAAATCTGGATCTGAACCAGAAACATTGTCTACAATTTCTATATTGTCTTCTTCAGGATCACTGTGCTGCATCTTTTCATCAAATTTCATTTCTTCCTGCAAGAATGACAAAGCATAAGTGAAACAAACATCCTTTAATGTTGAATGTGTTTTGTTGACTCCGGATAGCAGATGAGGGAAACCTTTTGGAGAGTCCAGGACATTAAACATGCACAACACTTATCATACACTGTAATTCCAAAGAGTCTGTCCTGTGTTTACCATCATTAGAAAATCCTTTGCTACTTGAAGAGTTTTTAAATTGCCTTCACTTTTAAAAATGTACTCCCTTTTGTCAAAGCCAGTATGGCAAAAATTCTCGGGCAGCAAACAAAAAATAAAATACATCTTTAACAGACAATGTGATCTATCTGCCAGGGGGCAAGGCAAGTTCCTGTTGGGTTGCTATGATGAAAAGCAATGAGTATTGAAAAGCAATGAGTATTGCTTTAAGAATCTCTTAAGAACCTCAGATTTGCCAAGTCTCACATCTTTTTGTCAGGCTCACGATTGTAGGACCTGTCTTATGCTCTCACAAGTAATGGCAACTGATTTCTCATGCTTTCCTGAAAAGTCAACCTCCAAAAAAATTTGGTTGCATTTGATTACATTCTTTAAGCCTCTCATGACTTGCCGCTGCCACCAAATGTGCAGACTTCTAGTTTCTCTTGTTACAAAATGGCACCGACAAAACAAAGAAATTACAAAACCTAAATTGTAAAATTTATTGTGATGTTTACTCCTCCTGCTTTAAAGTGATGCAGCGACCTCAAATACCCATAATCAGCTCCACTGAAAGTCCTTCCACTGGGAAATTTGGGACATCTCTCGATTTTTTACCCAATTCTCACTCCTTTTCCCAGCTCTAGGTTCAGAATCGCACATTTTTTGCCATATGGGGGTTGGCAAGTCTGGAACCTCAATTATTCTTATAGCAACTGCAGGGATGTCACTAAGATTTCAGGTTGCTGGTAATACAACAAGTAAGCAGGGAATTTTTCTTTTAGTGCTATGTTTCTTCTATTTTCCAAAGCAAGCAGCCGGGGGAAACCTCTGGCCACCGCCTCTTAATGACAGCCCTGGAACTGGACACAGGAGAGGCCCCCCACCTCAAAGTCTGGATGACCACCACAGCCTCAGCCATTCTTCCCTCCCTCCTGTTCCACTACTGCCTCAACATTCATTGTTTACACTAACACTGTCAGATGTTAAGAATAAATTGTTTGACACACACCGTATTAGGTTTTAAGACTAATTCCACTGGTATGTTTCCCAACTGGTTAGCAGCAAGATCCAGTAGCTCATTCTGAGTGTTCAGTGATACTTCAATGCCTGAAAGATGACCCACACATCATCACCAAGATCAAAAATTTTTATCTGTAGACATGAACTTACAAGTACAGCTGTATATGTTCACAGTGCTTGCCACAAAATTGTGTGAAAGAATAGGGATTAGAAAATTTTATCATAGTTCATTTAATTCTATTGATGTATTTCGGGGACATGCATGTAGTCATAATGGAGAGTATTCTTGAATGGTCAAGGACAAATAATATGCATCATTTGCACCACAACAACACAAAAAGGAAGGAACGAAATAGCTGTATACAACTACTACAGCATACATGTACTGTTTAAGTCAGAGAGTCAAAGAGTTGCACTGATAAAACAACATGGATCAAGCATTTTTTAGAAAAGTATAAAAGTAATCAAAACATTTTAAAATGCCTAACCTTGCTCTTTGAGACTTTCATAAGACAGAATAGCATTCCCTGCATCGTGTACTTTGATAAAACCTGGAAAGTTCAATGCAAAGCATGCTGTAAAATGCCCAAAATGTCTTTGGATTTTGAGTTTTTCTGCGATGTCAATCAAAATCTGAAGGCTTGAGTGCTTTCTTAGTCAACCTCTTAGGAAACAGAAGTTTACTTCATTGGGTTCAAAAGGTGATGGTTTATGATTTGTGATTGGTGGATTTTGATCTGTTTTGCGTGTTTCTGTGTTTCATGGTTTGTTGCTTTTGAACTTTAGAGTTCACATGTTTTCACGTTTTCAGATCGAGCTCTTTCGTTTTTTTACCTTCTTACTGAAACATGGCAAGTTTAGACTCCTAAGGTGAAAGTGTTCCTATTGAGCCTCCAAATCCAGAAGAAACACAGATATGGTGTGTGTGTGTGTGTGTGTGTGTGTGTGTGTGTGTGTGTGTGTGTGTGTGTGTGTGTGTGGGGGTTTTCAGGCAAGCGAGACTGATTACTAGTGAAAAATGTTTTGCATTCTATATTATAACTACAAGTATTCTTAAAAGGTTAAAACACATGGCCATGATATTGATTTGTTAACTATTTACCACCACCTTGGATAATTTATTCAGTTTTTGGCCTGAATGTAAAATAGGTGGAGAAACAATAATTACAGTAGCTCTAGAAATTCATGTGGGCTGAGCTGAATAAAGCAAAACAAAGTTGAACGTCTTAAATAAGTCACATAAAAATGCTTGGGGAAATTATGATTCTTAACCCATTCACCCTTGATCTTGACCACACAAGGAACATGTCATGTCACACATTGATTGTCAACTCACCTTTTAAATCTTTTTCAGTTTTTACATCAGTAACTTTTTTAAGCAGGTCCTCTGTGATCCACATCTGCCATGGAAACAAGAGTCAAGGCCCTGGTGGTTCAAAAGTTGGATAGTGCTATCCACCGGACAAATCGCTATCCAATGGATATAAGTATTACGAAAACTAATTGTGTTATCCACTGGACAGTGATTTATCCAGTGGTTATATTATCTATCTTCTGAACAACTGGGGCAAGGACTATAGAGATCGGGATATCACCAGTTTGATCATCAGTATACTAAGATTAAAATGGATAAAAAGATTGTTCTATAATTGACAATGATCAATAAATCCTTACCTCGTTTATTCTGTAACTAGTATAGTTTATTATACACATGTACACATGGAACCCTGATCCACTGGGGGCTTTTCCATTACAAGGGACATTTATTTTTCTAGTAAGAAATTATGATAATGTACACCTGTATGTAATAGGAGATTGTACAGTGTCTAACATTCTATTCACATACCTCTAACAATAACAACAAACTTACAGGATTTGGTTCTCTCAGAGGGAACATCCCGGGACATCTAGAAATAACAAATGCTGCTGCTTCACGCCCCGATTGTTTTGCCATTAAACAGGCCTCCTACACAACAAAAAGAAAAGTGAATACCAATCAAAGTGCTAGTCAGGACAGGCAGTTGAAAATGTTAGCACCTTAAATTTCACCACCTTGTCAGCCATGGAATTTTGTTTTATATACAACTTTCTTATACAAAACTCTAAGTACTGGTAATAAGTATTAATTAGTTTAAACAAACCTGCTTAGCTTTGGACCTTGGTAACAAGAACATGTCTTCAATAAACTCAGGATTTGGTAAATTAGGTGCCTGCAAAAAACACAAATTAAATAATTATTAGAAACCATTGTGATAATGATTAGACTGACCACAAAAAAAACACATGCATTGCAGCTGGGGCATAAAGTTACATATTCATGGATTTCTTTAAAAATATTAATAACAGTACATACTGGTTTTACAGTTGATGCCAGAGCTTTAAGTACAGCCAGAGGATCTCTGCAATAAAGCAATACTCCCATTGTCAAAAATATAACAAACTTTTTTAATAAGGCCATATTTTCCAGATTTGCCACCATAATTTAAGATGTACCACATGTACTGTAGTTTGACAACATATTAAGTGGCATTAATTTTAAGTTCTTGTAACAGGACATATTTACAAAGAGTATATATATAGTAACTGTAAATTCTCATTTCAGCCTACAAATCAACATTGAGAACTTTTGAACCCTTATTATTATTGACTTCTGAATTATACAGAAACAGGGAACTGAATCAATAAGAAGTGCAGATCGGCTGTTGTTAACTGGCTTTCAGATAGCTGAACCTGATGATCAATGAAAGGATGCCAATGAATCTCAGATTGATCATACTTTTTTCATATACTGTACCTGAATAAACCCTAGACAGTACATGGGTGAAGATGCTCAAAATAAGTTGTAAAATAATTTGTATGCATGTAAACTAAAATCAAAGTTTATTACTACTTTGTGGCTTTTTAAAATGTACCAACTTATGCTTTGTAAATTTCTTTCTAAATTAATCTCAACAACAGTGTATATGACTGAAAAGCTTACAGTGCATTGTAACTTGTATTCACTACTAGATAACATCAATTAACTTACCTATTCTTGGCATATGAGGTCCCAATACCTGAAACACACATAAACTTCCTTGCAATAATGCATTTGTCAATGACAATCCTAAACAATAGTGGAAACGGGTCATTCCTGCATTGCTCAATGCTGGCTTTTTTTTAACTTGCCTTACATACACAATAAAACTTCCACCCTGTATACAGTAGTCTCCTTCGTGGCCATTAATTGGGTCATCCCGCAATGCTCCTCCCCACTATTGGGGAGGAGCAGTAGTGTTGCGTGCCAACCGACTAACGGCTGTGAAGGACACTATGTGTACAGGGAATTTTAAATGCTTGTGGCACTAAAAGTGCTGCTTTGGGAACCCCAACATGGTCACCCAAATCGAGGTAGACCTAGAAACATCAACACCATCAAGGCTGACACTGGACTGAACAATACTAAAGATATAAGAGATGTAATGCTAGATCAGGTTGTGTGGAAAGATTTAAGTAAGAAGTAAGTCTGAACTCACTTTGTTCTTCATTGACTTCAAATGATGGTGACTTGGATGGCACTGTGCATAATAGTCTGAAAGAAAATACTCCCCATACATAAATTATTTCAAATTTAACCCTTTTCTTTCCAAATAGTGGTCAAAAGAAAAAAAGCTACAAAACATTTAAACAAATTTCTTTTTGTGAATCCAAGTAAGAAATAAACAGTACCAACAGGGCTATCATTAAGCTTTGAAGCAGCCACAGCAAATGAAGATTCACCCATGACAACTCACAAAAATTTATAGGGCCACTTCTTGCTTTCCACTTTGATCACCTGTAACATTGAGTGAGCTCAGCCATAACAGGTGTTATGGGTTATTGTCCTTAATGACAGTCCTGGTACCACATGTATACAAAAGTTCTACCAAAGAGGTTTCATTTGAATGGAAACATCACAGGATTTTGTTCACAGTTTTGACAGATAGAATGATAAAATCTTGCAATAACAGCTTGGTTTGCATGTTCATTAAAGGGTTAATTAGAGAACACAAGAAACATGAAGTGTGCTTATTGCACTTGCAGAAGAAGAAAAATATGCATCTCCCTAATGTATAACCAACCTACTGAATAAAGCATTTGCCTTAATTTCAGGTGAACTGTATTGCACAATAAAATTTTTCAAAATGCAACAGGTTTGAATAAAGATGATGAATTTTTTTTAGTTCTGCCATTGACTACATGCACAAGTGCATGGAAGCAACTACAGTACAGAATACAGGGTCAGCTGTTTGTAGGAAGTCTTCGAAGAATGAATCATTAAACAATAGACGCTTTTGTCATTCAGTAATATAGTAATAAATGACCCTGTGTTCTGTAGTTTAGCCATGAGTACATGAAATACAGGTAGTGAGGTGTTTATGATGCCACTCAATATTCTTCCCTATTATGGCTTCCTGACAATACAATAACTGATCGACGATTCTTAACATTGTCGCCTTAATGTTTCATCAACAACAACAATCAACAACAATCAATCTTTACTAGTTCTCTGGGGGAAAAAGAGAACTAAATTACATGTTGGCAATCAGCAAGACAGAAAGAACAGCTACTTAGGCCCGGTTCAGACGCCGGACTTTTCATGAGCCGAACCTAATTCGAATTAAGGCCGACCCAAATTATTTAGACCGGCTGAATTGATTCAGACGCCGATCTTAATTCCAGCCGAACTAAATTCAAAAGGAGAAAAATTCTCATTTCGATCAAACTAATTACAAAATACTTTATAATAATTTATGCATTAGGTTCGGTACATGAAAAGTTCGGCGTCTGAATCAAAGTCGTTCCAAAGTCGGTCCAAAGGCGAAATTCCCGGCCGGGTCAGGCGAAAAGAACGGCTGAGCCGTTCCAAATTGAAACAGGCGTTCTTAATTGATTCAGACGTCGAACTTTTCATGTACTTAATTCAATGTATTAGGTTCAGCTCATGAAAAGTTCGGCGTCTGAACCGGGTCTTAGAATTAGCAAGAAAATGCAAATGGCTACAGCGCTAAATGGCTGTGTTTATTTGTGGACATAAATTATGTGGATTGCCAAGAGGTGAGATTTTTAGGCAATAATGACAATATTTATGAAGGGAGATACAACAAAATCGAACAGTATGTCAGCTAGTGTAGCTTTCAAAAACTGATAGTAACTTTGGGTCCCTTTTTTAAAGTAATCTACAAAGACTCTTGACCTACATATCCTTCCATCTAGAGATGAATTAAAGCTCACAGCTTTATTTCAACTTTAAAAAGCAGTAGATGAACATTTTACCTTACAGAGGGGTACAGAAATGTACGAAGATAGTACAGTTTTCTAGCCCATCGACTATACATGGCCGCCATCTTGATCCAAGTGAGCCTGCGATCTGCGAAACTTTTGACTGGTCACCAACTCTCTTCTCTTCGTTATCGAACGCCTGCCGTTTTGGGGTTACAAGATAGGACTTGTCTCCTCAAGGACAAATTGAAATTTCCTTGCCTTTAATAATGACATGGAGGTTTGCGTAGACTCTGTAGAAGCAGCCCTGAACGCCGAAAAAGGCGGTAAGTTTTTGGTCTATGTAAATGGCAAAAAGTCTTAAGACTAGTAATCTGGCAAACGTGCATGTCTGCAGATTTATCCTAGTGTTGTGTCTGATCGCATTTAAAACGCATTTCTGACTTTCTGATCAAAGTAGCATTAATATACACCTGCTCTAACAAATCTACATTTATAAGCTGAGATCTTATGCATCAGTCAATTTCAGCTGTGCCCTGGGCATTTGTCCGTGGGTGGCAAATTCAAAAGGGTGCTGGGACAATTTAGCTGTTAAATGCCCCGAGGTTGGAACGAAAAATGAGGGAAAATCATCAAAAGGGTTTGCCGTAACGTGTGATGGGACCCAATTACCAGCGTGAGGTGTGATTGGGCATAGCAGCGTGCTGCATGATTTACTATTTTCACAACAAAATTTGACATGTGATTTTCCTTTGAAATTTTCGTGATGGTTAATATAATTTTAAACTAGCTATAGAAGTAGAGACATTCCAAAATACATAGTTACGACATCAACTTCTTGTGCCCTTTTTCTCATTCCTCGACCTCTGATTTTCTTGGATCAATTGATAATAGGACACTTGTTAATGTAGTTAATGTTTTACGTTATTTTTCCATAATGCGTGATAGGTAAAAAAAAAATCGGCGTGGTAGGTACCCCCCTTTGCCACCCTGGTAAATGCCCTGCCCTCAATCAACACTGCAGGAGTTTTCATTGATCACACGGTCAAGTAGTCAGCCAAATTGTTGTACAGATTTTCATTCAGTCTTTTATGTGCAGGTGCAGTCAGGGTGGAACTCTGCTCAAATCTAATGGAAGGTGGAACAACTCCATCTTTAGGCAGGTGAACTTTCCAACATTATCCAGCATATTATAAGTTAAGGTGTGACTATAAATCTTTAGTATTCACCAAATCAGTGGATAGCAATTTTCGCGCATTCTGATTGGCTCCCTTAACTCGGAATATCCTTAGATATTCACTGTTTTGGGAAGGGATTCAAAATGGCATTTTGTTTTGCAACAGTTTTGAAAGGTGAAATTTGAGTGGTAAATGAAGCATCTGTACAAAAAAAGACCATGAAAGAGACAAAATTTGGCTTGTCGGTGTTTACTGGTCGGTAGAAAAAAATTCTCTTACTAAATTTGCAACAAAATGAAGCCCCGAAACACTGTGAATTGAAACATAAACAAACTCTAACTAAGTGATCTGTTTTATTTATAAAAAGTTCCTAAAGTTTTTGATTTTATCCAACTGATTTGGTGAAACTAAAACAACTATCCCCCTCAGAGTCAGTTCATGGCGCTAGATATATACACTGTACCTCGATGCTTCACGTCTCGGTTTATATCCACCACTATTCACCTCCCCTTCATAGTTGTATACTATTGCCTTTGCACTTTCCCTGCTCTTTTTATTGGGCACACTGAACTAATAGGTCCAGAGCTAATTTTATTGGCTCCTTAATCTTTGAGAGCACAGCCTTGAAGAGCATAAAAAAATAGTGAAATAGCTGGAAACCCGGAGATGTATACCATTTTCCTTGCATATACTGGGAGGCCACTGGTCACAAACTGCAGATACAGTTACCCACACTCCTCTTACGATTTGCTCTACCTTTATTTAATTAATAAACTAGGGGTGCCTTCCGGCAAGTGCCAATGAGGCGAATTCATTTATCTTTTGTCAAATGTGCCTATTCAGATCTTCACGTTTTTTTTCCTCATAATTTTAGATGTTTAAAATGGATTCCACTATAGAATAGGATGGCACCCAACTTCAAAACAACAACTTTTAGAACATTGTAGGCTTTCACTTTTTAATTATTAAGCAATAACAACATGGCTTTAAGCTTTGCTGGTAAATACATGAGCAAGTTATATTAATTAGTACTTATGTTTCATGGAAAATTCAATTGTATCAAAACTATAAATGTTAGAAAGAAAAAGATAGCTCAAAGGAGGCCTTTGACTGCTGATATTATAAAGAATAATTAAATCCCGAGCAACAGCGTCATCAGGGATAAGAAATGTTAAAATGTTTCGCATGGTAATATGTGTAAGAAAAAATTGGTGTAAAGTAAAATGTGTGAAAAGCGCAAGAATGGGGCAGAATGTATCAGAGGTATAAAAATATAAACTTGAATAAAATACAAAGATGTAATGAGCGACTGTCACAGGACAAAGAGTCTCTTGAAAGGCACAATGATAGTCTTCAAAACAAAAGGTCCGCAAATTCGTTGCATTCCTCACGGGAGTTTTGGGCTGTCTCAATGTAAATCGAGCTGCAAAAAAACATGCTGGTTGACAAATCACTGGAATAAATTCTAAAATAAAAGGTCCGCAAATATGTTGCCTTCCTCACGAGAGGTGAGGACTGGCGCAATGTAAATCGACCTGCGAAGAACACGCTAGTTCTGATAAAAGTTTTGCGAATATAACCCTATGCCTTGATCAACTACATTAATTCATAAAGGAAAAGGGAACACTGAAAACCCTGGTTCTGAGTCGAGAAGCGAACACGCTACCTCAATCTAAATCGAGCTGCAAAGAACAAGCTGGTTCTGACAAAAATTTGAGCGTGAAACCCTATTTTTTTAAAGCTGTTGCTTTAAACGCAATTTATAAAGCAAACCAGAGCACTAATTGCCCTTTCAAGCTAGAAATCTGTTAAAGCTTGCTCACCTGTTAGGTCCTCTTGAACAGACAACGAACAGCTGCACACTGAATCACCCAACTTCGGACCACGAGTACAGTTGTAAATACAAGACCATGACGTCACTACCTAAATATGGGGTCTTACTTACACCCAAATAATGTCAAAAATGCAAATTTTAGAGGTTTACGCAGAATTTGAGAGTTTTTGCCTACATTGCGCGGCGTTATAATTCTGCCACCGAGTCAACCTCGCTTCTTAGCTCGGTTGCCTTGTTGGCAATTATAGATATGTACCAGTAGTTTTTATTTCATTTCCTTAATTTTTCTTTCCTTTTTCTGCATAATAGGAATGTTTAAAATCATCAAACAGAAATCACCAATTCCAGTGTTTGTGATGATCAGACCAAGAGGTGGAGACTTTCTTTACTCAGCAGCAGAGTTTGAGGTTATGAAACAAGATTTGAATTTGTTCAAGGAGGCTGGGGCTAATGGTGTTGTATTTGGAATTCTTACAAGGTGTTGTGACTTTAATACTCTTATAATAATCATTGGTCACAAGGTTCGAATTATTATGAATCTCTCTTCCTGTAGCAAGGATATTCTTTTAAAGACTTTAAATGAATGTAGGCCATATAATGTATGTTCAAACACAGAACAAAACAAACAAACATGAAAATGTGCATGTTTGATTGTTCTTTCAAGAGCAAATATGGCTGCTTTTGGTGATCTTAGTCATGTTATGTCTTGTGACTAAACAACCCTTGCAGTTACTTCCTATTGCTCATATTAATGTTCTGGGAATTTTCATGAGTCATATCATGTGCACAGTGTTGGGCAATCCTTGTTGATCTAGATGCATTGTAATGAGGAAAGCAAGGGGGTTAAAAAGTTCTATTGTACTGAATTCATTTACTTTTTCAGACAACAAGATGATCGTAAAACTTGTTTCCCTTTTGACGGGTGGTATGCCAGTGTGGGTCCGAAGTCCAAAACACCCATGTGGCTTGAACAGATTGCCAAAGCTTTAATTACAAATCCATACACGTGGTACATCTCCAAATTGTTAAGGAAGTGAAGCTGTCAAAGTAATTAATATTATATGTATATATGTTACAGGTCTAATTTGATCTCAGGTTAATTTGGATTTAACCTAGGTTGATTCTCAATTTGCTTCATCCTGAGGACATGTTTGAATAGCAGCAAAAAGCTAGGTTAAAAATTTTTAACCTGAACAAATTTGACATGTAACATATACAGTTCAGTATAGAGATAGCTAACAGAAAAGTATAAACTTATGCCTTTTTGGGCTCTAGCATCAGACCCCTTGGTCAATAACGTAACAAATGAACACTAGGCTGCACTCACATGCAGAAATCCACAACACATACACGATGTAAAAAAATACTTGCCAAATTTTCCTACCTGAAAAAATCCTGGAATGGAACATTTCAAACCCAAAAAATCCTTCGATCATCCCCTTCACTTGAACTCCTGAGTACCCCCTGGGCACTATGTCTGTGGTGAATATTTTCATAATAATCAGGGTTTTCCAGAAATTCAAATAACAAGGAGAAAAAAGTTAGGTAGGCAGAAATAGATCAGATGAAAATATGCTTCCCTGTGGGGCTAGTTGTGAAATGGTGGATCATCCCCTCTATTTGAGGGGCCTCTGGTTGAAAATAAATTTGGGCACCCTGAATAGTGAATTCAGTGCATTTTTT
>JBBMOI010000002.1:11260000-11472500 GCA_038088405.1 Porites divaricata
CTAAGACGTGAAGTTGCCTGCCCTTGCGCTAGCCCAGAGACGCCAACCTGCATGGCAGGGGTCGAAAGGGGTTCGGAAATCTGGAACAAGGGAGGGGTGCACATGTATATGCTCTTAACAATTTTAAAATTAAGTTTTACAATTTGCTCTGTCATGATTTTCGAATTCACAGCATTTGACATGGTAAAGGATCCCTACACGTCATTAGAGATTATCACTAAATTGGGTTTTGAACGTATTTTGACCAGTGGACAGGACTCTTCAGCGTTGGAAGGATTACCAACCATAAAATATCTTATTGAAAAGGTAAAAATGCACTTTCCATTTCATTGTCGTTCTTCGCAGATAAAATTAAAAAGCTTGCAATTTTCACGAAAGTTAGGTAAATTTAGACAGTGAAAACTTGCTACCATATTGAGTGATACATAAAAAACCCCTCAAAACACAGCAAAAACAAAAGACGGCACGGATGTACAAATTGAAGGAGGTTAAAACGACTGAATTACAATCGAAACTTATCACACAAATGACATTTTTTACTTAACATCGATCGCTGCTAAACACACATAGAAGTCCACATAAGGTACAGTGTCTCAAGTATTTTCACAACTGGTTGGTTGTAGCAAATGGGGAATGTTATTGCGGGCGACAAGAGGAGCCCGCAATCCTAATCTCCAGGTAGCTTCGTTTGGACTTCCACTAAGAATGAATGGAATGTACTGAACGCAGTCTGATCACACGCGTTTGGACCTTCTGTCACTAGTTATTTGGTCACGCGTGTTTCGTGACCATCTATTACGTGAAACTTAAGCAAAGTACAGCATTGGAGCAAAGGCGTTTTGACCTTGGATCGTTGTCGCCCGCATTCCCTAACCTTCAGTTTTTACTAGTTCTTTACGTTACCGTAGTTGTGGCTATTTAATAGTTGGACCTCTCATTCCCAAGAGAAGATTGAGTTTCAGTAATCAACAGTTTTACATTAAAATTTTACATCCCACAGGCTAGTTTCGATGCCACAATTCAAAAAAGCGTTTTCGGTTGTTCTTTCCATGAACGTTTGGAAATTTTCCGCTAGCAGGAAAAGCTATGAAAGCTAGGGGACGAAGGCATACAATAAAACAGGAGGGGACGTCTTAAGAAAGATTTAGACAATGTCCACTTGGCGAAAAATTGAAAGGACTGTTTTGTTTCTCTCTTACGTAGGCGAAAGACAGGATAATTATCGTCCCTGGTAGGTATCATCTTTATCTCCTTTTAGTATAATTACATTGATGATTATCGAAAATAGAGCGCTATGATTGGCTCGGTGACTATTCGCCGATATTCACGTCGCCTGAGGCGACTAATTGTTAAATAATGAAAAATCAAATTAAAGAAAAATTCTTAATAGGGGAGTGAGCAATGTCGCGATGTTTCATTATGTTAATCCATACCTGTTAAAATGGAAGATAAATATTACCAAATATAATTCTAACATATTACTGTGAATATATGTCGAGTTTTTTAATGCCTCTGTTGTTTGAAACAGTATTATCTAAGAGAATCGAAATAACAGTGATTTCATACTTAAGAAAAAATATAAAAAGGAACATTGAAACGCCTTTTGTCAGTTGAAAGACTAAAAGTTTTGGAATTTTTATTATAAAGTACCAGCGCGCTTTGGACTGAGAAAAATCTTCACATGTGATAATAAGCATTTGGACCGACCTAAGTTGCTTAACGAAACGCTAAGAGCACCACTTTAGTCCACTGAGCCTCTATGCAAAGCAACTTAGTGTTGTAAGTTTAAAACCAACGTTCAACTTAACCTATCACATTCAGTACGTAACTTTCACTGAGAGAGTTGCTGCACACAGAATTCTGGCAAAACAGCAATCATCCAAAAGTTTAGTCTTTGAACATCGTAATGATCGGAATTAGTGCCTCTGGTGGGTGATTGTTTTTCATTTGGCGTTCAGGGATGGGCAAACTCGTCCCCAGGGTTCTCTCCTCCACGTTCCTAAGGTAGGAGAGATGGGGACGAGGAGACAGGACCCGGTGAACCAAGTTGAGGGAAGGCCGCTTATTAGGAACGTCAAGGGGCGTTTCTTTTTCTTTTCTTTGATAAACAGCGTTATTTTTAAAAGGACCTATTCAAAAGAAACCGTGACAGTAACAACTTGATGGCTGTTCATTAATTGTAAATTCTAAGTCACTAGTCCTGTTGTCTGTAAGCGAATTCAGGATGAAGGTAAAAAAAATGCTACAGATTTGTTTTAATTTATTGTTTTTACGTTGGAAAACGTGGTAAAACAAGAGTAATATGGCACGGCCTTGTTTTCGCAGGTGGTGGGATAACCGAGCGCAATTTGGAACGGATATTACGGGCGTCTGGTGCCAAGGAGTTTCATTGTTCTGCACGACACTCTGTGCCCTCTTTCATGGCGTATAAAAACACCAACACTTTTATGGGTGGAGTCCTTCGTCCGCCTGAATTTGTCAACAAAGTGACAAGCTACGAGAATGTGAAGAACTTTGTTTTTGTGGCAAGATCGGTGTTGAAGTAGCAAAGAATTAACAAACGAAATGATATAATTGAACGTGATAATAGAGAAAAAATACGATGTTCTTATTAATCGATTCCTCACGGCGAAGCAAATTTCTTCGTTGGTTTCTTACCCTAAACATAGATATTCTGTTTTGTAATTCTATCACGCCCACAAAAGTTGTTATAAACGATACGTAGTATACCGTAGTGATGTACGTTCCACCGTGGTCAAACGAAAGAAATTTGCAAAAGCCAAGCGAAGTACTTGAAATTATAGATAATGTTGCTACTTTTATGTTGATAGTCGAAGATATTACCAATACCCTGTAGAGTTTACTAATAAACTTTTTGAAAGTTTACTAAAAATTGCAAGTGTTTGAAAACCGAAGTTTTTGTTATTGTTGGCGCCATTTTCCAGCGTGATAATCTTTCAGCGGGAAGGGTTTTCAACGAAAAAAAGCTCGTTAACATCCGCCGAAAGGCCCTTGGACACCTTATGAAGTTTACACAAGCTAGATTAAAGTACACATAGCGTCAACCCCAACCCAAAAAAAGAACATAACCAGTTTCGAAACAGTGCTGAACCCTAATCAGTAAAGGCAGTGCTTAACCCTTATCAGTAAAGGTAGTGCTTAACCCTAATCTGTAAAACGCAGTGCTTAACCGGCTAATCCAAAACGATAAGGAATACTACGTTGTGTAAACTTCATAAGGTGTCCAAGGGCCTTTCGACAGATGTTAAAAAGTGCTGACCGTAGACGTTTGACGTTTGACCGCGGTGGAGATGTATTAGTACTAGTAACGAAACACAGTTGTCATGCGTTATCGTTTGTCAGTATTCATCCCCGCAGACGTCCTGTGGGGTTTGTTTTTGTTACTATGAAAATTTACTTTCATCTCTTCAACCACCAGTCAATGAGAGAAACTTTGAATAATACTAAAGAAATCTTTTGAGTCTAAGACTCTTTCTATACAAGTATAACAAAGAAAATTTTATTCTAATCTCTTCAACCACCAGTCGATGAGACGGAAACTTCGAATACTGCAAAGGAAATTTTTTGAGACTCTAGATTAGACTAGGATATAAATTAATTTAATTCTGTTTAACTTTTGTTGTTCTCTCCAAAAGAAAACTGCGTCTACCATTTACAGGCTTTCAGTTTGAGGATCAGCTTGTTATTCAACATAACTCAGCCTGTAAGCTTGACCTTAAAAAGAAGGCAATTCTATTTCACTGTTTATGCTTATGTGATGAAGCTGTTTTAAGACACACTACACCAACCGAACAGTTGGACCATAGTTCACATTCGCGACTACTCGGTCTTCCTTTTCAATATTTAATAAATCATGCTAAACGTAGAGTTTCTAAGACTCCTCAATCTTTTCCCCTCGCGACCTCACTGAAGCTTGCTTTTAAGAACTCATGAGAGGTCGACTTGTAGCAAGTCTATCCTAAATATTTATTTCATTAAAGTATCATTGTAAAGACTTTAGAAGCCTCTTGCTTGCCCTCCTCTATCTGCGACCTCTCTCTCCAGTTTCGCAATCGGTTTTTGCACTGTGCTCACATTCCTCGCTCGACTTTCGCATATTTACTAACAGCCCAATAGTGGCGCTTAAATCACTGAAACGTAGATCACTGGCCAACCTTAGACATCTGCATCTGTGTTTTTCTTTCGTAATCTCCTGTAACACTATTAAGAATAAACATAGTGCGTTTCAAACTAATGCATCGGTAAATAGACATCGGGGAAAGAAGGTCATTAGGTTTACACGTTGCTCTCATGATCAGATTAAAAATAACCGGTCGCAGCGTAGCAAGAAATCATACTGTCTAACAATCTTGTATTTTCTATAGTGCGCGGCGTTAAAGTAAGCAACATTCTATGAGTCCGCGTGATCAATATCCTCTGACTCTCTTCTCGCCCTTTCCTTTTCAAACCTTCAAACACGTGCATGTATCGGTGGTTATTTTGGTTGCGGTATGCGGCAGCAGTGTTGTTTTTGTTGACCGTATACCAGTTCGAAAACTTGTTCCTTACGTCAATATTTGATCGACATATAAAGCCTAATCGCAATATATATGGGGATTTACAGCCACTAGTATTTGGACAGCTCATTTTGTCTTTTATGATAAGATTATTGGATGCGAGAAATTCTAAGTATGCTGTTCTTTACACCTTGACAACCTAAGAAGCTCATGTTATATTCCAGAGCTTTGGTTCTAACAACAGCTTGAAATACCTGCAAAAGGTTTCAGCTTTACGATCACAAAGTTTAACAATATTTTTCTAACGACTGAAAATACTTCTGCTATGTGAAACGTGTCTGAGTCTTGTAACAGTATCACGTAAATCCCTGTGTTTATAACGTAAATTCTATTTTTGTGTCCGAAAACCTAAAGCACTAAAGGACTAAGCTCCAGTGTAATTCTTAAATCTGCAGTTCCTCCGTGTTGCTATCTATTTTCTTTCGATTAAATTTTTAAACTAATTAATTCCGAAGAATTTTTTTTTTATTTCCTTTTTATTTTTACTGCAGCCAGTGAAAGTGTTTATTCGCGAATATCCTTCGTTCTTTGGTGCATTACCTATTTAACAACACTTCACTTTGTCAAAACAGTAATTAACTAATTGATCCAAAGTACTTGGGTTACATATTAAGTAGAGCGATAAACGGCGTTATCAAAACTGCTTTTAGTCTTTTCACGAGTATTATACGCAGATCTAAGCGTCTCGTTCTGGATTTTTAAGACATGCATCCTGTAGCATCTGTTTTGATGTACTAAATGACCGTCATAGCTCTCAAGATGTTCTGAAGAATTCAATATAATGACATAGTTTCACTTATTTCTTTCTCTCTGCATCAGTAATACTGGGTAAAATCCAGGCGAGATGTTCTCTGTGTTCTCTCAATCATGCGTCATGAAGTGACTTTCAAAACTGCCTTTTTCAGTGTTGAAAGTGTTAACAAAAACAAGTATTATAACCTAAAAGGCCTTTTGAAAATTTCGATTTAAAGTCTGTTTGGGGTCTTGAAGGTCATCATTTTCCTTTACGAGTCGAGCACACTTTGCAAGATGGAAAGATAAATAAATAACAATTATAATAATAATGATAAAAAATGTAATTTTTATTTCTTGTTTGAATTATACTCTCCTGCAGCTGGTCGTCATTTTCTTGTGCACCGAATTGTGAAATTTCTAATGACGTCTATTATCAAACCGCTTTGGTAACAGACGTAAACGGATGAAACAATAGGATTACAACAATACCCGTTTACATGCAAATCGTCTCAATCAGCTCTGTTTATGCGGCCGACTAACTTCGTACTCTTATGAAAGTTTAATTTCGTTCTACGTTGATATCAACATGTACTTGGCTAGCCGCGTCACTGGACGTATCTCCGTGTGATAAATCCCTTTTCTGACCCTTCACATATTAATATTTGCACACGTGATTGCGTTGTACAAGTGGAGAGGGAAGACGCGTTCATCCCACGTTCAAATCAAGTTGTCTGTTTTGTACATCCTTGCGAAGAAAACAAAGACAGAGCTGGCTAATTAAGCAGTCAACATATGCTGATAACCGCAAAACTTACTAACAGTGAACAACAAACGTTGCACTTTTAAGGGGTCTTTTTTCCATTTATAGCTATGACAAACGAAAGACTCCTTTGTAATGAAGATGCAAGGTTTACAAGTTTTGCCTCGCCACCGACTGATATAAAGGACTCGGATAATGTCATCGCGGATCAAAATCGACTGGTGCTGGACAACACACAAAAAGATAAATCTCCTTCAGCAGTACAGCGCATTTTAGGCTCTTTAAAATTGTCACCGAAAACCCGACACGATTCACCGGTAAATGACAAGGACAAGCTCAAAGTGCCAAAAAAACCAAACGCTAATGGTGGGTCAACATGCGGTCACTTAACGCATGAATACCGTAAACACGCAACAATATCGACGTCCAGTTCGGACTATCCCGAGACGGACTCCTTTTCGGATTCTACCTACTCACAAAGCTCAGATGCATCGGTCAATTCAAATACGACCTCAACCGATTCAGACAACAATCGGATATTTCAGCAAGGTATTGCAGCCAAAGATAGGATTTCCCTGAAGCAAAACAGTGATATTATAGACGTGGATGAGGGATTTTTAAGAAGAGTTTTGATGTTAATGAAAGTTGTTTTATATTTAAGGCACAGCTTTCCTCTTAATCTGCTGCGGAGAAGAAAGGTTTTTCCTGAGAGAAGGAAAAGAGAAATAAAATTTCCTGATAGTTCGAGCATCAGTTCCTATGAATCAAGCGACTCGCAAGATTCGAGTGTTTTTAGCGGGAGGAGCCCGCGCGCGAGAAAACGCATATCTTTCAGTCCTATTACATTATTATTTTCCGCTATTACAGAAAAAGCATTCACTGAGGCCAAAGCCATTTTAGAAGAACAAGAACTAGACGTCAATTCGCAAACACCAAACGGACAATCGTTGCTTCACATTGCTGCTGCAAACGCAGATTTAAAATGTGTTCAACTTCTTCTCCAACACGGCGCGTACGTGAACGTGAAGGACACAAATGGTTGGAGCCCGCTACACGCGGCAGTGAGGCGAGGCAACTGGAAATGTGCTATTCTTTTAATTGAAGCTGGGGCAGATTTCGGAGAATATGCGCAAGCAAGAATTCAAGAATACAATCAAGTACTTCAAATGTCTACGACCTTTTACAGATCAGTGGAGGTTTTTGTGTGATTTATGAATTTCTGGCTAATTGTACATATGTAATTGGAATTTATACATTTTTAAATTTTATATTTGCATTCTCGAGGAAATATGTTAAATTTTCGCCAAGAGATGTGTATAATATTAATTAAAATTGTCCCCAATTTATCTGAAGGAATATTAGATAATAAAATAACGCAATTTTGTGCAACTGTTTCAATGTTTGCCGTACATCACAGTTCACATGTCCGTACAAAGTTCTGCGAACGGAGCTCTCTCTTTATATCATACATGTTAGGTCAGTCAAGATCTAGGATAGTGACTTCTTGGTGTCTTCGTGAAAGTAATTAGAAACGTGCAAAATATGTATTGATTGTCTCCTAAAGCCACCTCAGAGCTAGAGGAGTGTGCTCTGCTGAGGAGTAAATATTTACAATTTTTATGAACCTCAAACAGAATAAAGCAGATAGCCAACAGTAGATGAAAGTGGATGGTTGGAATATTTTCGCAACTTGCATCCGCCTTTTTGAATTCGAAAGAGAAAGGTAATGGGTGATGTAAATGTGATATTGTTCATGTGGTCTTGAAGATACTGTTAGATGTTGAGATAGGTTAATGAGTTTATTCACCAAAACGCACCGTCGTAATGTGCAGCGATGCAGAGTCTTCTCAAACAACAAAGTGACTGATTTACTTATTACACCGCCTACCAGCCATTGCTGGAAATTATTGAAATACCCAAGTTGTGTAAAGACCCCATTAACTGATTCATCGTCACATCCAAAGAAACAGGAATCACATAACTGCAAGAATTAGCTCACGATGCTGCAAGTGCTTGAGTGGACAGGAATTTGAGGAACGAAACCTAAGCCCATTCAAGCAGGGTCAAAACCAAAGAGTGATGTAATTGGTTTATGTGATTAACGAATAGACTCCCGTGGTATCTGTTTATGGTCATTAAAATAAGAGAATAAGAATAAGCGTTAATGATATAACATGTCTTAAATTATTCTTTTTCACTTGCAATTTTCAATCGCGTGACTCCTAGTTTTAATTCTGTCTCATGATATCGGGAAACTCGTAAGCACGGCAGTTTTGTATTACATAATTGATAGACCCTACAAGCTATTAAGCATGGCGACCGCAAATGCGCGCTACAAGTAGCTCTCAAATTAAACATAGGATCACGATGTGCAATGAACGTAAAATGATTAACCCTGATGCAAAATTTTAATTCCCGTTTGTTGTCCCATCGCATTTCCCTCAGACGTAAGAGCGAGAAGTTTTTAAAGTACCAGTTTAATTCATTCTTCTCTGATCATTTCCTTAATTCTTGTGACCACTTTTTTTCGCCTACAAAGTAGAGATATCACAAGACGAAATTTGATGCTGAACACTCTAATAAGGTCCTCAGTAAAGGGTTAACATTTTTAAGTTTGCAATTTACCGACTTCTTGAAAAAGCGTTTGATGCTTCTCAACTGGATTTATGTCACAGCTCTCTCTCACCTAAGATCTTGAGTTTATTTTTTATCTGAGTGAACTTTGATAATTCTAGCGTAGTTTACACGAAAACACTTAGAGAATTTTAATGATACGGCCCTCGTTTCTCATGGTATTGTAACAAATCTCTCTGCTTCGTAAGGTTTGCTTTCCGTAGAGGGTGTCATCATAAGATTGCACAAGTGTACAATGTCGTTAGGAGGTAATAAAGGGGGACTGAAGCAAAAAAATACAGATGATAGTTTTAATAGCATTTTATTGTTAATTTAACAACAAGAAGCTTACAATAATTTATCGTCGTTGAAACATCTGTGACAGATTACAGTATATAAACTGATCATGGTCAGTTGCAAACAATGATCTCAATATGGACTTTGCCGTTAAACTCAGATAACTAAGCTACTTCGTGCTGTAGAAGACTTCATAAAAATTGAAGTTACTATAATTTAGTCAACAAGGGCAAGATCAGCGGGAAAAAATGCAGTTAAAAAAAGTAGAGTGAATCTAAAGACTTATCCACTCATTCTTTTTTAACTAACATTAAGGTCATCACCGAACTAGACAGAAAACTACTTAGAGATGATTGGATCTCTCAGAGATCTTTTGCCCAATGACTTAGAGAGTGAAATGAGACTTTTTAACCGTTTTACAATATTGGGAAGCTTTAATTAATGGCAACATTTTCATCTTTATGCAATTCAAACATGAGCTTCAACGATTCTTATTATAAATAACATTAAAGGTGCTTCATAAATAAAAAATCGAATTTTTCTAAATGTAGTCTTACGGATTCCTTCATAAGTAATAAATAATAATGACGTCCTATTTTTGTATTCCAGGGAATTCCAGGGTGTAATGCAATCTTTTTCTCCTTCATAAATTGTAGACACAAACAGCGACCTCCTTAATGACGCCACTTAGCGAGTGAAGTACGACGTAATTCCTGTAAATCGTCACCGTGTCATCGGTAATCGGGCCTTGCTGTGAAAAGAATGGATTTCCTTTCAGGCATTTTTGAAGACATTTCATTTCATTTCATTTTAGCGAAACGCCATATAGCATGAATGATCAACAAGGGCACGCACTGAGCTGAGCCGAAATTATTACTAGTTTTCTAAGAGATAATTGTTTTTTGGTCTTTTTTCGACAACTCAGGAACTTTACTTGAAAAGGGTGGCTCAATTTTATCAAGTTGCGATCCGTCTCCATCCTGGCCATAGAAAATCAAGGACATTCACTTTTAGTTCCAGTACAGTAGTAGAGTGATTTTGAATAAAAAGGAACCATTATTTCAGGGTCTTTTTGATCCCAATGTCTTTTTAGGGTCGGGTTTTAAAGTAATAATTGTTGTATTATGTGATAGCTTACCAGCAAGTTGTTATTAACAAGGGCTTGGAGATATACGCGAATATCTCGGTTCATCTGCGTCGTAGAATTTCCGTATGCAGTAGTGGGTACAGGAAAGCCTTTGTTTTGCATCTGAAAAGTTTGTAAAAAATTAAGTTGTTAATGAAAAGTGCATCTTTTATTCTTAATGCGAGTAACATGCAGCCTGTGTATATGGGAGGGGGCGTCTGTACACAGGCTACGTAACATGCTACATTTCCTAAAACTATTTCATTTCGACTAGGTTTGAGAAATGTAAATTCAACTGTAACTATACTCTCTAGTGTATTGAATTCAATAGATCAGTATTGTATTCTTATATTCAATAGATTCTATAGATCAGGGCCCAGTTGTTCGAAAGGTGGATAACGCTATCCACCGGATAAATCTCTATCCAGTGGATAACACAATTGGTTCTCCTAATTATCCGCTGGAGAGTGATTTATCCGGTGGATAGTGCTATCCAATTAACGTTTGAACAAGTGGGGCCAGTATTATTCTTAAGAAGTGTAATACTTCTGACTTTCTTACGCTGCAAAACACGACCTCCACTTGGCCTTTGTGATCGATATAGAACAGAGAAATTTGGGAGCAAATATGCATGATTTACCCCTTAGCAGATAGCAGGGAAAAGAGGTAAAAAGAAAGCGCGCAAGGGACGTTGGGAAGGGAAAGAGAAGCAGAGCTCTCTTTTCCCATCGTCCCCCGCGGGCTTCTTACTTTTGCTTCACAGTGAAACCTCGATAAACGAAGCTCTAGGTGCGAAGTCCTCGCTGTAACGAATGATATTCTTCGCCCCAGTAATAGTACAATATTCGATATAACGAAACCTCTCCAAAACGAACAAATTTTGCCAGTCCCTGTATAACGCTTTCTTTTGGAACACCGAGAAGAACGGAGAGTGAAATTTCCGCAAGTCTGATTTACTCTGAAGACAGTTAAAATTAGCTTCTTATTAGTACCTCACTACTGAGCTTGAAAGACGAAGCATTGACGTAAGTGCTTATGTCCCAGAGCACCTGAGCCAGCGAATTGTGCAGCGGCCCTTCATAAGATAAGGCCATGTACAAAGGACTTTTGAAGGCATCCATCTTCTCGTACGCGATGGTTGCATTTTCTTTCAATAGCTGCAGACAGAGGGTTGTTATATTAAAATGCACATCTTACAAGGAGTCTAGAACTGTATAACTTATTCAATAGCTTAGTGCATGCAAAAACTTTCAAACGCCCTTCATTAAAGGCTTGAAACCTCCTTAAACTGGGAATATAACATTTGGAAATCAAACAAACAAACAAAGTGTTTATAAGTACATAGGAGCGGTAGAAGTTCCAATGGTACCTGATCGTACCTGATTTGACGTGCAAGATTGTGTGTTGATTTGCGGTGGAAATTTGGCGAAAGGTGGCTCTTTAAGAAAGCTTGTCGAGGTGATGAACTGATAAAGGTTTTTCATCTGAAAAAAAAAAATAACAAGAAGAAGAATAAGAGAGAAAAATGTTATCAATTTGCGGTGCTATTTTCCACAGAAAACTAAACGGAGAAAAAAGTTGTAGTCAAGGTTCATGAATGTTGAGAAGTCAGTGAGGCTAGCACAAATGGTCTTCCTTCAAACAAGACAAATATTAAAGGGTTTAGTTTTATCGTTTGTCTCACGATTGTCAATTTGATATTGATCGCGACGTTTATCAAAGCGACAATCGTGAGACAAACGATAAAAACTGAACCTTTTATACACATTATCCACGATGAATAATATATTTCATGACAAGACAAATATTTTTCCAACATACTTCTCTAAACCATTCACGCCTAGACGTATCTCCAAAAAAACCTCTAAGGTATACTTAAAGGGGCTTATCCTGTCACGAGTATATTGCGGTTTTAGGTCAATTCTGCGCTAAACTCATCACTTAGTGCCTTTACCCAGCCACAAAATGCTCCTATAAAGCTATGAACAAGATATCAAACAATTTTCATCAGCTCTTCATCAGGGATAACTATAAGCATTTTTCTTTAGTGATTTTTGCTTGCATAGCATTAAATCTTGAAAAAGTTGGCGCAACCTTTTTCCATGACCTTCCATGCTATCCATTGCAAAAGACGACAGGAGAAAGTTTTCATGCCTAAAAGGGGTGATGAATGGTCTTTGCGAGCATTCGCGAGCATGCCGAGCACTGCGATTTTTTTGCGAGCACGAGCAGAAATAAAAAATTTGCTTTGCGAGCTTGCGAGCAACGCAAAAATTTGGGGAGCACGAGCAAGCGAGCACTCGTTTAAATTTTGCGAGCAAATCGAGCAAAGGTAAAATTTTGCGAGCAGTTAAAAATTTTAATGGACCATTCATCACCCCTCCTAAACATAGTCTTCGATAATAAAACTGGACTATTTTTTTGGAATAAAATTGATGCAAAAAAAGTTTTCGCTTTTTAAAAAGATAGCAAACAGTGTGACATAGCCCGTTTAAGCCGTTTTCTGGTCATGTTCGAACAACAACAACAAAAAAGAAACAAAACTAACCCAATCTTTGTTCGCAATTCCATGACTACCCTCTTTCTCTTTTCGTGGTGTGAAAATGCAGCTAACTTTTTTTTTGTTTACCTATTTCTTCACTCTTACTGTTTTTTACTATCTTTGTGGGAAAGGATTTCGCGCAATTACTGAAGAACATAGAAATTTTTTGAAAGAAGTACTTTATCATCTTGCTCCTTCATACCTCTTGTGTGGCGTTGGCGGTTTTCTGCGGAATCAGATAAGTGACAAGACTTTGTAGCGTACTTGGGGTTGAATATATTGGAGCACCTAGACTTTGTGATCTCAATGTTGACACAATAATTGTAGTGATAAGGATCTTTAGCAGTTCCATTTTGACTCTGTAAAAGAGGATAGAATACAAATATAAAAAATACTTTACGCACATCAGTGTATTTTCTCTTTAACGTGAAAGCGGGTGTATCCATACGCCAAAAACGTAGTCCAATCGAGAAAGAGAGTGATGATGTCACAAAAACTAAGTTTGCGAAATTACGGGATGAGTTGGTATATCCAGAAAGAATAAGATGAAAAATGTTCAATTGCCCAAAATCAGCTTGTTATTGCAAATTGGCGGAAGGATATAAGCATTGTTAAGCTTTAATCACTCCTGGAGTCATCAGAGCATAAAGATACTTATATCTCCCCGCCAAATTGCCCTTTGGCACGGTTTTTTTTTCATCTTGTTCGTTCTGAATATGCCATCCAATCCCATGATTTCACAAATTCGTCACATTTCTCTATTCCATGTTATCATACAAGTGATTATCATTGTTTAAACGAGAGTATGATTACAGACCGAATTGGACGACACAAAGGTCTGTTTCCTAACAAATTTTCTGATACTAAATTTTTTTTTTAACTATAAAAACAATATATTCCGAGAGTTCTAGCTAGAAAACATAAAAAAAATCATTAAAGTGCACGCGCAGTATCGATGGCGCGTACTGTCCTATTAATGTTGAGGTTAGGACAGCTAATAGCCAATCAAATATGAGAATTTGTAATAGTTATTGTTATAAAGCTGGATATTTTTTCTCAACAGCGCGGGTTCTCATTGGTTACTTCGAAGTCACATGACATCTAACAATGAAACTGTTTCCCGCAAAATCTCTAAGCGCGCGGCAATATTGCAATAATGATATCAGATGGTAACAGGGCACTGTTACCCGCGAATGTTGACCGACGACCACCTTTACAGCGAGGTTTCATGAATTTCCAGCTTCAAAATTTCCAGCTATTTAACACATCACTTAAGGACTGGTCCCTCGAGAAATAGTTAATTTTGTTTTCCGAGAATCTCAGGGCCAGTTATTTAAATGGAATTTAGCCAGTGTTTAACAAAACCGCGTACTAAGTCATTTTCAGTTCGACATTGCTTCTATTTAAGCACATTTATCGTGAAAAGGTTCATGAAAGCATAAGGCGTAGACTGGAAAAGCACTTATTTTCTTAAAATTACCAACTAAGGAAGATATCTGGAGGTACAAATATTTGCTAAACCGCGGCCTAAGATAAACTTCGTTCAAATAACCGATCCTCATTTTTTCCCGAGGCGGATTCCCTAGTCGGAGCCGAGGGAAACATTGAGATTCGAGGGAAGCAAAATTAACTGTTTCCCGAGGGACCCGTCATTAAGTGTTTATTGTTCAATGAAATATTTTGATGGAGTATACGAGCAGAGCCCACACAGCCAATAGAGAAAATGTTTAGCCCAATAGTAGTGAGCGTCACTTTAAGCGCATATACACACAGGGTACCCAGAATAATTTAGCGCAGGGATACATAGCGTAAAATGACATTTTACTTACCTTTCACTTAGTTGATTTAAGGTTAACTTCTTTGCAGTGAGAGGTTGTTTGACTGAGAGTTAAACTCTTGGTCCTCCTTATATGCCAACTGCAGAGGAAGACGTAACCCGTCTTCCATCATTTTCTGTAATGGTAAATTTTGATTTATTCCTGTGACAATCTTTCCCTAGTCGATTTACTTCCAATCATATCATATTCTGGGAAAAATTCTTTCCTACCATCACACATGGTATATATGCTGTATAGAATGATATAGATTATATGGTCTCCGGAATGGGTGGCGTTACCGGCTACAAAACTAGTTCGTTCCGTGGAAGAAGTAACTCAATGCTGCGTCGCATTATTTTTCGGTAAGGGTAAATTGTCTCGGTTTATTCTTGTAACACATCTTTCCCTGGCTGAAATACTTTCAAAAATCATGTTATATTCTCGGACGTATTCCGCAGTAGTATCGCGTGTCGTTAAACAGAATACATTCAATAATTTTCTCTTCAAAAGGAAACTTACTTAAGAACACATTACTTCTACTTCGATACCGGAAAGTTCGTTTAATGAAAGATAACTTATTTTGAGATTTTTTCTTAAAATTTTCTTTTCCTTTCTACTTAGTAATATGTTAATAGCTCCTTTTTAAATTCTTGCGATTTCGTTGGTAATCTATATCAATCCTCGGGCGAAAAATCAGGGGAATTTACGTTGGCCTTTAAATCCAAAGTGAAAGTTTTTGAACGGAAGATTGAACACTTGTCGAGGGTAACGTAAAAATCTCAACTTGTCACAGCAAGTCAAATTCCTTTTAAGTATTATCAGGAAATGCCACTAGATATGATATTCGATATCCTGTCTGAGAACATTCCGTTTTGCCTGACTAATGGCTGAAGTAATAATGAGCTTTATTGAGGGAACGAATTGAGCGCGAAAAACTGTTTTGGAGCGTCTATTTACTTATAAAGAAATGTCCTTGAATTATGCAAAGTAAGCTTTCTTGTGCAAAGCCAACCGTCTTTAAAATAAAAGAATGAAAGCATATTGAATGAAAGTATAGTCGTGTGAGTAACAGTCTGTGATACACAGAGCCCAGAAGGGAGGGGGGGGGGGGGGTGGTACTCCTTATATAAGCTGTATACAGGAGCCTATCACCCCTGCTGTATAAGTATGTTCAGCCCTTCCTTTTGAAATTGGGTTTAGAATTTAACCGTGTGGATGTAAAATAGGGTAAGGTTTTGTGTTCTTTGAAACCCAGCTCTCTTAACAACCCATAGCGCACACCCTACACCACCAGAAATGACCAGGACAGCCTCCCCCTCCGGAACAGAGAGAATAGTTTATGCAAATTACCGACAGGCACCCAACGACTGCTATCTAAGTAGATTTTCCCGGGTTAAGCTAATTTCGCGCGTAGAAAAAGGAAACCTAAAATTTTCGGATTCGCAAATGCGATCGATGGAGGAATCAGAAGAATTCTTAGTTTCGTAAAACTTAAAATTGCATTTGGAATTTTCTGGAAAATAATACTGAAGCCTTTATAATAATTTCGAAAAGACGCAAGTTGCTCTAGGATGACCGAACAGATACCGTAATTTTATACCGCCGCTAAAAATACCTTTCTAGAGATTCAAAGGAATACACTAGGTAGCCTAAAAAATGTCTTCAATGCTTGTATTAGGAAACCGTCGTTGGGTGCCCCTGAAATTATTTATAGAGTTTGCGATTCAGTGACATTTTTAAATCGAGCCCATTATTGATAATGGCCGTCTACTGAAACAGATATTCCCGGATGGTTTGTAGGTATCAAGGGCGTAGCTAGGGGGGTCCTGGGGTGCCCGTGACCCCCCCTTGGTAGGCCTTCTTTGAGCAAACAACCTACAATATTGTGGTGGCGGAAACGCCATGGCAATATCTTGGCCGTAAAAGCCATTGTTGAAAAGCCCACTTTTTTTAAATTTGTTTTTTTGTAAAGGCTCTTGTCTTCATGCCGCGATAATACGACTGAATCCGCTGATACACGAAGGAAAGCAGCGGTATAAACCATATATATAGGGTGTCCCAAAAGTTTCGTTCCTCTACTTTATAAGTCTGTATTTCAGTACGATTGGACTTGGTAAGCAAATCTTTTCAACAAAAGTTGTGTCTTTCAATATAATTCACTTTTTCCATACTTGTTGTCCTATCTTTTGACTCGAATATTCGATCTGTGTACTTCCGCACCAAAGGTGCGCGTGCGCGAGTATATTTTGCAGCCACATTTTTTGGTATTTCATAGCCCGAATTGCTCAAACTCCTTCCTTTTTTTTGGTGAATATCACTAAAGATAAACCCCCTTAACGCAAAAACGTTAGCTGCGTGAGAGCACAAGGCTGTATACTTCGATTTACTGGCTTATCTGTTGTAGAAATTGCTAAAAAACTGGAAAAATCCGAATGTTGGGTGGTAGAATGATCGTGATGGAGAAATGAAGGTTTTGAAGGCAAGAAACTAAGGGGAAGACCAAAAGCCCTGAATAAAGCAGCTAAAATAGTTTTAAAGAAGGCTAGGTACAAAATAGGAGACTCGACAAGGAAGCTCAGTCTCACATAGTTAGCAACCCAAATAAAAGGGTCATGAAAAGATCCTTAAAATGTTTAAGATTAGAGGCCCCTGAGATGGCAAAAAAACCTCTCCTTAGTCTGCCAATTAACGCCCAGCTCGTTTCAAATTTGTAAAGAAGTACAAAAGCCTTGCTATGGAAGGGGGCCGGCATGATTATCTTTTTTTGGATGAATGCCTAAAGTATATTTTTTCAGCTGCCTAAACTAAACAAATATTGTTTGGGGGTTGAACTAGATCCTGCGCACCAGGTGATAAAAAGCTCATTATAGATCATTTGTGGGTCTACACGCTGTGTCTACTTCATGCCGCAACGGCTACAGAATGTGATAAAAAAACAAAAAGGGCATGCCAGTCACTGAAATTCTGAATAGATGTACTTGATAGAGAAATAAACATAAAGGAACGAAGTTTTGGGACACCCTGTAGTCGGCGATCCCCGGATGGTGATCTGGTGAGTAGCCTCTGCAGAGCTCTCAAGTCTGACGCATTGAGCGTGAGACTCACGCAAACAAATTCAGTCTTACGCTCTCACGCTGAAAGTATTATTTCTCACGCATTTGAGATTCCTTGCTCCTTTAGTGAAGTTCCTTTATAATAAACTATATTTTATGGTATAATTTAAGTCCTTGTTTGGTTTGTACTCGCTTCGAACACTTTATTCTTGTGCAGAGCCAGCGTTTCTCTGGCCAGTGGCTTTCATGACTATTGCGCATGTTCACATATGCTGACCCGGTAACGTGTTGAGCATCCACATATAATGGCGGATTCCAGTTCGGAGTCAGACTCCGACTTTTAAAGCATGACATTTCTGCTCAGAATGAAGGAAAACACGTCTTAGCTACTTCCATTTTTCAAAATTTCCTGGGGGAGCATGCCCCCAGACCCCCCTAGTGGGGTGTCGCCTTTGGCGTCACAAGAAACGGCTGCACCGTTGCAGATCCCACTCTTTCCCAACAAATCAACTTGAGAGCTCTGCCTCTGTGACCCCCCCTTTGAAAAATCCTGGCTGCGCCCCTGCATTATAACCACAAGTTTAAGAGCATCGACATGCGTGCAGTTCAAGATGACGATAATGTCAGACGTGGACAGAAAAAGCAAGAGATTTATCCCTGAGATGTTTTCTATGGCAAGATTCCGAACAGGAACCTGTTCTGCGGCTACATTGCTAAACACAGGTTAATGTCTTCCTGTTGATTTTCAAGAACTTTGTGCATACATTGTGTAAGATAAATACTGATTTTAACTCTGAGCTATATTGAAACAAACAAACAAACAAAACAGAAATAAAGCAAAGCAAGTAGACGAGGCATCCTAATATCCTTAAAGGATTGTTTAGCTAAAAAGTAAAAACATTCTAACAGCACGTCTACGAAAAAAAATCCTGAACATCAGAATCTTAAGATATTATGATGTTCTTCAGCGAGGAATCTAACTTTTTAACTGAAAAGCGGTTGTGACATCTACTCAGATAATTTGGGACTTATTACATTGTATATAAGCAAGTATGGCGCCATGATTTTTGAGCCCTTTTGGTTCAAAATAACTGTTTTAACTTACAGTAAAATAAGGTTTTGTGTTTTCTGGATCGAGGGTTTCGGGAATTTGGTATTGGGTATTATCATTCGTCTCTTGAGAACATCTGTTGAATTATGATAAAGGGTACGAGAATACTAGGAATGGTCTTTTCCAGGGGTAAAAATTAGGCTGAGTCAAGTCTGCATTGGTCTTCTTTAGAGGCTTCACACTCCAAGAAATGGGTGGAAGACAATAGAAGCAGCCGAGTTTTAACCAACGTCGGGACATCGGATTACCAGGGAAACAATTTTTCATTCAATATTTTATTCAAGGGATTCTTAAATTTGAAGCTAAGGTTTGCAAAATGTTCCGTCAAATTAAAAAAAGGAAATTTTTTGAAGGAAATCAGTGTACAAGGTTGATTAAATACAACTTATTAAATTAAGTTTAGGAACTCCCTCTCCTATACAAACCAGTGCAACTATTGATATAATTATTTGTCAACGAAAGCATATTTGAAGTCAGTCGTATTACAAACAATTGGTCTTTTGACTTTTAGGAAAGACTTGTACTATTATTTAAAGGAGATTCTTGAATGAATCTTTTCAAAGCCATCTTGCCCTGACCTTCATTTAAACGTCGTCGAAATTGTTAAGTGTTGTATCTCCAACAAGTTGACATTAGCACAACTTCTTTAGAAGGAAAATGATTATAACAAATGAAAAATAAGGAAAATTCTTCTTTTTTAAGCATTTTATTGTTAATTTAACAAAAAGACGCTTACAGTGATTTCTAGTCGTTACAAATCTGTTACAGATTAGAGTATAAACTGATCTCGATCAGTTATAAACAATGATTTCAATATGGACTTTATTATTCACGGAAGTTATTCTTGCTAGGTACGTTGTATTAACTACTAGCAAGTAACCAGGCCTGTTCACAGAAAGTAGTAATTAATTACTATGGAGATAAGGTGAAAACGTAATTATAACAGCAAAGTAAAGATATCGACACAAAGTCTCAGTGGAAATCAACCAAGAATTTTGTTCATAATTCCATCATATCTCCTAAATAGCTAAATAATAAATGTGACCAAAGCGAACAGAACCAAATGAGCATCTTTCCCATTTTACAAAGTTCGAAAGCTTTTAAGAGTTCACCTTTTCTTCATTTCAAATAGAAGCCTGATCAATGCTTCTTATAAAAAACACTTCTTATAATTGTGCCGGTTCTTTAACAAGAACGTCATAATAGAGCAATTTATAGTTTAAAAATCACACCTTTTTTCCTAAACAGAGCTATATCGTTTGGCCAATAAATAATAAATAATTAACTGGTCTTGGTAGGATATTCCAGGGTGTACTGCAATCTTTTTTTTCCGTTTTATAAGTTGTAGACACAAATGGCGACCTCTTTAATGGCGTCTCTTAGCGAGTAGAGAAGGACGTAATTGCGGTAAATCGTCACCATGTCATCTGTAAGAGGACTTTGCTGTAGAGAGAGATTTTATTTCAGGTCAGCGATTTGTTAAGTTCTTCTATTTCCACCCAACAAAAATATAAACAAAATAGATATTTGAAAAATTTGGAGGTTTTTTAGACGAAAACACAGGTTAAAGAAAGTTAAAGAAAATTCAATATTTAAAGTTATTTTATTCACAAATTGACGGTTACAAAACAAAACAGGCAGAAATTATTTTCTCACATTGTAAATCACATTTGCATTCAAAATGAGGCAAAATTGAAAAAAATAAAAAAAAAAAATTCGTTTCACGCTTTTCAATTTGGATCTCCATCGTCGTTGTCATCGTTTTTATCACTTTAAGTCTCTCTTCATTTTATCCTCAATTTTTGGTTTTATTCAAGCTGCTTCCTGTTTCTGTAATTTTATTTTACTGTTGAGGGTTTTTGTTTTGTTTTGTTTTTTTTTTTTTTTCACAGAAGTAAGGAATACTTTAAATATTGCTGAATCACTGAGCAGTATAGAGTTAACTTTTTTTAAATTGAAGGTCTCGAGGTATTTTCTGCTCGCAAATTCTTACATAGTAATAAAATAATTTGTATGAGTGATAGCTTACCAGTAAGTTATTGTTAACAAGTGCTTGCAAGTATGCGCGAATGATCAGGTTCATCCGAGCCGAAGTATTTTTTGTTACTGCAGTGGGTACAGGAAAACCATTGCTGTGCATCTGAAAAGTTTGCAAAATGTTGACATTGTAATAAGATTTTTCAATGTTTATAGCTATGGAAATCTCCATATTCCTGGCCGTATTCCGCATCCAGTCAAAGTCGTGATAGACTAAGAAGGCGCTTTTTTCAAACAGTAACTGAACTTCCCTTAAGCGACTACCCAAAATGCGAAAAGTTAGTGGTCTCTTACAATAATCAAGCCACAGGGGTCCCTTCCAAAAGATCTGGATACATACACGTTTTGGAAGAGAATTAATCACATATGTGTAGTTCCGAAAAAAATTTTGGTGTTTATATAGGTGGTAGCTTATGGGAGGTGGTCGCTCACAAGTGGTGGGCGTACATGAAGGTTTAACTGTATATACTTGGATGATTGGCATATATAGAAAAAGGTATAAGATGACGTTATTGGCAAAGAACAGGAAGGGAGGCTCAAGACTACACAATGATTAAAGGTACTAAATTTTTCTCTGGGGGTTCCATTTTCGACTTTTGTCAAAACCTTTCGCTATCCACGAAACAGCGATGTTGGGAAAACTATTCATGAATTTTACTAATTTTTTTTTTTACTTTAAAGACAGTGACTACATGGCTACATTCGTTACCTCACGACTGAGCATGACAGATGAAGTATTGACGTAAGTGCTTATATCCCAGAGCACCTGAGCCAGCAGACTGTGCAGCGGTCCTTGGTTTTCTTCATAAGATAAGGCCATGTACAGAGGACTTCTATAGATATCCATCTTTTCGTACGCGATTGTTAGATTGTCTTTTGAATTCTACAGACATAAAAAAGTATCAACAGGCAATATTACTTAGAGAGGGTCTAGAACTGTATAACATTTATTCGCTATTTTGTGGCAAAAACACGTATTTTAGCAAAGGCGTCAATAAATAAATAAATAAATGAACATCAAAGAGCAAACAAAAGATTTGCTAATTTTTTACAATCATATTCCTTTGTTAGTACGTAGATGACTTGATTGTACTAATCGTCTATTGATAACCTGATACTACAATACATTTATGAATTCATGAAATATATCTAACAGTGATAAAAGAGCTGAAAACACGACGCCTTGAAGGTGTTCTTGAGACGAATTGTCAGCAGCTTGGAATTATTTTAAAACATCTTGGAATGTTTGACTTGCGCAAATGATTTTTAAGGAGAAAGTTCGGATTTGTTGTTTAAATTATTGACCCTCAAATGAAGTAAAAAGTGCCGCAGTGAAAACATAGACAGCAGGTGGGTTGAAAGTCTAAGTAGATACCTTATTTGATGTGCACGATTGTGTGTTGACTTGTGGTGGAAACCGGCTGAAAGGTGGTTCCTGGAGATAACTTGTCGAGGAAATGAACTGATAGAGACTTTTCATCTGAACAAAATAATTGAAGACAGAAGTATTCTTAATTTCAAAAAATTGATGAAGGGTACCTAAAAAACAACAACACGGACAACAAAACTATACTTTTCACTGCAAGTGGTTAGGAGTGAAAGTTGACAAAAATACCAGAAACCAATAACCGTCTTTGTATTAACAAGACAAAGATTTTCTTCAACAGAATTTTTAAACCAAAAGAGTTTTGTCTAAGCCCGTTCGTTCCTGGACTTTCCGTCAATATAGTTTTAAGTATAAAAGCTATAAAAGCTGTTTTATACTTTAAGTATATAAGCTTAAAAGCCGTTTTCTGGTCGTAGTTAAGACAAAAACACAGCGTCAAACATTTAAAGAACCAAACGACTAAACCAATGTCCACTTTCAAGATAGAAGCTGCACTGGGTTCCTAATTTGAAAATAAAGGTTTTTGATTTTTTTTTTTCAGGCGTATAACTGAAGAAATCTCATTCGGCTAAACTTTGGAAAAAAAAATTAGTTTAGGCTAGACAAGTTGTGGTTACCAAAGACGTCATAAGTGGGACAACAATCGTAGTTCACCACGGGCAGTTTCGGGTGGTCTATGTCAAATAAGGAAGTTTCTTCAAGTGAATGCGTTAGGACCTTTTATTGAGACAAATGACTTCATCCGCAAAAATATAAACCGGCTAACTCATTCCTACCTCTTGTGTGGCGTTGGTGGTCTTCTGCGGAATCACATAACTAACAAGGACTTGTAAAGTGTTTGGCGTTGAATGTAGTGGGACGCTGAGAGTTTGTGAACTTAATGTTGCAACAACAATGGTGGCGATAAGAACCTTTGAAATTTCCATTTTTCAATCTGTTAAGAGGGAATGAAATACAATTGTTTAATTGATATAAATTTAATGGTGAATACTATTTCACGCATATTTCCAGAAGGACATAATTTTCTCTTCGTGAGCGACACTTAGCTGTTGGTCCAATTCCATCATTTGTTGAAACAAAATTGCCCTACAGTGGGCACACGGAGTAGAGATAAAGACGTAAAAATACATATCGTAGCTCAAATTCTAGTGGAGTGAACCGTTGACTCGAAAACACAGGGCAACAAACGTATCGTAGTTCTGCGTTGAATTGAGCGCAAAGGTAACTTGCGATAACGTTTCCTTGCCTTTCACTTAGTGGTCTGAAGACTCAACTTGTTTGATGTGAGAGTTAGCTTGAATGTGAGAACTGAAGTCGTGGTACGCTTTATATGCCAACTGTAGAGGAAGACTTAAATGACCTTCCATCATTATTTCTGCATGGGGCAAATATTTCCTACTGCTAAAAAGTACTTCCAATCATATTATATTCTGGGAAATATTCTTTCCTACCATCACATATGGCATTCAGTAATGCTGTATACTAGATATAGATATGGACTCCGGAATTGGTAGTGCCATATCGATAACTTCATTTTGTGGAAGACGTAACCCAGAACGTAATGGTTTTGGATCATTCGTATGACAATTCTTTCCGTGGTTGATGTACCTCTAGTAATCATGTTATATTCTCAGAAGTATTCCACATTATCCTCCAACATGAAAAAATTCAATAACGTTTAGTTTTAATAGGAAGCGTGTTTAAGAACATCGTAGACCTTCCGATACCGGAATCTTCGCTAAATGATGGAAACGCAATATTCGGATATTTCTTCCTAAGATTTTCTTTACTTTCTGCTTAGAACTGGCTTGTATTTTCCAGCAATTTCATAATCCATCGCTATTTTGAGGCGAAATATCAGGGGTTTATTTGTTTTACTTCAGATCCAAGTGAAAGCTTCTAAACTGAAGCTAGATTGTAATACTCGTCACGGGTAACGCAAAATCTTCACCAATTGTGTCAACTGTTACAGGAACTCAAGTTCGATTTAAGTGTATTATTAGCAAATGTCAGTGGATATGATATTCGATATCAGGCTGAGAATATTCCCCATAATATGAACCTCACTTAGTTGAATAGCATAACGAAGTTAAAGAAAAAGAACTGAAAGTCACAAAGTTCTTGAAGGACTTCTGTTTATTTATTTGAGGATGGCAATATTGTTTTATGTGAGGCTAATCCAAGAATATCGTAATCATCTTATAGGGTCCTAGAGGACTAGAGCGAAGTGGAATTAGACAGTGTGTTGTAGTTAGGCAACAGTTGGTGATAGAGAGAAACACTTCTATAGTTTCTTGGTTATTTAAGGTTAGGTGACTGACATATTTAAATGTGGCCCAATATTGATATTAGTCGAAGTATAAATCTGGATCTAAATTCTGTGTAGATGTTTGACTAATTACCACTTCGTCGGCTATTTGATTTGAAATAATATATCATAAGACAGATTTGCAGTATTGTGATCAATTTTTCTCATAAGAATTGTTATTATTGCTACTTTGTCGTTGACTTTTCGAGGTGAAAAATTATGCCATGAGGAAAAAAAAATTTTGTTTGAAAAGAGATGAATCCGTATAAGGATGGGTTTTTGTAGGAAAGGCCCGCCAATTGAGGACGTATTTGGTAGCTACAATCTTGAAAAAAAAAAAAAGGAAAACAAACTCCGCTTCCCCCCTCCCCTCCGAAACTAAGGAAAAAGCCGCGAAAGATGTACCTTTTTTTTCTGCTCATCACCTTTGACGCGCGAGTTATTAAAACCAATTTCAAGGCGATGAAAAAAAAGGGCCAATTTTTTTTACGTCTACACAGGCTTGACCAATATAAAAACAGTATACAAGAGTGTTCGTTTTTTTTAAGCAGTTTATTGTTAATGTAACAACAAGACGCCTACGATGATTATATTCCTTAAAACATCTGTTACAGATTACAGTATAAACTGATCCCTATCAGTTACAACCAACGATATCAGCATTTGATGCACTTTAGGATTAAGGTAACTACGTACACTCTTTATAGAGGCTAGAAAAAAGAAGAAACGGTTTCTATGGGAAATACCAGAGTAGAAAAAATACAATAAAGTAAAATAACCCGACCAACCTTTTTTCTTAGTGAGACTGGTTGGCCAGGCTCACATTAACCATAACATCATAATTATATAAATACCGAACATTCTGTAATCTCTTAAACAACTTTGTCTTTTTTTTTGTTTTCCTGAGTAATATAGAATACGACGTCTTGCTTGCATTTACCAGGGTGTGATACAATGGTTTTTTCCTTTTATAAATAGAAGACACAAGTGGCGACCTCTTTAATGACGTTTCTTAGCGAGTAGAGAAGGACGTAATTGCGGTAAATCGTCACCATGTCATCTGTAAGAGGACCTTGCTGTGAAGAAAAAGGATTAAATTTCAAGATAACTTTTGAAAACAGGTGTAACAACATTACCGTTACACTTTTTCCATATCGCACCTACATGAGGTAACTAAACGCACCATTACATTTTTCGGGAATGACCGTGCAGCTACCAGTAGCTCGAGTTATTTGACTTTTCTTATTCCCTGCTTAAACTAATTAAAAGAAAAATTTTGCCCGAAATTGCCTCATTAGGGAGTTAACAGCAGAGCACTATGCTAAATTTTGCTTGGGTAGATTCAATAATGGTATTCTATTGATTTTTGTTCTATATTTCATCAATGAAAACACCGTTCTTTGGTACGAGAGGTGATTATCTTACCAGCAGGTTACTTTTAACCAGTGTTTGGAGGTAGACACGAATGATGTGGTTCATCTGCCCCGTAAAATTTCCAGTTGCAGTGGTTGGTACAGGGAAGGTGTTCTTTTGCATCTGAAAAGTTTGCAAAAGTTGTTTAGACTTATCAGACTTATTTTGAATGAACTTAATCGCTGTCCCCAGTTGTTTAAATGCTGAATAGCCCCATCAAGCTAGTATTTAGCGCAACTGGTTTTTCTAATACTTATCGACTAGATAGTGATTTATCCGATGGATAGCGTCACCAAGCTATTCAACAACTGGGGCCTGGAGGGGAATTAAAATTAAGTAATTATCTATTTCGTTTTGCAAGTAATCTTTCGGAATAAATGATGGCCTAAAGGGTTTTCACGATATACTGTGAAAACACAGAGAAAATATGGATAGCTTTTGTAGGCTGTAAAACTGAAATGTTTCAATCATATGCGAAATACTTCGTCGGGTTTCCCTGTGTTGTTTCGTTTGTACTTCCTCTAAACCTTGGGAAAAATGCAGGTGGCAGATTTATTTTAAAATAAATCACTTTAAACTAGAAACACATTCTTGGCCTGTAAAAATGTATTCCGTGGTTGGGTCAGTTCGAAAAGGTTATAATTCGATTTAAATCAATTAAAATTTTGTTACCTCACGACTAAGCATTACAGATGTCGCATTGATGTCAGTGCTTATGTCCCAGAGCACCTGAGCCAGCGAATTGTGCTGCGGCCCTTGATTTTCCTCATAGGATAAGGCCATGTACAGCGGACTTATGAAAATATCAATCTTCTCGTAGGCGATTGTGAGATTGTCTCTTAATTGCTAAAGAAAAAAAAAAAAAAAAAAAAAATTCAAATAAATTCCTTACAGCCACTCTAGAGCTATCAAAATGTATTGGATATAAATCACAGAAACAAACCTGTTGGAGCAAGATAAACTTAGCTCATTTGCTTATTTTATATTTAATATTATTTTTTCAAATTTCTTGTGTTTTTATTCATTAATAAATAACTTGGTTGCACGAATCCGCACCTATTGTGAACGTCCTTCTTTCGTTTAATCAATGTCCTATGAAGTTAGTCACAGTCTGTGACTAAATTTTGAAACTAAAGTCAGTGTTAGCTTTAGATGAAGGTTTTCCAACGAATACCTGGTTTATGGTGCAAGATTGTGTGTTGATTTGTGGCGGAAAGCGGCTGAAGGGTGGCTCGGAAAGATAACTTGTTGAGTTGATGAAGTGGTACAAGTTTTTCATCTGCAATAAATAAATAAATAACTCGATATTTAGGTAAATAGATAGATTAGGTAGATAAGTAGGGAAAAAGAAGATTAACATTTTCACTTTTCATTTTTTACGAGATACTAGCCTGAATTTCAACCGTCTGCTCGAGTTGCAAACTCCACGAGTGAGACGTCTGTATCAACCAGCCACTAATGTCGTTCAGTAACGTCCCTACTCCTTTGCGTAATTAATTCATGCAAAAAGATTCTCCATTTGCAAACAAAGAAATATCGTCCGGAAAGGTTTGCATGGTAAATAATTGTTTTACCGTCGGTTTCCATGTTTCGGCTAGTGACGTCACTGGACGCTATAAGCGGCTCGTGGATTTAGGCGTCTTTCTGGGGAGATTGCGACTCGAGAAGACGGCTGAAATTCAGGCCAGCAAGAAAAATGACAGTCATCGTTTTTGGTAATAAATAATAAAAAATTCTCTTTTTAACGTTTTTATGCATCACTGTCAGTGTACGGTATAAATAAAATCGCAGGAAGTTCTTTATTCATGTCTTAGGTTTCCTTTTTTAGAAATAAATCTGATCATAGTCTTTTGGTATTTACCTGTACGCAAGAGTTTGATTTACTTTCGAGTGGCATGTATCATTATCTTAGGGAATATTACTTCAGCTACATTCATACCTCATGTGTGGCATTGGCAGTCTTAGATGGAATGACATAAGTGACGAGGATTTGAATTGTGCTTGGCGTTGACTGTGGTGGGGCGCAGAGAGTTTGTGAACTCAATGTCACAGTAATTATGGCTGCAATAATCCCGTTAAAAAAATCCATTTTAATCTGTAAATGAAAAAAATATGAAATACTGAAGAATAACTACAATCATTTAAAGAGAACAATTTTTCTCTTCTACAAAAGGGTGTGACGACAAAAAAGCTGGTTTTCCCATTTATAAAAATCGAACGCTTCTACTATCGGTAAAAAGGCGAAGGCTTGGAAATAGGGATCCCCATGCTTAAAAAGGGAGCCTAAACTAGCCACAATGGGAAGGAAAAATTTGTTCTCACCTTTCACGTACGCCTTTGTAATTCAACCACTTTGCTGTGAAGTTAGATTGTGTAATGTCTGAAACCTTGGTGCCTCTTATATGTTGATTGTAGAGGAAGGTGTAAACTTCGTCTTGCATCATTTTTTTGTAAGGGTAAATTATCTAGTTTATTCCCGTGAGAATGTTTACCCCGTTGATGTTCTTTCAATCATATATATTCTTGGAATGCTATCAAAAAGCACGGCATTCAATTGTTTGGGAAAAAAATGACTCATGTGAACAATATAACATGTTTACAATATAACATATAAAATGTTGTATGGGGTAGGAGACGCAATATTGCGATCGTTTAAAGAAGAAATTTAATTTCAAGACTTGTTAAGATTTTGTTCCTTTTTGAAATAAGATTTCCTTGTACTCCGTTTCGGTTTTGTAGCCCATGTCACCCTTTAGGCCAAATATTGGGGGAATTGCATTCGGACTCTAGCAGAAGTTCCTCAACAGGAATGTTGGTCTTTAATCACGGGTACAGTCGTAACTTGTCATAGCAAATCACTTTCCTTAAGAGTGTTATAAGCAATTGTTTGTAGATATGATATTCAATGTCGCTTAAACCCTTTTGCGGCCCCCAGCGTCATTTGGAGCAGTGAAAGGGCTATGGATGCAATTTGACTTTAAGGGCACTTGAAAAGTTTAGGACATCATTGTTTCTGTTTAGCTCCACGAAAGAGATATACTGTAGTGTTGTTGTTGATGCCATAAAGATATCAATTATACATGGCCTGGTTTATGTTGACCACCAATATGTATAAATGAAGTAAATATTTCGTTATAGCTGTTTAAATTGTTGTCAATTAAAGGGATTCTTAGCTTTATTGTTTACAACTTCTTTTGTTCAGGTACAAACGCATGCATTTTGAAAAAGATCATTCTACCTATTGTCAGTCCTTGGCAATGAGAATAGTTGATCTTGAAAGAGTCGTAAGATGAATAATTATTGCAAGGTTCTAAGAGATTCAGCTTGAATGTGGCTGAATTCAAAGAAAACTTGGTTTCGCCTCTCGTAAAATACATACAGTGATCGCGATCATAAAAGCGACTTGAAACTTGTTTTTTACGTGTATGGGCGGATTTTGCTTGAAATACAAATGTAGAGTCATTTTCAAGCATTTCAGGAAGTTGTTCAAGCATTTTTCATAGTATAAATATAGATTTCCGTGAGTGCTTTGAAAGTTGAATATTCTCGAGTGGGTGTTTGACCTTGCCTTCCCATTCAAGAGGAAAGAACACCTAGCAGCCTCTGAAACCCAAAAGAATTAGTTAATGTCAATTGTATATTGGAGTTATTCTAGTGTTATGACTCGGCGACTTTGACCAGAAAAGCTAAAAAACAAAGTTTTTTACATAACCGAAATGCACGTCTTTGCCCGTCTGCACGTGCAATTCACAGTTTGGTACATTTCCCAGAAGTTCTCAATCAAATCTAAGCTTTTACGTCGACAGTTATTTTCTCTTCTTCCTTGAACTCGCCCCGCAAACAAATAAAATAATAATGAAAAAATATTTCAACGAGGTTATTAAAGCAAGAGTTTTGTCACAGGGTACATGCATTACATTGTATCGTCGTCATTTTTACGCCAGGTCCCTAATGCTTATAAATACTTCTTGTAAACAGAGATGAACGAAATATAGAATATTGAAAGGACTAAAAAGTAAACGGCCTTACGGATGGGCACCTGGAACTTCAGGACCATGATAACTGGCCTTACCAACGATCTACTTGGAGTGAATTTAGCCTGTAAACCTGTAGCCTTCGACAAAGAGCTAAGCAGGCTACACATGGACGAGAAAAAATTCACTTCCCTTTGGCAAGGCAAGTCAGCAACTTGACCAGAGTGCATGGTTTTGGGGGTTGCTGTCAGAAACAGCTTGATTTTTTCCCCAGCGACAGAAGGAGCTGGGTTCATTCTATCTCTGCAGCTCCACTCCTCGAATAGCCTGCAGAGCAGGCATTTTTTAACGAAAACTCGGAGGTACATTGATCGCGGCTGCCATCTTGAAAAGCAACAAAAAAGACTAAGGGGGAGGGGCGGTGGAAGGGGGAGGGGCGGGGAGGCGAGAGGAGAAAACGACTGCCAGCAAAGCCTATGAAATTACCGAACGCCCCCTAATTAGTCGCGCCTGACTACTTTTCCGGAAATGCAAACAGCCAATGAAAATCGATTTCACTTCTTTTCCGGTAGCCTCAAATTACTTCGGATAATAACATTGGCACGTGTTTGGAACGGTACTTTACCGGGCATTGACAACTCTAGGGAAATCTAGCGAGCGATGTACGTGTAAAAGTTATGTCGGAAACGCGTCCTAGCGACAGTTGTAGATCTGTAAATTCTCTTTTAGAGTGAAGTTTGGGAACGTCAGCGGTAAACAATTTTACTCATCGTCGCAAAATCTGTTCAAACCGTCACAGCGCAAAGATTCCTTTGGAATTGTACTTGCGGACGTTTGCAAACAAGTGGGATTGGTTTTGCTGGAAGATCCACAAGAATATTCTGATCGTGTATACAACTCCTGTGCGCGAAAAATTCTAACTCTGGGTAATTTGTTTGAGATCATAAAAACCGCAACTCTTCCAACAATATCTGGTACTAAACGTTCGCTTGCAACCCCTGAGAAAGCGAGTCCATCATGGAGAAAAGCGAAGCAAGTGCGGGTTAATTCACCTGAAGTCGAAACGCATCTCGGATGAGACAACCCAAGAAATCGTGCAAGTCGCTGGCATTTACTGGAGAAAGTGGTTCAATGTCGACGCTGGCTGAAAAAGAAGAGGAAATGTTGAGAAGACTTAACGTAGATGACTTGCCGCAGACAGGACTCCAGGTAAAAGTTGTTTACCTAAATCCTTCAGGGAATGTTATTGTAAGAATTCCGCGAGACGGTCAAACCAAAACACTGGTGAAAAACCTGGCATGTGAAAACTGGCGTGAAGTGTCTAATGCGATATTACAGCACGCTGAACTTGCACTCGAATTAAGAAACAGCATCCGCAAAATTTTATCCAAGGAATTCTGTGAATATCTGAAGTCTGAAAAATGAGGCTTTTTCCTAAGCCTGTTGGAAGAACTGCTAATAAATCTTGCCTCGACAACATCGTCGTAACCGCTTCCTTTTGTTCCGATCGTAATTTAAGCGATATTCCCAATCCAGCGAGCGCAGAAAGAGCTTTCTCCAGGGCAGAATCGAAGTCTTCCAAATCCGCCATGTTTTAAAATTTCGGATGAATCAGACTAAAAATACTCCTCTCGTAATATCCTCTCGTAGGGCCCGTGAAAAAGGTCTCCTTGATTGGCAGCTCGCAATCAAACATCCGAAACCGCACCAATCAGAGTCCCCGTCGATCTGGTGTACGTGTTCGCCAAACGAACAATGGCTGCGGGCAGGCGTATTTTTTCCTTCCCTCCCCCTCCCCCTCTCCTATTTTAAACCCATCAACCTCTCCCTTAAAATCAGTTTTTGACTCGTCCCAACTCTCTGGTAGTATTAACGTCCAAGATGGCGGGACAACGTTATTCTGAAAACAATTCATGGATCGCGCTCTAAAATACGCCTGCTTTGCAGGCTACTCCTCGAATGGGCCAGTCAGTCTCATCACTGCTTACGTACCCACGCTAAACTCCCGGGGTGAGACCAAGCATAGGTTCTACGATGACCTCAGTGATCAGAGACACGACACGTTTTTACTCGGAGAGCTTTGTTGTCATCACTGCCTCTGTTTCAACAACGTCTACGTCAAGACCAAGCACCATCAGAGAGTGTCGTGGATACAGCCCAGATCAAATCATTGGCATCAACCCGACTACATCCTTACAAGAAGAACTATCCTATCCTATATCAAGCTTACACGCAACATACACAAAGGGTAGGCTGTGACACTAGCCATTCTCTAGTGTACAGCAAAGTGAAACTGCTAACAAAGAATCCCTACCACAGAAAAACTGTAGGCAAACCTTGCATGAAAGTCAGAAAGACACGCCATGCGCAGAAAGTGGAGAAGTTCATAACTACGCTTGAGAAATCTCTCCCCGAGCTCCCTGTAGTAAACGTCTAGTCCATAAGAGGGGGAGTTACCATTAGACATGAGAGACGCAAACGTAGTTACACTAAACAAAAACGAGGAGGGCAGGAGAGATTGCAACAACTATTAAGGTATCGCACCCCTGAGAATCGATGGCAAACTCCTTGATCGAGTTTTCCTGGAGCGTCTCCAGGTGCTTGAAGAGAGAGATTATCCAGAGTCACAGTGTGGTTTCCGTACAAAACAATCAACAATTGACAAGATATTCTCCATCAGAAAATTACAAGAAAACTGTCGGAAACAGAGACAGCCACTGTGCATCTCATTTATTGACCTCACCTTTGACCTGGTGAAAACCTGGGCTTTTCAAGATTCTCCTGAAAATAGGCTGCCCACCGAACCTCCTCAATATCATCAGATCTTTTCATGATGACATGAAAGGCAGTGAACTTTTTGATGGCTCATCTTCTGATACCTTTAATATACTAAGTGGAGTGAAACAGGGGTGTTTTCTGGCGCATACGTCATACCTGATTTGGGACCCTCTTCACCAGACTGCTGAAACACGTCTTTCGACCTTTAACTGAAGGAATTTACCTCCGAACGAGAACTGATGACAAACTCTTCAACATTTTCAGATTGAAAGCCAAGACCATGATTCGTGAGTAGTGCTTTCGCGACACTCTTTTTGCCGATGATGCAGCAGTTGTCACACACTCTAGTGATGAGCTACAATAACTAATCAATCACTTTAGCTCTGCCTGCAAAGAATTTGGACCAACTGTCAGTCTGAAGAAAACACAAGTAATGGAGCAAGATGTCACCAATCCACCTGAAATCAAAATATTTTGACCAGCAACTTGAAGTCGTTCGTAAATTGACATACCTCAGCTCCACTATCACAGAAAGTCTCTCGCTCGATAGCGAGTTGAACAAGAGGATAGGCAAAGCAGCAAACATCGATTCTGGTCTGTTAAAGAGAGTGTGGACAAAAAAAAAACTGACTGTACACATCACGTTCATGGTCTACGAAGTTTGCTTGCTGAGCGCCCTCTTGTATGGCAGCGAGTCCTAGACTCTTCGTGCCAATCTTGGACGCCTCAGAGGCCTCCTAAACAACTTCTTCTTACTGTTACAGCATTGAGGAATGCGCTTGCTGGGTCATGTTGTTCGAAAGGACGATGACCGAAAATCAAAGAAGCCCTCTTTATGGCGAGCTGTTTCAGGGAACTCGCCCAACAGGCAGAACAGAGCCTCGCTACAAGGATGTCTGCAAGCGAGTCCACAAAGCCCTGAAGACAAACATCCAGACATTACAGACCACAGCTTCCGACCGTACACATTGGAGGCAGGCTCTGAACTAAGAGCTAAAGAAAATCTGAAGTGTCGTTGGCTGTGAAGGCATATATATCATATGAGACAAGGCAGAAAAAAAGACAACTCTAAAGAGACGAAACCAACTGCATCTTCTCACATTGCGGAAGAGACTACCTCTCCCGTATTGAACTGACGCGGATGATTCCTGGTGGGAATGTTCCAAACGGACATTCGGGTTCCGTTTCTTCAAACCTTCTTTGATTCATCTTAAGGCTTTTAAGGTCGTTTTTTGGTAAATGAGACTGATTTGTGCAAATGTTGATTCCCAGGCGAGTTTATAGGTTCCGAACTTTGTTTATCAATTGCAAAAAACGTGGACCGACCGTTTCGCCCATGTAAATGGTAGGCAATCAAGAAATCCTTGGAAATATATATTCCCGAGTTCGTTTTGTCCAGTCGCTTCTTTCCCCAGAGTTCATAAAATCCTTAATTTAACGGGCACCAAATTTCTCAAATTGAGTTAATCCGTAGTTTAGGGTTAACTGAAAGTAGATCAGTCTCAGCTATGGGGCTTAGCTGTGAGATTTGTTTTATGACCTATTTTCCTTTTTGCATTGTTTAGTACCCCACTGTAAAACTACAAAATTAAGTGGAAAAAAAGTGTTGATGTAAAAACGGCATTCTCTTCATGAGAAGTTACTAATTTCGCCATTACGAAAAAAAAAAATAACTACCTGGTCGACGAGCGGCTTTCTATCACACACAAAAAAAGCTTTCACGGCCACCTACTGCAAGAGCTACAATTGTAAGTAGTGTGTTCTCTGGATGGAGGGTTTCTGCAATTGCATAATTGGGTATTGAGTATTATTATCATTCGTTTCGTGAGGGCAATTGTTCAATTATAATAAAGGGTACAAGAATAATAGGAATGGTCTTTCCCAGGGATAAAATTAGGCTTAGTCACGTCTGGATTGCTGTTCTTTAGAGGTTTAACACTCCGTGAAATGGGTGGAAGAAAAAAGAAGCAGCCGAGTTTTAACCAACGTCGGGATATCGGATTACCAAGGAAACAATTTTTCATTGAAGTTATCTTGCCGAAATCTTAAATTTGAATCTAAGGTTTGCAAAATGTTCTTTCAAATTAAAATCAAAAAAAGATTATCGTCAACTCGTGGGTACGTTGTTTAAAAAATAATCAATTAGTTATCACCTCTGGTTTTCCCACAGTAAATTTTAGGAAATGATAGAAATTCAGATTATAAATATACTATCCTTGTTCTGGAAACACAATACTTTTCTTGTTGTTTGTTGCACCTTATTAACAGTTATTTAGGTATATATTTAAAAAGAAAAAAACAAAAAAAAAACCCAGCAAAACAAATAAGCAAAGAAAACAAAAAAGAAAAAAAGAATGGAAGAAGGGAAAAAGAAGGTCGTTAGTAGAATTTGAACCCGGTACCTTCAAGTTGGTCCGACCTCACAAGGCCACTACGCCGTTGATGATGAAAAGTCTCAAATTTAATGCCTTTTCCTACAGGGTCCAGAGGAGTTTCGTGTGAATAAATGAATTACTTATTTAAAGTCTCATCTTGAAAAATGTCTATACCTGTCGCTTAGCACGATTAATTAGCCCAATGGGATCTTAATGAATCTACTTATACTATAAGCCGATGTTGCGAGCCCTCAGTCTCTTGTTTTGCGGTCTATAGAATGTGTAACGAAACTGTAACACGATCAAAATAACCCATTTTTCAGAGGTTTTCGACGGGTTTTGATGTTATAACGACAAACACATCTCCTCTGGACCCTGTGGCCATACTTAACCGATTGAAAAACGACTCGAAGCAATCGGATGAAATTAAGGCTAATTGAAATCAGGTTACTGACAGTAAAAAACAATGTAAACACATTTCATGGCAATGAAAGAACATATGTGATACAAAGTCGACACAACTCCTCCGCGAAATAGGACGCAAAACATAAGCTTATGTTTTCTTATCTCTATTTCTGCTGTTATTCTAAAGCTAATGCTCAAAATCATATCCACCCCCCCCCCCCCCCCCCGTGATCATGGGGAGTCCTTATAAAGAAGAAGAAGAAGAAGAAGAAGAAGAAGAAGAAGAAGAAGTGCCTTTATTTACCACACATTCATTCATACACATAACCTACTACATTACTACAAGGTAGGAGATCAAGCCAGCGTCGAAGTTGAAGGAGTAGAAGAGCAAATGCTCATCTTCTCGTCAAGTTTAACCCCTGGACGGGTCAAAGGCTCTTGAATCGTACTAATCTGAAAGATTCCTGCGTGTCTTAAATTTGGTAAGACCTCTATCCTCTGACCGTGCTGTAGCGCACGATGCACGCTCTCAGCGAGGAATTTGATGCCACCGAACTTCGGCGAGCGCGTGCTTCTTTGGAAACGATAGATCTTCGCGCTCTCGAGTTCGTACCCGATTAATTACGAAGTGCGTCTACTACGAGTGAGCGAGTGACTCATTTGCATATCCCTGTCCCTGCAATAACTCGTGGTACGCTCGCGCGTACCCACGAGTTGAAAAGTAAAATTTATGAAGGAAATCAGTGTAAACGATCGATTAAATTCAAATTGGAAGTTTAGAAACTCCCTCCCCTATACAAACCACTACAACTATTGATATAATTAGTTGTCAACGAGAACATATTCAAAGTTGGTATTACAAAAAGTTGGGGACTTAAAATCTGAAATAGCATATATCTTTTATGAAGGACTTGTACAATGATTTGAAGGAGATTCTTGAATGGATGTTTTAAAAAACATCTTGCCATGACTTTCATGCAAACGTTGTCGAAATTGTTGAGTGTTGTACATTTTATTGTTAATTTAACAACAAGACGCTTACAATAATTTCTAGTCGTTAAAAATCTGTGACAGATTACAGTATAAACTGATCACGATCAGTTATAAACAATGATCTCAATATGGACTTTATTATTCGCGGAAGTTACTCTAGCTAGCTGCCTTGTACTAACTACTATCAAGTAACCAGACCTGTTCACGGAAAGTAGCATTTAATTATTATGGAGAAGAGCTGTGAAAAAGTAATTATAACAGCCAAGTAAAGATATCGACACAAAGTCTAAGTGGAAATCAACCAAGAATTTTGTTGATAATATGAACTAGAGGGATAAATAGGTAGGTAGGAGCTAGTATCATTCCATCATATCTCCTATAGAGCTAAATGTGACTAAAGGGAACAAAACCAAACGAGACTCTTTTCCATTTGACAAAATTCGATAGCTTTTAAGAGTTCACCCGGTTTTCTTCATTTCAAACAGAAGCCTGATCAATGCTTCTTATAAATAACACTTCTTATAAATTTGTCGGTTCTTTAACAAGAACATCATAAATAGAGCAATTTAAAGTTTAAAAATCACAATTTTTTTTCTAAACAGAGCTATATCGTTTGGTCAATAAATAATAAATAATCAACTGGTCTTGCTAACATATTCCAGGGTGCAGTGCAATCTCTTTTTTCGTTTTATAATTTGTAGACACAAATGGCGACCTCTTTAATGACGTCTCTTAGCGAGTAGAGAAGGACGTAATTGCGGTAAATCGTCACCATGTCATCTGTAAGAGGACTTTGCTGTAGAGAGAGATTTTATTTCAGGTTAGCGATTTGTTAAGTTTTTCTATTTCCATCCAACAAAAATATAAACAAAACAGATATTTGAAAAATATGGAGGTTTCTTAGACGAAAAGCAAGTAGGTTAAAGGAAGTTAAGAAAAAATTCAATATTTAACGTTATTTTATTCACAAATTGACGGTTACAAAACAAAACAGGCAGAAATTATTTCCTCACATTTTAAATCACATTTGCATTCAAAAGGAAAATTGAAACAAAAAATTGGCTTCACGTTTTTGGATCCCAACTAAGTTTCTCTTCATTTTATCCTCAATTTTTGGTTTTATTCAAGCTGTTTCCTGTTGCTTTATTTTTATTTCACTGTTGAAGGTTTTTGTTTTGTTTTTTTTTTTTTTCACAGAAGTAAGGATTACTTTAAATATTGCGACCAGTTAATGAAATTCCTAACGCAGGGACCCAGTTCTTGGTAACAACAACGCATCTCGGAATCACTGAGCTATAGGAGTTAACTTCTTTTTTACATTGAAGGTCTCGAGATATTTTCTGCTCGCAAATTCTTACATAGTAATAAAATAGTTTGTATGAGTGATAGCTTACCAGTAAGTTATTGTTAACAAGTGCTTGCAGGTATGCGCGAATGATCAGGTTCATCCGAGCCGAAGTATTTCCAGTTACTGCAGTGGGTACAGGAAAGCCATTGCTCTGCATCTGAAAAGTTTGCAAAATGTTGACATTGTAATAAGATTTTTTAATCTTTATAGCCATGGAAATCTCCATATTCCTTGAGCCGTATTCCTCTTCCAGTCAAAGTTGTGATAGTCTAAGAAGGCGCTTTTTTTTAAACAGTAAAACCTCCCTTTAGTGACTACCCAAAATGCGAAGAGTTAGTGGTCTCTTACAAGAATCAAGCCACAGAGGGTCCCTTCCAAAAGATCTAGAAACATATACTTTTTGGAATTAATCGCATATGTGTAGTTCTCACTACAGGCTCTACATAATGTCTGAGTAGCGCACTGCACACAGTGAACATAGAGACCAGACCATGAGTCAGGCGGTTACGTACAAGATGTTGAAAACAATAAACAACAATAAAACGGTCAGCCCAAAAAACGGTGCCGGTAGCTCACAAGATGTGGTCGGTTACGAGTGGTTCTAACTTTGACTGGGAAAATTTTGGTGTTTATATAGGTGATGGCTTGTGGGAGATGGTCGCTCACAAGTGGTGGGCGTACTTGAAGGTTTGACATGATTGGCATATATAGAAAAGGTAGAAGATGACGTTATTGGTAAAGAGCAGCAAGGGAGGCTCAAGACTACACAATGATTAAGTAAAAATACTAAATTTTTCTCTGGGGGTTCCATTTTTGACGTTTGTCAAAACCTTTCGCTATCCACGAAACAGTGATGTTGGGAAAGCTATTCATGAATTTTTCTATTTTTTTTACTTTAAAGAGATTGAAAATTCTGGCTACATTTGTTACCTCACGACTTAGCATGACAGATGAAGCATTGACGTAAGTGCTTATATCCCAGAGCAACTGAGCCAGTAGACTGTGCAGCGTTCCTTGGTTTTCTTCATAAGATAAGGCCATTTACAGAGGACTTTTGAAGATATCCATCTTCTCGTACGCAATTGTTAGATTGTCTTTTGAATTCTACAGACAGAAACTTGAACGTATCAACATGCAATATTACTTAGAGAGGGTTTAGAACTGTATAACATTTATTCGCTATTTTGTGGCAAAAACACAAATAAATAAATAAATAAATGAACATCAAAGAGCAAACAAGAGATTTGCTAATTTTTCACATATTCCTTTGATAGCACGTAGATGACTTGATTGCACGAATCGTCTATTGATAACCTGATACTACAATACACTCATGAATTCATGAAATGTATCAAACCCGAGACTAAGTGTTTTAAAACATATCAAGCAGTGATAAAAGAGCTGAAAATACGACGCCTTAAAGGTTTTTTTAGACGAATTGTTAACAGCTTGGAGTCATTTTTTAACATCTTGTAGTGTTTGACTTGCGCAAATTTCGGAGAAATTTGGGATTTGTTGTTTAAATTATTGATCCTCAAATAAGTGGAAAGCGCCGCAGTACTAACATATTAGAGGTTTATTAACATTACATTAAAAACTTAAAAAGCAGGAAGGTTAAAAGTCTGAGCAGATACCTTATTGGATGTGCATGATTGTGTGTTGACTTGTGGTGGAAACTGGCTGAAAGGTGGTTCCTGGAGATGACTTGTCGAGGATATGAACTGATAAAGACTTTTCATCTGAGCAAAATAATTGAAGACAGAAATATTCTTAATTTCAAAAAATTGTTGAAGGATACCTAAAAAACAACAACACGGACAACAAAACTATGCTTTTCACTGCCAGTGATTTGACAAAAATAACAGAAATCAATAACCGTCTGTGTATAAGAAGACAAAGATTTTCTTCAACAGATTTTTTAAACTAAAAGAGTTTTGTCATAGCCCGTTCGTTCCTGGACTTTTCGTCAATATTCTTTTAAGTATAAAAGCTATAAAAGCCGTTTTATACTTTTTTAAGTATAAAAGCTTAAAAGCCGTTTTCTGGTAATAGTTAAGACAAATACACAAGGTCAAACATTTAAAGAACCAAATGACTAAAACCAATTTCCCGCTTTCAATATAGAAACTGCACTGAGTTCCTAATTTGAAAATAAAGGTTTTTTGAATTTTTTTTCAGGGGTATAACTGAAGAAATCTCATTCGGGTAAACTTTGGAAAAAAAATTAGTTTGGACTACAAAAGTTGTGTCCACCAGTGACTTCATAAGTGGGCAACAATCGTAATTCACCGGGGGCAGTTTCGGGTGGTCTATGTCAAATGAGGAAGTTTCTTCAAGTGAATACGTTAGGACCTTTTATTGAGAGAAATGACTTTATCCGCAAAAATATTTTAAACAGTTAACTCATTCCTACCTCTTGTGTGGCGTTGATGTTCTTCTGCGGAATCACATAAGTAACAAGGATTTGTAATGTGCTTGGTGAATGAAGTGGGACGCTGAGAATTTGTGAACTTAATGTTGCAACAACAATGGTGGCGATAAGAACCTTTGAAATTTCCATTTTTCAATCTGTAAAGTGAGAATGAAATACAATTATTTAATTGAAATAAATTTAATGGCGAATTCTATTTTACGCACATTTCCAGAAGGACATAATTTTCTCTCCGTGTGCCCTACAGTGGGCACACGGAGTAGAGATCAAGACGTAAAAATACACATCGTAGCTCAAATACTAGTGGAGTGAACCGTTGACTCGAAAACTAAGGCAAAAAACGTATCGTAGTTCTGCGTTGAATTGAGCGCAAAGGTAACTTGCGATAACTTTTCCTTACCTTTCACTTAGTGGTCTGAAGACTCAACTTGTTTGATGTGAGAGTTAGCTTGAATGTGAGAACTGAAGTCGTGGCACGCTTTATATGCTAACTGTAGAGGAAGACTTAAATGATCTTCCATCATTTTCTTTAAGGGAAATTTTTTGATTTATTTCTGCGGCAAATCTTTCCTAGTCTAGAAAGTACTCCTAATCATATTATATTCTGGGAAATATTCTTTCCTACCATCACACACGGGATTCAGTAATGCTGTATACTAGATATAGATATGGACTCCGGAATGGGTGGTGCCATATCGATAATTTCATTTTGTGGTTTACGTAACTCAATGCAGTCTCGCATCATTTTTCTGCAAACCTAATGGTTTTGGATCATTCCTCTAACACATCTTGCCGTGGTTGATGTAACTCTAGTAATCATGTTATATTCTCAGAAGTATTCCACATTATCCTCCAACATGAAAAAATTCAATAACGTTTAGTTTTAATAGGAAGCGTGTTTAAGAACATCGTATACCTTCCGATACCGGAATCTTCGCTAAATGATGGAAATGCAATATTGAGATTTCTCTCTGCTTAGAACTGGCTTCTATTTTCCAGCAATTTCATAACCCATTGCTATTTTGAGGCGAAATATGAGGGTTTTATTTGTTTTGCTTCAGATCCTAGTGAAAGTTCCTAAACGGAAGCTAGATTGTAATACTCGTCACGGGTAACGCAAAATCTGCTAATTGTCAGTTGTCACAGGAACTCAAGTTCGATTTAAGTGTATTATTAGCAAATGTCAGTGGATATGATATTCTATATCAGGCTGAGAATATTCCCCACGACATGAACCTCACTTGGTTGCATAGCATAACTAAGTTAAAGAAAAAGAACTGAAAGTCACAAAGTTCTTCAAGGACTTCTGTTTATTTGAGGATGGCAATATTGTTTTATGTGAGGCTAATCCATGCAAGAATATCCTAATTATCTTATAGGGTCCTAGAGGACTAGAGAGAAGTGGAATTAGACAGTGTGTTTTAGTTAAGCAACAGTTGGTGATAGGGAGAAACACTTCTATTTAGGTTCTTGGTTATTTAAGGTTAGGTGACTGACATATTTAAATGTGGCCCAATATTGATAATAGTCGAAGATATCTGGAACTAAATTCTGTGTAGATGTTTGACTAATTACCACTTCGTCGGCTATTTGACAAGAGATAATAAATCATAAGACAGATTTGCAGTATTCTGATTAATTTTTCTCAAAGGAGTTGCTATTATTGCCACTTGTCGTTGACCTTTCGAGGTGAAAAATTATGCGACAGAACTGTATAAGGAAACAAAAATTTTGTCTGAAAAGAAATTAATCCCCATAAGGCCGGATGGGTTTTTGTAGGTAAGACCCGCCAACTGAGGACGTATTTGGTAGCTACAATCTTGAAAAAAAAAAAGAGGAAAACAAAATCCGCTTCTCCCTTCCCCCCGAAACTAAGCAAAAAGCCGCTTAAGATGTACCTTTTTTCCATTTATCACCTTTGACGCGCGAGTAATTAAAACCAATTTCAAGGCGATGAAAAATAAAGGGGCAATTTTTTTGCCTCCACATAGCCTTGTCAGGACCAAAATAAAAACAGAACACAAGAGCGTTGGTTTTTTAAGCAGTTTATTGTTAATGTAACAACAAGACGACTACAATGATTATATTCCTTAAAACATCTGTTACAGATTACAATATAAACTGATCCCGATCAGTTATACAAACAACGATATCAGTATTTGATGCACTTTAGGATTAAGGTAACTACGTACACTCTTTATAGAGGCTAGAAAAAAGAAGAAACGGTTTCTATGGGAAATACCAGAGTAGAAAAAATACAATAAAGTAAAATAACCCGACCAACCCTTTTTCTTAGTGAGCCTGGTTGACCAGGCTCACATTAACCATAACATCATAATTATATAAATACCGAACATTCTGTAATCTCTCAAACAACTTTGTCTTGTTGTTTGTTTTCCTGAGTAAAATAGAATACGACGTCTTGCTTGCATTTACCAGGGTGTGATACAATGGTTTTTTCCTTTTATAAATAGAAGACACAAGTGGCGACCTCTTTAATGACGTTTCTTAGCGAGTAGAGAAGGACGTAATTGCGGTAAATCGTCACCATGTCATCTGTAAGAGGACCTTGCTGTGAAGAAAAAGGATTAAATTTCAAGATAACTTTTGAAAACAGGTGTAACAACATTACCGTTACACTTTTTCCATATCGCACCTACATGAGGTAACTAAGCGCACCATTACATTTTTTGGGAATGACCGTGCAGCTACCAGTAGCTCCAGTTATTTGACTTTTCTTATTCCCTGCTTAAACTAAAGAAAAATTTTGCCCGAAATTGCCTCATTAAGGAGTTAACAGCAGAGCACTATGCTAAATTTTGCTTGGGTAGATTCAATAATGGTATTCTATTGATTTTTGTTCTATATTTCATCAATGAAAACACCGTTCTTTGGTACGAGAAGTGATTATCTTACCAGCAAGTTACCTTTAACCAGTGTTTGGAGGTACACACGAATGATGTGGTTCACCTGCCCCGTAAAATTTCCAGTTGCAGTGGTTGGTACAGGGAAGGTGTTCTTTTGCATCTGAAAAGTTTGCAAAAGATGTTTAGACTTATCAGACTTATTTTGAATGAACTTAATCGCTGTCCCCAGTTGTTCAAATGCTGAATAGCCCTATCAAGCTAGCAGGTAGCGCAATTGGTTTTTCTAATACTTATCCAATAGATAGTGATTTATCCGATGGATAGCGCCACCAAGCTATTCAACAACTGGGGCCTGGAGGGGATTTAAAATTAAGTAATTATCTATTTCGTTTTGCAAGTAATCTTTCGGAATAAATGATGGCCTAAAGGGTTTTCCCGATATACTGTGAAAACACAGAGAAAATATGGATAGCTTTTGTAGGCTGTAAAACTGAAATGTTTTAATCATATGCGAAATACTTCGTCGGGTTTCCTTGTGTTGTTTCGTTTGTACTTCCTCTAAACCTTGGGAAAAATACAGGTGGCAGATTTATTTTAAAATAAATCAATTTAAATTAGTATCACATTTTTGGCCTGTAAAAAATGTATTGTGTGGTTGGGTCAGTTCGAAAAGGTTGTAATTCGATTTAAATCAATGAAAATTTTGTTACCTCACGACTAAGCATTACAGATGTCGCATTGATGTCAGTGCTTATGTCCCAGAGCACCTGAGCCAGCGAATTGTGCAGCGGCCCTTGATTTTCTTCATGGGATAAGGCCATGTACAGCGGGCTTCTGAAAATATCAATCTTCTCGTAGGCGATTGTGAGATTGTCTCTTAATTGCTAAAGAAAAAAAAAAAGATCTTCAAATACATTCCTTACAGCCACTCTAGAGCTGTCAAAATGTATTGGATATAGATCACAGAAACAAACCTGTTGGAGCAAGATAAATTTAGCTCATTTGCTTATTTTATATTTAATATTATTTTTTCAAATTTCTTGTGTTTTTATTTAAATAAACTGGTTGCACGAATCCGCACCTATTGTGAACGTCCTTCATTTCGTTCAATCAATGTCCTTAAATATAAAAAAAATCTAGTGAAGTTAGTCACAGTCTGTACCTAAATCATGAAACTTAAGTCAGTGTTAGCTTTAGATGAAGGTTTTCCAACGAATACCTGGTTTATGGTGCAAGATTGTGTGTTGATTTGTGGCGGAAAGCGGCTGAAGGGTGGCTCGGAAAGATAACTTGTTGAGTTGATGAAGTGGTACAGGTTTTTCATCTGCAATAAATAAATAAATAAATAATAGGTAAATAGATATTTACATAAATAGTTAGATTAGACAGATAGATAGATAGGGACAAAAGGAGATGAACATTTTCACTTTTCATTTTTTACGAGATACTAGCCTGAATTTCAACCGTCTGCTCGAGTTGCAAACTCCACGAGTGAGACGTCTGTATCAACCAGCCACCAATGTTTTTTCAGTAACGTACCTACTCCTTTGCGTAATTAATTCATGCAAACAGATTTTCAACTGGCAAACAAAGAAATATCGTCCGGAAAGGTTTGCATGGTAAATAATTGTTTTACCGTCGGTTTCCAGGCTTCGGCCAGTGACGTCACTGGACGCTATTAGCGGCTCGTTGATTTAGACGTCTTTCTGGGGAGATTGCGACTCGAGAAGACGGCTGAAATTCAGGCCAGCAAGAAACCAGAAAAAAGAAAAATGACTGTGATCTTTTTTGGTAATAAATAATAAAAAATCCTCTTTTTAACGTTTTTATGCATCACTGTCAGTGTACGGTATAAATAAAATCGCAGGAAGTTCTTTATTCATGTGTTAGATTTCCTTTTTTGGAAATAAATCTGATCATAGTCTTTTGGTATTTACCTATAGAAAAGGAATGTACGCGAGAGTTTGATGTAGTTTCGAGTGGTATGTATTAATATCTTAGGGAATATTACTTCAGCTACATTCATACCTCATATGTGGCATTGGCAGTTTTGGATGGAATGAAATAAGTGACGAGGATTTGAATTGTGCTTGGTGTTGACTGTGGTGGGGCGCAGAGAGTTTGTGAACTCAATGTCACAGTAATTATGGCTGCAATAATCCCGTTAAAAAGTTCCATTTGAAATCTGTAAATGAAGAAAATATGAAATACTGAAGAATAACTACAATCATTTAAAGAGAACAATTTCTCTCCTCTACAAAAGGGTGTGACGGCAAAAAAGCTGGTTTTCCCATTTATAACAATCGAACACTTCTACTATCGGTAACATGGCAAAGGCTTGCAAACAGGGATCCCCATGCCTAAAAAGGGAGCCCAAACTAGCCACAATGGGAGGGAAATCTCAATTTTTCCGTTGTTTAGTTGCAACTCAGCAGAGGGATGGTATGAAATAAATTTGTTCTCACCTTTTACGTAGGCCTTTGTAATTCAACTTCTTTGCTGTCAGAGTTATATTGTATAATGTCTGGAACCTTGGTGCCTCTTATATGTAGATTGTAGAGGAAGATGTAAACTTCATCTTGCATCATTTTTTTTGTAAGGGTAAATTATCTAGTTTATTCCCGTGAGAATGTTTCCCCCGTTAATGTTCTTTCAATCATATATATTCTTGGAATGCTATTAAGAAGCACGGCATTCAATTTTTTGGGAAAAAATGACTCATGTGAACAATATAAAATGTTTAAAATATAACATATAAAATGTTGGATGGGTTAAGAGACGCAATATTGCGATCGTTTAAAGAAGAAATTTAATTTCAAGACTTGTTAAGATTTTGTTCCTTTTTGAAATAAGATTTCCTTGTACTCCGTTTCGGTTTTGTAGCCCATGTCACCCTTTAGGCCAAATATTGGGGGAATTGCATTCGGACTCTAGCAGAAGTTCCTCAACAGGAATGTTGGTCTTTAATCACGGGTACAGTCGTAACTTGTCATAGCAAATCACTTTCCTTAAGAGTGTTATAAGCAATTGTTTGTAGATATGATATTCAATGTCGCTTAAACCCTTTTGCGGCCCCCAGCGTCATTTGGAGCAGTGAAAGGGCTATGGATGCAATTTGACTTTAAGGGCACTTGAAAAGTTTAGGACATCATTGTTTCTGTTTAGCTCCACGAAAGAGATATACTGTAGTGTTGTTGTTGATGCCATAAAGATATCAATTATACATGGCCTGGTTTATGTTGACCACCAATATGTATAAATGAAGTAAATATTTCGTTATAGCTGTTTAAATTGTTGTCAATTAAAGGGATTCTTAGCTTTATTGTTTACAACTTTTTTTGTTCAGGTACAAACGCATGCATTTTGAAAAAGATCATTCTACCTATTGTCAGTCCTTGGCAATGAGAATAGTTGATCTTGAAAGAGTCGTAAGATGAATAATTATTGCAAGGTTCTAAGAGATTCAGCTTGAATGTGGCTGAATTCAAAGAAAACTTGGTTTCGCCTCTCGTAAAATACATACAGTGATCGCGATCATAAAAGCGACTTGAAACTTGTTTTTTACGTGTATGGGCAGATTTTCTTTGAAATACAAATATAGAGTCAGTTTGAAGCATTTCAGGAAGTTGTTCAAGCATTTTTTATAGTATAAATATAGATTTCCGTGAGTGCTTTAAAAGTTGAATATACTCGAGTGAGTGCTTAACCTTGCCTTCCCATTCAAGAGGAAAGAACACCTAGCAGCCTCTGAAACCCAAAAGAATTAGTTAATGTCAATTACATATTGCAGTCATTGCAGTGTTATGACTCGGCGACTTTGGCCAGAAAAGCTACAAAACAAAGATTTTTACATAACCGAAATGCACGTCTTTGCCCGTCTGCACGTGCAATTCACAGGTGGTACATTTCCCAGAAGTTCTCAATCAAATTTAAACTTTTACGTGGACATTTATTTTCTCTTCTTCCTTGAACTCGCCCCGCAAACAAATAAAATAATAATAAAAAATATTTCAACGAGGTTATTAAAGCAAGAGTTTTGTCACAAGGTACATGCATTACATTGTATCGTCGTCATTTTTACGCCAGGTCCCTAATGCTTATAAATACTTCTTGTGAACAGAGATGAACGAAATATAGAATATTGAAAGGACTAAAAAGTAAACGGCCTTAAGGATGGGCACCATGATAACTGGCCTTACCAACGATCTACTTGGAGTGAATTTAGCCTGTAAACCTGTAGCCTTCGACAAAGAGCTAAGCAGGCTACACATGGACGAGAAAAAATTCACTTCCCTTTGGCAAGGCAAGTCAGCAACTTGACCAGAGTGCATGGTTTTGGGGGTTGCTGTCAGAAACAGCTTGATTTTTTCCCCAGCGACAGAAGGAGCTGGGTTCATTCTATCTCTGCAGCTCCACTCCTCGAATGGGCCAGTCAGTCTCATCACTGCTTACGTACCCACGCTAAACTCCCGGGGTGAGACCAAGCATGGGTTCTACGATGACCTCAGTGATCAGAGACACGACACGTTTTTACTCGGAGAGCTTTGTTGTCATCACTGCCTCTGTTTCAACAACGTCTACGTCAAGACCAACCACCATCAGAGAGTGTCGTGGATACAGCCCAGATCAAGTCATTGGCATCAACCCGACTACATCCTTACAAGGAGAACTATCCTATCCTATATCAAGCTTACACGCAACATACACAAAGGGCAGGCTGTGACACTAGCCATTCTCTAGTGTACAGCAAAGTGAAACTGCTAACAAAGAATCCCTACCACAGAAAAACTGTAGGCAAACCTTGCATGAAAGTCAGAAAGACACGCCATGCGCAGAAAGTGGAGAAGTTCATAACTACGCTTGAGAAATCTCTCCCCGAGCTCCCTGTAGTAAACGTCTAGTCCATAAGAGGGGGAGTTACCATTAGACATGAGAGACGCAAACGTAGTTACACTAAACAAAAACGAGGAGGGCAGGAGAGATTGCAACAACTATTAAGGTATCGCACCCCTGAGAATCGATGGCAAACTCCTTGATCGAGTTTTCCTGGAGCGTCTCCAGGTGCTTGAAGAGAGAGATTATCCAGAGTCACAGTGTGGTTTCCGTACAAAACAATCAACAATTGACAAGATATTCTCCATCAGAAAATTACAAGAAAACTGTCGGAAACATAGACAGCCACTGTGCATCTCATTTATTGACCTCACCTTTGACCTGGTGAAAACCTGGACTTTTCAAGATTCTCCTGAAAATAGGCTGCCCACCGAACCTCCTCAATATCATCAGATCTTTTCATGATGACATGAAAGGCAGTGGACTTTTTGATGGCTCATCTTCTGATACCTTTAATATACTAAGTGGAGTGAAACAGGGGTGTGTTCTGGCGCATACGTAATACCTGATTTGGGACCCTCTTCACCAGACTGCTGAAACACGTCTTTCGACCTTTAACTGAAGGAATTTACCTCCGAACGAGAACTGATGACAAACTCTTCAACATTTTCAGATTGAAAGCCAAGACCATGATTCGTGAGTAGTGCTTTCGCGACACTCTTTTTGCCGATGATGCAGCAGTTGTCACACACTCTAGTGATGAAGTACAATAAGCTCTGCCTGCAAAGAATTTGGACCAACTGTCAGTCTGAAGAAAACACAAGTAATGGAGCAAGATGTCACCAATCCACCTGAAATCAAAATATTTTGACCAGCAACTTGAAGTCGTTCGTAAATTGACATACCTCAGCTCCACTATCACAGAAAGTCTCTCGCTCGATAGCGAGTTGAACAAGAGAATAGGCAAAGCAGCAAACATCGATTCTGGTCTGTTAAAGAGAGTGTGGACAAACAAAAAAAAAACTGACTGTACACATCACGTTTATGGTCTACGAAGTTTGCGTGCTGAGCGCCCTCTTGTATGGCAGCGAGTCCTAGACTCTTCGTGCCAATCTTGGACGCCTCAGACGCCTCCTAAACAACTTCTTCTTACTGTTACAGCATTGAGGAATGCGCTTGCTGGGTCATGTTGTTCGAAAGGACGATGACCGAATACCAAAGAAGCCCTCTTTATGGCGAGCTGTCTCAGGGAACTCGCCCAACAGGCAGAACAGAGCTTCGCTACAAGGATGTCTGCAAGCGAGTCCACAAAGCCCTGAAGACAAACATCCAGACATTACAGACCACAGCTTCCGACCGTACACATTGGAGGCAGGCTCTGAACTAAGAGCTAAAGAAAATCTGAAGTGTCGTTGGCTGTGAAGGCATATATATCATATGAGACAAGGCAGAAAAAAAGACAGCTCTAAAGAGACGAAACCAACTGCATCTTCTCACATTGCGGAAGAGACTACCTCTCCCGTATTGAACTGACGCGGATGATTCCTGGTGGGAATGTTCCAAACGGACATTCGGGTTCCGTTTCTTCAAACCTTCTTTGATTCATCTTAAGGCTTTTAAGGTCGTTTTTTGGTAAATGAGACTGATTTGTGCAAATGTTGATTCCCAGGCGAGTTTATAGGTTCCGAACTTTGTTTATCAATTGCAAAAAACGTGGACCGACCGTTTCGCCCATGTAAATGGTAGGCAATCAAGAAATCCTTGGAAATATATATTCCCGAGTTCGTTTTGTCCAGTCGCTTCTTTCCCCAGAGTTCATAAAATCCTTAATTTAACGGGCACCAAATTTCTCAAATTGAGTTAATCCGTAGTTTAGGGTTAATTGAAAGTAGATCAGTCTCAGCTATGGAGCTTAGCTGTGAGATTTGTTTTATGACCTATTTTCCTTTTTGCATTGTTTAGTACCCCACTGTAAAACTACAAAATTAAGTGGAAAAAAAGTGTTGATGTAAAAACGGCATTCTCTTCATGAGAAGTTACTAATTTCGCCATTACGAAAAAAAAAATAACTACCTGGTCGACGAGCGGCTTTCTATCACACACAAAAAAAGCTTTCACGGCCACCTACTGCGAGAGCTACAATTGTAAGTAGTGTGTTCTCTGGATGGAGGGTTTCTGCAATTGCATAATTGGGTATTGAGTATTATTATCATTCGTTTCGTGAGGGCAATTGTTCAATTATAATAAAGGGTACAAGAATAATAGGAATGGTCTTTCCCAGGGATAAAATTAGGCTTAGTCACGTCTGGATTGCTGTTCTTTAGAGGTTTAACACTCCGTGAAATGGGTGGAAGAAAAAAGAAGCAGCCGAGTTTTAACCAACGTCGGGATATCGGATTACCAAGGAAACAATTTTTCATTGAAGTTATCTTGCCGAAATCTTAAATTTGAATCTAAGGTTTGCAAAATGTTCTTTCAAATTAAAATCAAAGAAAGATTATCGTCAACTCGTGGGTACGTTGTTTAAAAAATAATCAATTAGTTATCACCTCTGGTTTTCCCACAGTAAATTTTAGGAAATGATAGAAATTCAGATTATAAATATACTATCCTTGTTCTGGAAACACAATACTTTTCTTGTTGTTTGTTGCACCTTATTAACAGTTATTTAGGTATATATTTAAAAAGAAAAAAACAAAAAAAACCAGCAAAACAAATAAGCAAAGAAAACAAAAAAGAAAAAAAAGAATGGAAGAAGGGAAAAAGAAGGTCGTTAGTAGAATTTGAACCCGGTACCTTCAAGTTGGTCCGACCTCACAAGGCCACTACGCCGTTGATGATGAAAAGTCTCAAATTTAATGCCTTTTCCTACAGGGTCCAGAGGAGTTTCGTGTGAATAAATGAATTACTTATTTAAAGTCTCATCTTGAAAAATGTCTATACCTGTCGCTTAGCACGATTAATTAGCCCAATGGGATCTTAATGAATCTACTTATACTATAAGCCGATGTTGCGAGCCCTCAGTCTCTTGTTTTGCGGTCTACAGAATGTGTAACGAAACTGTAACACGATCAAAATAACCCATTTTTCAGAGGTTTTCGACGGGTTTTGATGTTATAACGACAAACACATCTCCTCTGGACCCTGTGGCCATACTTAACCGATTGAAAAACGACTCGAAGCAATCGGATGAAATTAAGGCTAATTGAAATCAGGTTACTGACAGTAAAAAACAATGTAAACACATTTCATGGCAATGAAAGAACATATGTGATACAAAGTCGACACAACTCCTCCGCGAAATAGGACGCAAAACATAAGCTTATGTTTTCTTATCTCTATTTCTGCTGTTATTCTAAAGCTAATGCTCAAAATCACATCCATTTCCCCCGTGATCATGGGGAGTCCTTATAAAGAAGAAGAAGAAGAAGAAGAAGAAGAAGAAGAAGAAGAAGTGCCTTTATTTACCACACATTCATTCATACACATAACCTACTACATTACTACAAGGTAGGAGATCAAGCCAGCGTCGAAGTTGAAGGAGTAGAAGAGCAAATGCTCATCTTCTCGTCAAGTTTAACCCCTGGACGGGTCAAAGGCTCTTGAATCGTACTAATCTGAAAGATTCCTGCGTGTCTTAAATTTGGTAAGACCTCTATCCTCTGACCGTGCTGTAGCGCACGATGCACGCTCTCAGCGAGGAATTTGATGCCACCGAACTTCGGCGAGCGCGTGCTTCTTTGGAAACGATAGATCTTCGCGCTCTCGAGTTCGTACCCGATTAATTACGAAGTGCGTCTACTACGAGTGAGCGAGTGACTCATTTGCATATCCCTGTCCCTGCAATAACTCGTGGTACGCTCGCGCGTACCCACGAGTTGAAAAGTAAAATTTATGAAGGAAATCAGCGTAAACGATCGATTAAATTCAAATTGGAAGTTTAGAAACTCCCTCCCCTATACAAACCACTACAACTACTGATATAATTAGTTGTCAACGAGAACATATTCAAAGTTGGTACTACAAAAAGTTGGGGACTTAAAATCTGAAATAGCATATATCTTTTATGAAGGACTTGTACAATGATTTGAAGGAGATTCTTGAATGGATGTTTTAAAAAACATCTTGCCATGACTTTCATGCAAACGTTGTCGAAATTGTTGAGTGTTGTACATTTTATTGTTAATTTAACAACAAGACGCTTACAATGATTTCTAGTCGTTACAAATCTGTGACAGATTACAGTATAAACTGATCACAATCAGTTATAAACAATGATCTCAATATGGACTTTATTATTCACGGAAGTTATTCTTGCTGGCTGCGTTGTACTAACTACTATCAAGTAACCAGACCTGTTCACGGAAAGTAGTAATTAATTATTGAGGAGAAGAGGTGAAAAAGTAATTATAACAGCAAAGTAAAGATGTCGACTCAAAGTCTAAGTGGAAATCAACCAAGACTGAATTTTGTTGATAATATGAACTAGAGGGATAAATCGGTAGGTTGGAGCTCGTATGATTCCATCATATCTCCTAAAGAGCTAAATGTGACCAAAGGGAACAAAACCAAACGAGACTCTTTTCCATTTGACAAAATTTGAAAGCCTTTTAAGATTTCACCTCTTCTTCATTTCACACAGAAGCCTGATCAATGCTTCCAATAAATAACACTTCTTATAGATGTGCCGGTTTTTTAACGAGAACATGATAAATAGATCAATTTATAGTTTAAAAATCACATTTTTTTCTAAACAGAGTTGTATCGTTTGGTCAATAAATAATAAATAATTAACTTGTCTTGGTAACATATTCCAGGGTGCAGGGAAATCTTTTTTTTCGTTTTATAAGTTGTAGACACAAATGGCGATCTCTTTAATGACGTCTCTTAGCGAGTAGAGAAGGACGTAATTGCGGTAAATCGTCACCATGTCATCTGTAAGAGGACCTTGCTGTAGAGAGAAGAGATTGTATTTCAGGTTAACGATTTTTCAAGTTTCTCTATTTCCACCCAACAACAATACAAACAAAACAGATATTTGAAATATGTGGAAGTTTTTGAAACGAAAACCGAGTAGGTTAAAAAGAGTTACAAAAAATTCAATATTTAACGTAAGATATTATTATCACAAATTGACGGTTACAAAACCAAACAGGCAGAAATTATTTCCTCTAATTATAAATCACATTTGCATTCAAAATGAGGCAAAATTGAACAAAAAATATAATTTTGTTGGACGTTTTTCAATCTGGATCTCCATCATTGTCATCGTCATCGTTATTTTTCACCTTAAGTTTCTCTTCAGTTTATCCTCAATTTTTGGTTTTGTTCAAGCTGTTTCCTGTTTCTTTAATTTTATTTCACTGTTGAAGGTTTTGTTTTGTTTTGAATTTTTTTCATTGAAGTAAGGGTTACTTTAAATATTGCGACTGGTTACTAAAATTACTAAAGCAGCGAGCCAGTCCTCTTGGTAAAACGGACGCACTTCGGAATCACTGAGCTGTAGAAGTTAACGTTGTTCTTAAATTGAAGGTCTCGAGGTATTTTCTGCTCGCAGTTTCTTAGATAGATAGTAATGAAAATTACTTGTATGAATGACAGCTTACCAGTAAGTTATTATTAACAAGTACTTGGAGATATGCGCGAATGATCAGGTTCATCCGAGCTGAAGTATTTCCAGTTACTGCAGTGGGTACAGGAAAGCCATTGCTCTGCATCTGAAAAGTTTGCAAAAATGTTGACATTGTAAGAGTTTTGAATGTGTATAGCCATGGCAATCTCCATATTCCTTGATCCGTATTTCACTTGCAGTCAAAGTCGTGATAGACTAAGGAGGCGCTTTTTTAGAAAAGTAAAACCTCACATAAGCAACGTCTACCCCCACATAAGCAACGTCTACCCCCCTGTGGCCCGATTCTCTTACAAGAATCGGGCCACAGGGGGTCCCTTCCAAAGGACGATCTCGATACATATACTTATTGGAAGAGACTTAATCGCAAATGCGTAGTTCCACGTTCTCACTACAGGCTCTTCACAATGTCTGAGTAGCGCACTGCACAGAGTGAACATAGAGATCAGACCATGAGTCAAGAGGTTAAAAACAAAGGACAATCATGATAAAACCGTCAGACCAAAAAGTGGTGCCGGTAGCTCACAAGATGTGGTCGTTAACGAGTGGTTCTAACTTTGACTGGGAAAATTTTGGTGTTTATATAGGTGATCGCCTATGGGAGGTGGTCGCTCACGACTGGTGGGCGTACATGCAGGTTTAACTGTATATACTAGGATAATTGGCATATATAGAAAAGGTATGAGGTGACGTTATTGGTAAAGAACGGCAAGGGAGGCTCAAGACTACACAATGATTAAAGGTAATAAATTTTTCGCTGGCGGTTCCATTTTTGACTTTTGTCAAAACCTTTCGCTATCCACGAAACAGTGATGTTGGGAAAGCTATTCATGAATTTTCTATTTTTTTTACTTTAAAGACAGCAACTACATGGCTACATTTGTTACCTCACGACTGAGCATGACTGATGAAGCATTGACGAAAGTGCTTATATCCCAGAGCACCTGAGCCAGCAGACTGTGCAGCGGTCCTTGGTTTTCTTCATAACATAAGGCCGTGTACAGAGGACTTCTAAAGATATCCATCTTCTCGTACGCGATTGTTAGATTGTCTTTTAAATTCTACAGACAGCAAAACGTATCAATATGCAATATTACTTAGAGAGGGTCTAGAACTGTATAACATTTATTCGCTATTTTGTGGCAAAAACACGTGTTTTAGCAAAGGCGTCAATAAATAAATAAATAAATGAACATCAAAGAGCTAAAAAGAGATTTGCTAATTTTTTACATAATTTTTCCTTTGATAGCACGTAGATGACTTGATTGTACGAACCGTCTATTGATAACCTGATACTACAATATATGAATTCACAAAATATATCAAACACGAGACTGAGTGTTTTAACACATATCAAGCAGTGATAAAAGAGCTGAAAATACGACACCTCGAAGGTTTTTTTCAGACAAATTGTTAGCAGCTTGGAGTTATCTACGCAAATGATTTTCATTGAGAAATTTCGGATTTGTTGTTTAAATTATTGATCCTCAAATGAAGTAAAAAGAGCCGCAGTACTAACATATTAAAGGTTTATTAACAGTACGTTAAAAACTTAAACAGCAGGAAGGTTGAAAGTCTGAGTAGATACCTTATTTGATGTGCACGATTGTATGTTGACTTGTGGTGGAAATCGGCTGAAAGGTGGTTCCTGGAGATGACTTCTCGAGGAAATGAACTGATAAAGACTTTTCATCTGCACAAAATAGTTATATAGTTACAGAAATATTCTTAATTTCAAAAAACTGTTAAAGGGTACCTAAAACAACAACACCAACAAAAAACTATACTTTTCACTGCCAGCGGCTAGGAGTGACAAAAATAACAGAAACCAATAACCGTCTTTGTATTAACAGATTTTTTAAAACCAAGAGAGTTTTGTCTAAGCCCTTTCGTTTCTGGAGGTTTCGTCAGAAAACTGACGTGTTTGAAAGATATACTTTTAAGTATAAAAGCTATATTAAAGCAGTTTTATACTTTTAAGTATCATGAAAAACTTAATAGCCATTTTCTGGTCATAGTTAAGACAAAAACACAAGGTCAAACATTCAAAGAACCAAATGACTAATAAAACCAATTTCCGCTTTCAATATAGAAACTGCACTGAGTTCCTAATTTTTGAATTTTTTTTTCAGGCGTATAACTGAAGAAATCTCATTCGGGTAAACTATGGAGAAAGATTAGTTTGGGCTACAGAAGTTGTGTCCACCAGTGACGTCATAAGTGGGACAACAATCGTAGTTCACCACTGGCAGTTTCGGGTGGTCTATGTCAAATGAGGAAGTTTCTTCAAGTGAATACGTTAGGACCTTTTATTGAGACAAATGACTTCAATCGCAAAAATATAAACAGTTAACTCATTCCTACCTCTTGTGTGGCGTTGGTGGTCTTCTGCGGAATCACATAAGTAACAAGGACTTGTAATGTGCTTGGTGTTGAATGTAGTGGGACGCTGAGAGTTTGTGAACTTAATGTTGCAACAACAATGGTGGCGATAAGAACCTTTGAAATTTCCATTTTCCAATCTGTTAAGAGAGAATGAAATACAATTATATAATTGATTTTAATTTAATGGCGAATTCTATTTCACGCACATTTCCAGAAGGACATACATTTGTAATTTTCTCTTCGTGAGCGACACTTAGCTGTTGGTCCAATTCCATCGTTTGTTGAAACAAGATTGCCCTACAGTGGGCACACGGAGTAAAAAGACACATCGTAGCTCATAAACTATTGGAGTGAACCGTTAACTCAAAAACACAGGGCAACAAACGTATCGCAGTTCTGCGTTGAAATGAGCGCAAAGCTAACTTGCAGTAACTTTTCCTCACCTTTCACTTAGTGGTCTGAAGACTCAACTTGTTTGATGTGAGTGTTAGCTTGAATGTGAGAACTGAAGTGGTGGTGCACTTTATATGCCAACTGTAGAGGAAGACTTAAATGACCTTCCAACATTTTCTTTAAGGGAAATTGTTTGATCTATTTCTGCGGTAAATCTTTCTTAGTCTAAAAGGTACTTCCAATCATATTATATTCTGGGAAACATTCATTCCTACCATCACACATGGCATTCAGTAATGCTGTATAGTAGATGTAGATATGCACTCCGGAATGGGTAGTGCCATACCGATAAGTTCATTTTGTGGAAGACGTAACTCAATGGAGACTCGCATCATTTTTCTTAAAGGTAATGGATAATCGTTTTGGATCATTCCTGTGACACCTCTTTCCGTGGTTGATGTACCTCTAGTAATCATGTTATATTCTCAGAAGTATTCCACATTATCCTCCGACATGAAAAAATTCAATAACGTTTAGTTTTAATAGGAAGCGTGTTTAAGAACATCGTATACCTTCCGATACCGGAATCTTCGCTAAATGACGGAAATGCAATATTGAGATTTCTCTCTGCTTAGAACTGGCTTCTATTTTCCAGCAATTTCATAATCCATTGCTATTTTGAGGCGAAATATCAGGGTTTTATTTATTTTATTTGTGAAAGTTCCTAAACGGAAGCTAGATTGTAATACTCGTCACGGGTAACGCAAAATCTGTACTAATTGTCAGTTGTCACAGGAACTCAAGTTCGATTTAAGTGTATTATTAGCAAATGTGAGTGGATATGATATTATATATCAGGCTGAGAATATTCCCCCAACATGAACCTCACTTGGTTGAATAGCATAACTAAGTTAAAGAAAAAGAACTGAAAGTCACAAAGTTCTTCAAGGACTTCTGTTTATTTGAGGATGGCAATATTGTTTTATGTGAGGCTAATCCATGCAAGAATATCTTAATTATCTTATAGGGTCCTAGAGGACTAGAGAGAAGAGGAATTAGACAGTGTGTTTTAGTTAAGCAACAGTTGGTGATAGGGAGAAACACTTCTATTTAGGTTCTTGGTTATTTAAGGTTAGGTGACTGACATATTTAAATGTGGCCCAATATTGATAATAGTCGAAGATATCTGGAACTAAATTCTGTGTAGATGTTTGACTAATTACCACTTCGTCGGCTATTTGACAAGAAATAATAAATCATAAGACAGATTTGCAGTATTGTTGGTTTTCACTTGACGTCACTAAAATTCAAACTAAAAAACTATCCATCCTACCGAGATTTTACTTTCACGAAGCATTAGAGCAGCTGAAAACTAATTGTCAAACAAATTTTCGCTTCAAAAGGGTTCTTGGTTTTGTAATAGAGTACGCTTGAATTTCTAAGCTTTTGCGTGACGCGGCATTTACATGACGGCCAAGAGAGCTGTCATGTAGGTTAAAAAAATGACTTATTTCAGGAAATTTTGCCATCTAAACAGTTCATGTACTGGAAAAAGTATTATTTTAATGTTTATGAGTTTCTCGAAGAATAAATTCACGCTTTTGTAGCAAAACTCGGTAACAGATGTTTCTGTTGGTTTCCGTCCGCCATGTTGGAGCTCATCCAGGTGAGCACCAGCATGGCGTCTCCATACAAATCTCTATAAATTTGGGTAAAACACTTCTTCGGATATCTCGTATACGAAATGTTCCTCTGACCTGAATCTTGGCGAGGGTCTTTGCATACGTACCTCCTTTCATTTCCCAGATTCTGGACTTTATCTATTTAATGGTTTTGATTTTTATTTTCATCTATTTTGAATGGCGTGACACTGAAAACCAGCAATTCTGATTAATTTTTCTCAAAGGAGTTGCTATTATTGCCACTTGTCGTTGATCTTTCGAGGTGAAAAATTATGCTACAGAACTGTATAAGGAAACAAAAATTTTTTCTGAAAAGAAATTAATCCCTATAAGGCCGGATGGGTTTTTGTAGGTAAGACCCGCCAACTGAGGACGTATTTGGTAGCTACAATCTTGAAAAAAAAAAAAGGAAAATAAAATCCCCTTCCCCCCTCCCCCTCCCCCCCGAAACTAAGGAAAAAGCCGCTTAAGATATACCTTTTTTCCATTCATCACCTTTGACGCACGAGTTATTAAAACCAATTTCAAGGCGATGAAAAATAAAGGGGGAATTTTTTTGCCTCCACACAGCCTTTTCAGGACCAAAATAAAAACAGAATACAAGAGCGTTGGTTTTTTAAGCAGTTTATTGTTAATGTAACAACAAGACGACTACAATGATTATATTCCTTAAAACATCTGTTACAGATTACAATATAAACTGATCCCGATCAGTTATACAAACAACGATATCAGTATTTGATGCACTTTAGGATTAAGGTAACTACGTACACTCTTTATAGAGGCTAGAAAAGAGAAGAAACGGTTTTTATGGGAAATACCAGAGTAGAAAAAATACAATAAAGTAAAATAACCCGACCAACCTTTTTTCTTAGTGAGCCTGGTTGGCCAGGCTCACATTAACCATAACATCATAATTATATAAATACCGAACATTCTGTAATCTCTCAAACAACTTTGTCTTGTTTTTTGTTTTCCTGAGTAATATAGAATACGACGTCTTGCTTGCATTTACCAGGGTGTGATACAATGGTTTTTTCCTTTTATAAATAGAAGACACAAGTGGCGACCTCTTTAATGACGTTTCTTAGCGAGTAGAGAAGGACGTAATTGCGGTAAATCGTCACCATGTCATCTGTAAGAGGACCTTGCTGTGAAGAAAAAGGATTAAATTTCAAGATAACTTTTGAAAACAGGTGTAACAACATTACCGTTACACTTTTTCCATATCGCACCTACATGAGGTAACTAAGCGCACCATTACATTTTTCGGGAATGACCGTGCAGCTACCAGTAGCTCCAGTTATTTGACTTTTCTTATTCCCTGCTTAAACTAAAGAAAAATTTTGCCCGAAATTGCCTCATTAAGGAGTTAACAGCAGAGCACTATGCTAAATTTTGCTTGGGTAGATTCAGTAATGGTATTCTATTGATTTTTGTTCTATATTTCATCAATGAAAACACCGTTCTTTGGTACGAGAAGTGACTATCTTACCAGCAGGTTACTTTTAACCAGTGTTTGGAGGTACACACGAATGATGTGGTTCATCTGCCCCGTAAAATTTCCAGTTGCAGTGGTTGGTACAGGGAAGGTGTTCTTTTGCATCTGAAAAGTTTGCAAAAGTTGTTTAGACTTATCAGACTTATTTTGAATGAACTTAACCGCTGTCCCCAGTTGTTTAAATGCTGAATAGCCCTATCAAGCTAGTATTTAGCGCAACTGGTTTTTCTAATACTTATCGACTAGATAGTGATTTATCCGATGGATAGCGCTACCAAGCTATTCAACAACTGGCGCCTGGAGAGGAATTAAAATTAAGTAATTATCTATTTCGTTTTGCAAGTAATCTTTCGGAATAAATGATGGCCTAAAGGATTTTCACGATATACTGTGAAAACACAGAAAAAATATGGATAGCTTTTGTAGGCTGTAAAACTGAAATGTTTTAATCACATGCGAAATACTTCGTCGGGTTTCCTTTTGTTGTTTTGTTTGCACTACCTCTAAACCTTGGGAAAAATACAGGTGGCAGATTTATTTTAAAATAAATCACTTTAAACTAGTAACACATTCTTGGCCTGTAAAAATGTATTCCGTGGTTGCGTCAGTTCGAAAAGGTTATAATTCGATTTAAATCAATTAAAATTTTGTTACCTCACGACTAAGCATTACAGATGTCGCATTGATGTCAGTGCTTATGTCCCAGAGCACCTGAGCCAGTGAAGTGTGCAGCGGCCCTTGATTTTCTTCATGGGATAAGGCCATGTACAGCGGGCTTCTGAAAATATCAATCTTCTCGTAGGCGATTGTGAGATTGTCTCTTAATTGCTAAAGAAAAAAAAAAAAGATCTTCAAATACATTCCTTACAGCCACTCTAGAGCTGTCAAAATGTATTGGATATAGATCACAGAAACAAACCTGTTGGCGCAAGATAAATTTAGCTCATTTGCTTATTTTAAATTTAATATTATTTTTTCAAATTTCTTGTGTTTTTATTTAAATAAACTGGTTTCACGAATCCGCACCTATTGTGAACGTCCTTCTTTTCGTTCAATCAATGTCCTTAAATATAAAAAAAATCTAGTGAAGTTAGTCACAGTCTGTGCCTAAATCATGAAACTAAATTCAGTGTTAGCTTTAGATGAAGGTTTTCCAACGAATACCTGGTTTATGGTGCAAGATTGTGTGTTGATTTGTGGCGGAAAGCGGCTGAAGGGTGGCTCGGAAAGATAACTTGTTGAGTTGATGAAGTGGTACAAGTTTTTCATCTGCAATAAATAAATAAATAACTCGATATTTAGATAAATAGATAGATTAGATAGATAGGTAGGGTAAAAGGAGATGAACATTTTCACTTTTCATTTTTTACGAGATACTAGCCTGAATTTCAACCGTCTGCTCGAGTTGCAAACTCCACGAGTGAGACGTCTGTATCAACCAGCCACCAATGTCTTTTCAGTAAAGTCCCTACTCCTTTGCGTAATTAATTCATGCAAAAAGATTTTCAACTGGCAAACAAAGAAATATCGTCCGGAAAGGTTTGCATGGTAAATAATTGTTTTACTCTCGGTTTCCAGGCTTCGGCCAGTGACGTCACTGGACGCTATAAGCGGCTCGTTGATTTAGACGTCTTTCTGGGGAGATTGCGACTCGAGAAGACGGCTGAAATTCAGGCCAGCAAGAAACCAGAAAAAAGAAAAACAACTGTGATCTTTTTTGGTCATAAATAATAAAAAATTCTCTTTTTAACGTTTTTATGCATCACTGTCAGTGTACGGTATAAATAAAATCGCAGGAAGTTCTTTATTCATGTGTTAGATTTCCTTTTTTGGAAATAAATCTGATCATAGTCTTTTGGTATTTACCTGTAGAAAAGGAATGTACGCGAGAGTTTGATGTAGTTTCGAGTGGTATATCTTAGGGAATATTACTTCAGCTACATTCATACCTCATATGTGGCATTGGCAGTTTTGGATGGAATGACATAAGTGACGAGGATTTGAGTTGTGCTTGGCGTTGACTGTGGTGGGGCGCAGAGAGTTTGTGAACTCAATGTCACAGTAATTATGGCTGCAATAATCCCGTTAAAAAGTTCCATTTTAAATCTGTAAATGAAAAAAATATGAAATACTGAAGAATAACTACAATCATTTAAAGAGAACAATTTCTCTCTTCTTCAAAAGGGTGTGACGACAAAAAAGCTGGTTTTCCCATTTATAAAAATCGAACGCTTCTACTATCGCTAACAGGGCAAAAGCTTGCAAACAGGGATTCCCATGCCTAAAAAGGGAGCCCAAACTAGCCACAATGGGAGAGAAATCTCAATTTTTCCGTTGTTTAGTTGCAACTCAGCAGAGGGATGGTATGAAATAAATTTGTTCTCACCTTTTACGTAGGCCTTTGTAATTCAACTTCTTGCTGTCAGAGTTAGATTGTATAATGTCTGAAATCTTGGTGCCTCTTATATGTAGATTGTAGAGGAAGATGTAAACTTCATCTTGCATCTTTTTTTTTTAGGTAAATTATCTAGTTTATTCCCGTGAGAATGTTTCCCCCGTTAATGTTCTTTCAATCATATATATTCTTGGAATGCTGTCAAAAAGCACGGCATTCAATTTTTTGGGAAAAAAAATGACTCATGTGAACAATATAAAATGTTTACAATATAACATATAAAATGTTGTATAGGTTAAGAGACGCAATACTGCGATCGTTTAAAGAAGAAATTTAATTTCAAGATTTGTTAAGATTTTGTTCCTTTTTGAAATAAGATTTCCTTGTACTCCGTTTCGGTTTTGTAGCCCATGTCACCCTTTAGGCCACATATTGGGCCGGGGAATTGCATTCGGACTCTAGCAGAAGTTCCTCAACAGGAACGTTGGTCGTTAGTCACAGGTACAGTCTCAACTCGTCATAGCAAACCACTTTCCTTAAGAGTGTTATCAGCGATTGTTTGTAGATATGTTTCCGTTTAGCAGCACGAAACGAATATAGTGCGGTTGTTGATGCCATAAAGACATCAATCATACATGGATTGGTTTACGTTGACCACCAATATGTATAAATGAAGTAAATATTTCGTTATAGCTGTTAAGATTGTTGTCAATTAAAGGGATTCTTAGCTTTATTGTTTACAAATTCGTTTGTTCAGTTACAAACGCATGCATTTTGAAAAAGATCATTCTACCTGTTGCCAGTCCTTGGCAATGAGAATAGTTGATCTTGAAAGAGTCGTAAGATGTATAATTATCGCAAGGTTATAAGGGATTCAGCTTGAATGTGGCTGAATTTAAAGAAAACTTGGTTTCGCCTGTCGTAAAATACATACAATGATCGCGGTCATAAAAGCGACTTGAAACTTGTTTTTTACGTGTATGGCCGGATTTTCTTTGAAATACAAATATAGAGTCAGTTTGAAGCATTTCAGGAAGTTGTTCAAGCATTTTTTATAGGATAAATATAGATTTCCGTGAGTGCTTTAAAAGTTGAATATACTCGAGTGAGTGCTTGACCTTGCCTTCCCATTCAAGAGGAAAGAACACCTAGCAGCCTTTAAAACCCAAAAGAATTAGTTAATGTCAATTACATATTGCAGTCATTGCAGTGTTATGACTCGGCGACTTTGGCCAGAAAAGCTACAAAACAAAGATTTTTACATAACCGAAATGCACGTCTTTGCCCGTCTGCACGTGCAATTCACAGATGGTACATTTCCCAGAAGTTCTCAATCAAATTTAAACTTTTACGTGGACATTTATTTTCTCTTCTTCCTTGAACTCGCCCCGCAAACAAATCAAATAATAATGAAAACATATTTCAACGAGGTTATTAAAGCAAGAGTTTTGTCACAAGGTACATGCATTACATTGTATCGTCGTCATTTTTACGCCAGGTCCCTAATGCTTATAAATACTTCTTGTAAACAGAGATGAACGAAATATAGAATATTGAAGGGACTTAATAGTAAACGGCCTTAAGGATGGGCACCTGGAACTTCAGGACTATGATAACTGGCCTTACCAACGATCTACTTGGAGTGAATTTAGCCTGTAAACCTGCAGCCTTCGAAAAAGAGCTAAGCAGGCTACACATGGACGAGAAAAAATTCACTTCCCTTTGGCAAGGCAAGTCAGCAACTTGACCAGAGTGCATGGTTTTGGGGTTGCTGTCAGAAACAGCTTTTTTTTTTTTCCAGCGACAGAAGGAACTGGGTTCATTCTATCTCTGCAGCTCCACTCCTCGAATGGGCCAGTCAGTCTCATCACTGCTTACGTATCCAGGCTAAACTCCCGGGGTGAGACCAAGCATAGGTTCTACGATGACCTCAGTGATCAGAGACAGGAAACGTTTTTTTACTCGGAGAGCTTTGTTGTCACCATTGCCTCTGTTTCAACAACGTCTAGGATACACCCCGGATCAAATTATTGGCATCAGCTCGACTACATCCTTACAAGGAGAACTATCCTATCCTACATCATGCTTGCACGCAGCTTTCACAAAGGACAGGCTGTGAAACTAGCATTTCCCTAGTGTACAGCAAAGTGAAACTGCTAACAAAGAAACCCTACCACAGAAAAACTGTAGGCAAACCTTGCATGAAAGTCAGAGAGACACGCCATGCGCAGAAAGTGGAGAAGTTCATAACTACGCTTGAGAAATCTCTCCCCAAGCTCCCTGTAGTAAACGTCTAGTCCATAAGAGGGGGGAGGTACCACTAGACATGAGAGACGCAAACATAGTTACCCTAAACAAAAAGGAGGAGGGCAGGAGTGATTGCAACAACTATTGAGGTATCGCACCCCTCAGAATCGATGGAAAACTCCTTGATCGAGTTTTCCTGGAGCGTATCCAGGCGCTTGAAGAGAGAGATTATCCAGAGTCACAGTGTGGTTTCCGTACAAAACAATCAACAATCGACAAGACATTCTCCATCAGAAAATTACAAGAAAACTGTCGGAAACAGAGACAGCCACTGTGCATCTCATTTATTGACCTCAACTTTGACCTGGTGAAAACCTGGGCTTTTCAAGATCCTCCTGAAAATAGGCTGCCCACCGAACCTCCTCAATCTCATCATCAGATCTTGTCATGATGATATGAAAGGCAGTGTACCTTTTGATGGCTGATCTTCTGATACCTTGAATATACTAAGTGGAGTGAAACAGGGGTGTTTTCTGGCGCATACGTCATACCTGATTTGGGACCCTCTTCACCAGACTGCTGAAACACGTCTTTCGACCTTTAACTGAAGGAATTTACCTCCGAACGAGAACTGATGACAAACTCTTCAACATTTTCAGATTGAAAGCCAAGACCATGATTCGTGAGTAGTGCTTTCGCGACACTCTTTTTGCCGATGATGGAGCAGTTGTCACACACTCTAGGGATGAGCTACAATAACTAATCAATCACTTTAGCTCTGCCTGCAAGGAATTTGGACCAACTGTCAGTCTGAAGAAAACACAAGTAATGGAGCAAGATGTCACCAATCCACCTGAAATTAAAATATTTTGACCAGCAACTTGAAGTCGTTCGGGAATTTACATACCTCAACTCCACTATCACAGAAAGTCTCTCACTCGATAGTGAGTTGAACAAGAGAATAGGCAAAGCACCAACCATCGATTCTGGTCTGTTAAAGAGAGTGTGGACAAAAAAAATAACTGACTGTACACATCACGTTCATGGTCTACGAAGTTTGCTTGCCGAGCGCCCTCTTGTATGGCAGCGAGTCCTACACTCTTCGTGCGAATCTTGGACGCCTCAGACGCCTCCTAAACAACGTCTTCTCACTGTTACATCATTGAGGAATGCGCTTGCTGGGTCATGTTGCTGGAGTGGACGATGACCGAATACCAAAGAAGCCCTCTTTATGGCGAGCTGTCTCAGGGAACTCGCCCAACAGGCAGAACAGAGCTTCGCTACAAGGATGTCTGCAAGTGAGTCCACAAAGTCCTGCAGACAAACATCCAGACATTACAAACCACGGCTTCTGACCGTACACATTGGAGGCAGGCTGTGAACTAAGAGCTAAAGGAAATCTGATGTGTCGTTGGCTGTGAAGGCATATCACATGAAACAAGGCAGAAAAGAAACACAACTCTAAAGGGACGAAGCCAACTGCATCTTCTCACATTGCGGAAGAGACTACCACTCCCGTATTGGACTGGGCAGTCGCAGAGGACGCGGATGATTCCTGGTGGAAATGTTCCAAACGGACATTCGGGTTCCGTTTCTTCAAACCTTCTTTGATTCATCTTAAGGCTTTTAAGGCCATTGTTTGGTAAATGAGACCGATTTGTGCAAATGGTGATTCCCAAGCGAGTTTATGGGTTCCGAACTTTGTTTATCAATTGCAAAAAACGTGGACCGACCTCTTCCTCCATGTAAATGGTAAGCAATCAAGAAATCCTTGGAAATAAATATCCCCGAGTTTGATTTGGCCAGTCGCTTCTTTCCCCAGAGTTCATAAGATCGTTAATTTAACGGGCACCAAGTTTCTCAAATTGAGTTAATCCGAAGTTAAGGGTTACCTGAAAGTAGATCAGTCTCAGCTATGGGGCTTAGCTGTGAGATTTGTTTTATGACCTATTTTCCTTTCCGTACTGTTTAGTACCCCACTGTAAAACTACAAAATTAAGTGGTCAGAAAAAATGTTGGTGTAAAAACGGCATTCTCTTCATGAGAAGTTACTAATAATTCGCCATTACGAAAACAAAATAACTATCGGGTCGACGAGCGGCTTTCTATCACAAAAAAAAAAAAAATTTTACGGCCAGAGCTACATTTGTAGGTATTGTGTTCTCTGGATGGAGGGTTTCCGGAATTGGATATTGAGTATTAGTAAAATCCAACTAGTGGTCTATTATCAATGCTGCGCTCTGATTGGTTGAGCTACTACTAGGCTATATATTATAGCCCACTAGTAGCGAAAAGCGCCGGCTTTTTGGCGGCAAAGAAGGATTAAATGCTAGCTTTAAGTAGCTAATTTTTTTTTTATTCTCGATATTTTTGACCAACTAGTTGGATTTTACTAAAAAAATTATTCCTCTCGCCCTCATGGCCTCTGAGTCAATAGCCCATTCTGCCTTCGGCCTCATGGGCTTTTGACTCAGAGCCCGTTCGGGCTAGAGGAATAATTGTTAATTATTATCATTCGTCTCATGAGAACAATTGTTCAACTATAATAAAGGGTACGAGAATTATAGGGATGGTCTTTCCAGGGATAAAATTAGGCTGAGTCACGTCTGGATTGCTTTTCTTTAGAGGTTTAACACTCCGTGAAATGGGTGGAAGAAAAAAGAAGCAGCCGAGTTTTAACCAACGTCGGGACATCGGATTACCAAGGAAACAATTTTATATTCAAGTTATTTTGCCGAAGTCTTAAATTTGAAGCTAAAGTTTGCAAAATGTTTTGTCAAATTAAAAAGTAAAATTTATGAATGACATCAGTGTAAACGATCGATTAAAGGCAGCTTGGAAGTTTAGAAACTCCCTCCCCTATACAAACCAGTGAAACTATTGATATAATTAGTTGTCAACGAGAAAATATTTAAAGTTGGTATTAAAAAATGTTGGGGACTTAAAATCTGAAATAGCATATATTTTTACTATGATTTGAAGGAGATTCTTGAATGAATTTTTTTAAAACCATCTTGCCTTGACTTTCACGCAAACGTTGTCGAAATTGTTGAGTGTTGTACCACCAAGAAGTTGACATTTACACAAGTTCTTTTGAAGGAAAATATAACAAATGAAAAATTAGTACAAGTTGTGTTTTTAAAGCATTTTATTGTTAATTTAACAACAAGACGCTTACAATGATTTCTAGTCGTTAAAAATCTGTGACAGATTACAGTATAAACTGATCACGATCAGTTATAAACAATGATCTCAATATGGACTTTATTATTCACGGAAGTTACTCTAGCTAGCTGCGTTGTACTAACTACTATCAAGTAACCAGACCTGTTCACGGAAAGTAGTAATTAATTGTTAAGGAGAAGAGGTGAAAAAGTAATTATAACAGCAAAGTAAAGATGTCGACTCAAAGTCTAAGTGGAAATCAACCAAGACTGAATTTTTGTTGATAATATGAACTAGAGGGATATATAGGTAGGTTGGAGCTCGTATGATTCCATCATATCTCCTAAAGAGCTAAATGTGACCAAAGGGAACAAAACCAAAGGAGACTCTTTTCCATTTGACAAAATTTGAAAGCTTTTTAAGATTTCACCTCTTCTTCATTTTACACAGAAGCCTGATCAATGCTTCCAATAAATAACACTTCTTATAGATGTGCCGGTTTTTTAACGAGAACATAATAAATAGATCAATTTATAGTTTAAAAATCACATTTTTTTTCTAAACAGAGTTGTATCGTTTGGTCAATAAATAATAAATAATTAACTTGTCTTGGTAACATATTCCAGGGTGCAGTGAAATCTTTTTTTTTCGTTTTATAAGTTGTAGACACAAATGGCGACCTCTTTAATGACGTCTCTTAGTGAGTAGAGAAGGACGTAATTGCGGTAAATCGTCACCATGTCATCTGTAAGAGGACCTTGCTGTAGAGAGAAGAGATTGTATTTCAGGTTAACGATTTTTCAAGTTTTTCTATTTCCACCCAACAACAATACAAACAAAACAGATATTTGAAATATGTGGAAGTTTTTTAAACGAAAACCGAGTAGGTTAAAAAGAGTTACCAAAAAATTCAATATTTAACGTAAGATATTATTTTATTCACAAATTGACGGTTACAAAACCAAACAGGGAGAAATTATTTCCTCCTATTATAAATCACATTTGCATTCAAAATGAGGCAAAATTGAACAAAAAATATAATTTCGTTGGACGTTTTTCAAACTGGATCTCCGTCATTGTCATCGTCATCGTTATTTTTCACCTTAAGTTTCTCTTCAGTTTATCCTCAATTTTTGGTTTTGTTCAAGCTGTTTCCTGTTTCGTTAATTTTATTTCACTGTTGAAGGTTTTGTTTTGTTTTGAATTTTTTTCATTGAAGTAAGGGTTACTTTAAATATTGCGACTAGTTACTAAAATTACTAAGGCAGCGAGCCAGTCCTCTTGGTAAAACGGACGCACTTCGGAATCACTGAGCTGTAGAAGTTAACGTTGTTCTTAAATTGAAGGTCTCGAGGTATTTTCTGCTCGCAGTTTCTTAGATAGATAGTAATGAAAATTACTTGTATGAATGACAGCTTACCAGTAAGTTATTATTAACAAGTACTTGGAGATATGCGCGAATGATCAGGTTCATCCGAGCCGAAGTATTTCCAGTTACTGCAGTGGGTACAGGAAAGCCATTGCTCTGCATCTGAAAAGTTTGCAAAAATGTTGAAATTGTAATAAGAGTTTTGAATGTGTATAGCCATGGCAATCTCCATATTCCTTGATCCGTATTCCACTTGCAGTCAAAGTCGTGATAGACTAAGGAGGCGCTTTTTTAGAAAAGTAAAACCTCACATAAGCAACGTCTACCCCCACATAAGCAACGTCTACCCCCCCTGTGGCCCGATTCTCTTACAAGAATCGGGCCACAGGGGGTCCCTTCCAAAGGACGATCTCGATACATATACTTATTGGAAGAGACTTAATCGCAAACGCGTAGTTCCACGTTCTCACTACAGGCTCTTCACAATGTCTGAGTAGCGCACTGCACAGAGTGAACATAGAGATCAGACCATGAGTCAAGAGGTTAAAAACAAAGGACAATCATGATAAAACCGTCAGACCAAAAAGTGGTGCCGGTAGCTCACAAGATGTGGTCGTTAACGAGTGGTTCTAACTTTGACTGGGAAAATTTTGGTGTTTATATAGGTGATCGCTTATGGGAGGTGGTCGCTCACGACTGGTGGGCGTACATGCAGGTTTAACTGTATATACTAGGATAATTGGCATATATAGAAAAGGTATGAGGTGACGTTATTGGTAAAGAACGGCAAGGGAGGCTCAAGACTACACAATGATTAAAGGTAATAAATTTTTCGCTGGCGGTTCCATTTTTGACTTTTGTCAAAACCTTTCGCTATCCACGAAACAGTGATGTTGGGAAAGCTATTCATGAATTTTCTATTTTTTTTACTTTAAAGACAGCAACTACATGGCTACATTTGTTACCTCACGACTGAGCATGACTGATGAAGCATTGACGAAAGTGCTTATATCCCAGAGCACCTGAGCCAGCAGACTGTGCAGCGGTCCTTGGTTTTCTTCATAACATAAGGCCGTGTACAGAGGACTTCTAAAGATATCCATCTTCTCGTACGCGATTGTTAGATTGTCTTTTAAATTCTACAGACAGCAAAACGTATCAATATGCAATATTACTTAGAGAGGGTCTAGAACTGTATAACATTTATTCGCTATTTTGTGGCAAAAACACGTGTTTTAGCAAAGGCGTCAATAAATAAATAAATAAATAAATGAACATCAAAGAGCAAAAAAGAGATTTGCTAATTTTTTACATAATTTTTCCTTTGATAGCACGTAGATGACTTGATTGTACTAATCGTCTATTGATAACCTGATACTACAATATATGAATTCACAAAATATATCAAACACGAGACTGAGTGTTTTAACACATATCAAGCAGTGATAAAAGAGCTGAAAATACGACACCTCGAAGGTTTTTTTCAGACGAATTGTTAGCAGCTTGGAGTTATCTACGCAAATGATTTTCATGGAGACATTTCGGATTTGTTGTTTAAATTATTGATCCTCAAATGAAGTAAAAAGCGCCGCAGTACTAACATATTAAAGGTCTATTAACAGTACGTTAAAAACTTAAACAGCAGGAAGGTTGAAAGTCTGAGTAGATACCTTATTTGATGTGCACGATTGTATGTTGACTTGTGGTGGAAATCGGCTGAAAGGTGGTTCCTGGAGATGACTTCTCGAGGAAATGAACTGATAAAGACTTTTCATCTGCACAAAATAGTTATATACAGAAATATTCTTAATTTCAAAAAACTGTTAAAGGGTACCTAAAAAACAACAACACCAACAAAAAAACTATACTTTTCACTGCCAGCGGGCTAGGAGTGACAAAAATAACAGAAACCAATAACCGTCTTTGTATTAACAGATTTTTTAAAACCAAGAGAGTTTTGTCTAAGCCCTTTCGTTTCTGGAGGTTTCGTCAGAAAACTGACGTGTTTGAAAGATATACTTTTAAGTATAAAAGCTATATTAAAGCAGTTTTATACTTTTAAGTATCATGAAAAACTTAATAGCCATTTTCTGGTCATAGTTAAGACAAAAACACAAGGTCAAACATTTAAAGAACCAAATGACTAAACCAATTTCCGCTTTCAATATAGAAACTGCACTGAGTTCCTAATTTTTGAATTTTTTTTCAGGCGTATAACTGAAGAAATCTCATTCGGGTAAACTATGGAAAAAGATTAGTTTGGGCTACAGAAGTTGTGTCCACCAGTGACGTCATAAGTGGGACAACAATCGTAGTTCACCACGGGCAGTTTCGGGTGGTCTATGTCAAATGAGGAAGTTTCTTCGAGTGAATACGTTAGGATTTTTTATTGAGAGAAATGACTTCATCCGCAAAAATATAAACAGTTAACTCATTCCTACCTCTTGTGTGGCGTTGGTGGTCTTCTGCGGAATCACATAAGTAACAAGGACTTGTAATGTGCTTGGTGTTGAATGTAGTGGGACGCCGAGAGTTTGTGAACTTAATGTTGCAACAACAATGGTGGCGATAAGAACCTTTGAAATTTCCATTTTCCAATCTGTTAAGAGAGAATGAAATACAATTATATAATTGATTTAAATTTAATGGCGAATTCTATTTCACGCACATTTCCAGAAGGACATACATTTGTAATTTTCTCTTCGTGAGCGACACTTAGCTGTTGGTCCAATTCCATCGTTTTTTGAAACAAAATTGCCCTACAGTGGGCACACGGAGTAGAGATTAAGACGTAAAAAGACACATCGTGGCTCATAAACTACTGGAGTGAACCGTTAACTCAAAAACACAGGGCAACAAACGTATCGCAGTTCTGCGTTGAAATGAGCGCAAAGCTAACTTGCAGCAACTTTTCCTCACCTTTCACTTAGTGGTCTGAAGACTCAACTTGTTTGATGTGAGAGTTAGCTTGAATGTGAGAACTGAAGTGGTGGTACGCTTTATATGCCAACTGTAGAGGAAGACTTAAATGACCTTCCAACATTTTCTTTAAGGGAAATTTTTTTATCTATTTCTGCGGTAAATCTTTCTTAGTCTAAAAGGTACTTCAAATCATATTATATTCTGGGAAACATTCTTTCCTACCATCACACATGGCATTCAGTAATGCTGTATACTAGATGTAGATATGCACTCCGGAATGGGTAGTGCCATACCGATAAGTTCATTTTGTGGAAGACGTAACTCAATGCAGACTCGCATCATTTTTCTTAAAAGGTAATGGATAATCGTTTTGGATCATTCCTGTGACACCCTTTTCCGTGGTTGATGTACCTCTAGTAATCATGTTATATTCTCAGAAGTATTTCACATTATCCTCCGACATAAAAAAATTCAATAACGTTTAGTTTTAATAGGAAGCGTGTTTAAGAGCATCGTAGACCTTCCGATACTGGAATCTTCGCTAAATGATGGAAAAGCAATATAATAGAGATTTCTTCCTAAGATTTTCCTTTACTTTCTGCTTAGAACTGGCATCTATTTTCCAGCAATTTCATAATCCATCGCTATTTTGAGGCGAAATATAAGGGGTTTATTTGTTTTACTTTAGATCCTAATGAAAGTTCCTAAACGGAAGCTACGATTGTAATACTCGTCACGAGTAACGCAAAATCTGCACCAATTGTGTCAGTTGTCACAGGAAGTCAAGTTCGATTTAAGTGTATTATTAGCAAAATGCCAGTGGATATGATATTGGATATCAGGTTGAGAATATTCCCCATATAACATAAACCTCACTTAGTTGAATGGCATAACGAAATTTAATTAAAGAACTTCTGTTTCTTTGAGGATGCAATTCCGTTTTATGTGAGGCTAATCGAAGAATATCTTAATCATCTTATAGGGTCCTAGAGAACTAGAGAGAAGTGGAATTAGAGAGTGTGTTTTAGTTAAGCAAAAGGTGGTGATAGAGAGAAACACTTCTATTTAGGTTCTTGGTTATTTAAGGTTAGGTGACTGACATATTTAAATGTGGTCCAATATTGATAATGGCCGAAGTAATTTGGATTTAAATTCTGTGTAGATGTTTGGCTAATTACCACTTCGTTAGCTAGTTGAGTTGAAATAATAAATCATAAGACAGATTTGCAGCACTCTGATTAATTTTTATCATAAGAATTGTTATTATTGCTACCTTGTCGTTGACATCAGCTCGTGGTGACAGATTATGCCATAAGGAAACAAAAATTTTGTCTGAGAAGAGATAAATCCCTAAGGAATTAAGAACGTATTTAGTAGTTACAATCTTGAAAAAAAAAAATGGAAAAGAAACTCCACTTCCCCCTCTACCCTCCCCCCACTCCGAAATCAAGGAAGAAGCCACGAAGATGAACCTTTTTCCCATTCATCACTTTTGACGCGTGAGTCATTAAAACCAATTTCAAGGGGATTGCATGCCCGTTTTTTCACTCGAAAATAGAAATCTAATATTGTACCGCCGTGTATTATTCCTAGCCGTATATTTTACTGAAACAAAAACCAGTCTGTCAAAGAAGCCTGTCAAATAAATAAATTGTGTCTTGGAACCTACATAAGAGAAAAATTCTTTGACCCAACAATTTTTTAATTTAACAATTAAAGAGGATAGAAAAATTGCGAGCTGTTAGTTTTAATTATAATACAGTTTTGAATCAATCTGCTTGCCACTGCTAAGTGACTGAAGAAAAGTGCCATTTTTTTTTACCTCTACCAGCCTTGTCAGGACCAAAATAAAAACACAATGCAAGAGTGATCAACTTGGTTTTTTTATGCATTTTATTGTTAAATGTAACAACAAGACGCCTACAATGATTATAGTTCTTAAAACATCTGTTACAGATTACAGTATAAACTGATCCTAATCAGTTACAAAAAACGATATCAGTATATTAAGGTAACTAAGTACACTCTTTATAGAGGCTACAAAAAAGGAAGAAACGTTTTCTATGGGAAATTAATACTAGAGTAACAAAAATACAATAAAGTAGATAAGCCGACCAACCCTTTTCCTCTCAAATTAACCATAACATTATTTATATATACCGAACATTCTATAACCTCTTAATCAACTCCGTTTGTCTTAATTTTTTTTCTGAGTAATATGGAATACGACGTCTTGCTTGCTTATACCAGGGTGCAATGTAATCGTTTTTTCCTTTTATAAATAAAAGACACAGAAATGGGTCATGTGCAAACTGAATTGCTTAACAGTAAAGGAAACACCAAATGAATGCAATCTGGAAGATTATCAATAATTGTCTACCAAGGAAAAGTCGGAATTGTCCATTTATAACTGAAAATCCAACCGCCCTGGCTAATAAATTCAACGAATACTTTACATCAGTGGGGAGTGTGACTGCCCAGAAAGCTCGTGACCTCGCAATTGAACATAATTTTGATATCCATCCTGCTTCGTCAGCTGTGGAACCCTTACCTGATCAGTGTTCAGAAGCTTTTCAGTTTCATTCGGTGTTAGACAAGGATGTCGAGCGTGCCATCAAAGGCTTCTCTTCAAACAAAGCACCTGGCTACGACAGAGTATCTGCACGTATACTCAAGGATAGTCTACCAGTAATTCTTCCGTCAATCACTAGTATTATGAACTACTCTTTTCACACTGGAACGTTTGCAAAGGCATGGAAAATTGCCGAGGTAACTCCTATTTTAAAATCGGGTAATTCTGAAGATCCGTGCAATAATCGACCTATTTCGCTACTGCCTATCCTTTCAAAGGTATCTGAACGATTGGCCCATGGACAATTCGTCGACTATTTCACAGCAAATAAGATATTGGCTGAAACTCAAAGTGGTAACCGAAAGCTTTTTTCAACTGAGACTGCCCTTCTATCTGTCACAGACGACCTGTTGCAGGCAATTGATGAAAAAAAGATCTCAGCTCTAGTTTTACTCGACATTTCAAAGGCCTTTGACAGCATCAGACATGATATTCTATTGCAGAAACTACAAGCTCTTGGTGTTTCCTTTTCATGCCGTGACTGGTTCCATAGCTACCTTGTTGGCCGCAGCCAAAGAGTACGCATCCAGGATGCTATATCTGATCCACTTCCCCTGAAATATGGAGTCCCTCAGAGAACCAATATTGGGTCCAGTCCTGTTTACTATTTATGTGAATGACCTGTTGTCTTTCCCTACTTCCTGCAAATCGGCCTGTTATGTTGATGACTCTAAACTGTACCTGTCCTTTCCCTCATCTGACATGTCCACTGCAATTCACAATCTAAATGCGGACCTGGAACAAGTCTCCAGATGGTGTTGTCAAAACTCTTTATTGATAAATCCTGATAAGACTAAAGTTTTAATGATCGGTACGCCTCCACTCCTTAATAAGCTACCCACAGCATCTGTCTGGATGCTTGGAAAAGAAATTACACCCTCTACTGTTGCTAAAGATCTTGGCATTTTTATTGACCAATCACTAACTTATAACGAACACATTGCTGAAACAGTCTCTATTTGCCTACATAAACTCGTACAAATCAATAGAATTAAACACTTGCTAGATAAGAAAACAATACTTCTCCTTATGAACTCTTTCGTTTTTAGTAAGTTATATTATTGCTCTACTGTTTGGTCAAATACTAGTAAACATAACATCAACAAACTTCAGTTAGTGCAGAATTTTGCCGCCCGTGTTGTTCTTGGCCTCAAAAAGTTTGATCACATCTCACAAGCTATCAAATCACTAAATTGGCTGCCTGTTAATGACATAATTTACTTGAACGATGCAGTGATGGTGTACAAATGTATTAATAAACTTGTGCCTGACTACCTAATCGAGAAATTTACTCTGCGTTCACAAACTCACATTAGAAATACTAGACAATGTGATCAACTGAACATTCCAAGGTGCCGCCTAACCACTGGTCAGCGGTCCTTCACCTACCGCGGTGCTAAGCTCTGGAATAATCTAAGAGACAATGTTAAATCTTCAGATTCTGTCAAAGTTTTTAGGAAAAAAATTGTCAACCTACTTTTCTCTGATCAATCTATGAATTTGTAAATAGTGAATGATCTATTGTATTTCACTTTTTTTTAACGTATATTTATTATCTTATGTATTTGGTAATTTATTTAGCTATTTTAGTTGATTAGTTGATTAGTAACTTTGCAACTGAAAAACCCTCTTTAGGGAGTTGCAATAAAGTATGTATGTATGTATGTATGTATGTATGTATGTATGTATGTACCTCTTTAATGACTTTTCTTAGCGAGTAGAGAAGGACGTAATTGCGGTAAATCGTCAGCATGTCATCCGTAAGAGAACTTTGCTGTGAAGAAAAAGGATTTCATTTCAAGATAACTTTTGAAAACAGGAGTAACAACATTACCGTTACACTTTTTCCACATCATACGTACATGAGATAACTAAGCGCACCATTGCATTTTTCGGGAATGACCATAATTATAGCTCAAGTTATTAGTTTTTCTTTATTTCCTGCCTAAACCAAAGGAAATTTTTACCAAAGAGTGCCTCATTAATGAGTTAACAGCCGTATACTAAATTTTTTAAAGTTAGATTCAGTAATGGTCTTTTATTGATTTTTGTTTTTTATTTCATCAATGAAAACACCGTTCTTTGGTACGAGAATTCGAAGTGATTATCTTACCAGCAAGTTATCTTTAACCAGTGTTTGGAGGTACACACAAATGATGTGGTTCATCTGCGCCGTAAAATTTCCAGTTGCAGTGGTTGGTACAGGGAAGGTGTTCTTTTGCATCTGAAAAGTTTGCAAAAGATGTTTAGACTTATCAGACTTATTTTGAATGAACTTAATCGCTGTCTCCAGTCGTTCAAAGTTGGATAGCGCTATCCAATAGATAGCGCAATTGGTTTTTCTAATACGTATCGACTGGATATTGATTTATCCGATGGATAGCGCCACCCAGCTATTCAACAACTGTGGCCTGGAGAGGAATTAAAATGAAGTAATTATCTATTTCGTTTTGCAATTAATCTTTCGGAATAAATGATGGCCTAAAGGGTTTTCACGATATACTGTGAAAACAAAGAAAAAATATGGATAGCTTTTGTAGGCTGTAAAAGTGAATTGTTTTAATCATATGCGAAATACTTTGTCGGGTTTCCTTGTGTCGTTTCGTTTAGACTGCCTTTAAACCTTGGGAAAAATACGTGTGACATTTTTTTTTAAAAAGAAATCACTAAAAACTAAAAACCAAAACTAGTATCACGTTCTTGGCCTGCAAAATAATATATTCGTGTTTTGGTCTGTTACGAAAAGCTTTTATTATAATTCAATTCAAATCAAAATTTTGTTACCTCACGACTAAGCATTACAGATGTAGCATTGATGTCAGTGTAATGTCCCAGAGCATCTGAGCCAGCGAATTGTGTAGCGGCCCTTGATTTTCTTCATAGGATAAAGCCAAGTACAGCGGACTTCTGAAAACATCCATCTTCTCGTAGGTGATTGTGAGATTGTCTTTTAATTGCTAAAGAAAAAAAAAGATATTCGTATACATTCCTTACAGCCACTCTAGAGCTGTAAACATTTATAGGATATAGAGCAGAGAAACAAACCTGTTGCAGCTAGATAAATTTAGTTTATTTGCTTATTGTAAATATAATATTATTTTATCAAATTTCTTGTCTTTTTATCTAAATAAATTGGTTGCACGAATCCGCACGCGCGCGCGAGGCGCGCGCGTGGGCGTAGCCCCATAGCTCAGTAAATCTACCCATCCCAGAAAATTTGGTAATCACGTCACCGTACACCGACCGACCGACCGCCCGCCCGCCCGCCCGCCGTCCGTCCGCCGTCCGTCCGCACCACAGGACAACCAATGTTTACTTTCACACTTTCTAACTACTTTCCATTTGGGAGCCCAGGAGGAAACCGATTGCACATCAATGTTGTGATCAATTGACAGCTGTCAAAACAAGGTATCCGCTGACCAGTATCACCTGACCGTATCGCGGGCTCAGGTGTCGACCCATCGAGGTCGAGTACTTTTTTGAAGTTATCCGCTGACAAGTTACTGGTTTTCATATGATCGCAGGCTCAAGTTTTTATTTTTTTAAATTATGAAATATGCTGTGTTTATATCATGATGGCCCCGCACTATTAAGAATTTGATTTCAAACTAACCATGGACGCGAAAATTCAGCAAGTTAATTAAAAATACAGGTGGGAAGACCTTTTCAGGTGAGTTCATGCGGAAAATTTATGCAGCATCTTGAAACTTGTTTACTTTGACAGCTGAAGCTGACAGAGTTTTGTGTCAACTTGTGATGTTTTTAACTGTCTTTTTCCACTGGATGTACAAAATGAAATACAGCTGCTAAGTCTGTTATTCATGGCTAGTTTGTTCATTGGTTTTTTGGTTGAGAGATGCGTGGCTTGTCAAAGTTGGAAATCCGATTTCGGATGGCATCGTTTTCGTTTTTCACCTTGCTTGATTCGGTAGAGGATTCAAAATTCTCTAGCGATTATCGCGTTACTTTTTTCAGGAGCTGCATCTCGAATGGTAAGCCTGAGTAATGATTGCATTTGAAGTTTGTTTTTTTATATCTAATTTCATGTAGTCGAGCACAATTTATGCGGCAAGTTTATGCACGTTTGTAAGATTTGAGACAATGAACCGACCTTATGTCAGGTTTGCAGGGTTTGATATAAGCTTACAGAACTTTAAAAAGCCTTTAGATATATTTTCTCACCTCAAATAGAAAGAAAACGTTCCGAAGAATATTTAGTTATAAATTTGGCTGTAGAAAGAAAACTTTGAGCGATTTTCTTGCCTCGAGTTCATCTTTGAGAAAAGCAAACACCGCGACGCCGGCTTAAAACATAAACTTATTAAGCTTTAAGACTCAAGATTTTTCGAAACGCTTTAATACTTATCTTCGTGAATGCAAATTGTTGTCTCTGTAAATGTTTAACCGAATTATATTTCTTTTAGTGATTGTTAGTAGTCTCTCTTGCAATTTTTTAATCGCTGTGCTGTTTGTTTTCAGTCGTTCATGAACATCGTTTGCAGGAGTTATCTTTTTGCCGCGCGTATCAAACGCTTTTCAAGATTACACATCGTTATAAAACCCTTAAATAAAAAAAAAGCAATAAATTATTTATGTTGAAGCATAACTCTATTAATTTTCACAGCAAATTTGGCGCTCGATAAAAGTGAGAACTGGCTGGCCGTATAGGTGATTTTGGAATTTTTTTAACAGTTTCGCTAAAAGCCCACAATTGATCGTCCTGAATATTGACTGAGAGCAATTTGTCTTGAAAAATTGTGAAATACTACATTTTGTCTGAGGTCTGTATGATAAATAGTACTGTTTCACCGCAGATGTGATGTGTAAAAAGTATAAAAGGTTCGTTTAGACATCCCCGGATTTGTTTTGCAAGATTTTGTAAAGTAAACTAGTCGAAAGCAAAAAAATTGCCTTGATTTGTTTTCCAGGTATAATCCACTGTGATCAAGAGCCATTACGGCTCTTGAATGTGATCGAAGATGTTTGCTATTTTTGGGTGTTTTACATGGCTATCAACTCGATGTAAGATTGTTTCACTCTAAAATCACTTAGCCTTTTCCTCAAAAGTCATATGAATTTCCTCTTAAGTTAACTGATTTGTGGATTACAAGTTTATTGTTTGATTTAAAAAATAAATTAATTAATGGGAGCTTCGCTTTTAGCCCTGGCTAAATTTATATATTACCTCATATGCGGCATTGGCAGTTTTCGATGGAATCACATAAGTGACGTGGATTTAAATTGTGCTGGGTGTTGACTGTGGTGGGGCGCAGAGAGTTTTTGAACTCAATGTCACTGTAATTATGGCTGCAATAAGCCCCTTAAAAAGTTCCATTTTTAATCTGTAAATGAAAAAAAATATGAAGTACTGAAGAATAACTACAATCATTTAAAAAGAACAATTTCTCTTTTTTACAAAATGGTGTGACCACAAAAAAAGCTGGTTTTCCCATTTATAAAAATCGAACTCTTCTACTGTCGCAAACAGGGGAAAGGCTTGCAAACAGGGATCCCCATGCCTAAAAAGGGAGCCCAAACTAGCCACAATGGGAGGGAAATCTAAATTTTTCCGTTGTTTAGTTGCAACTCAGCAGAGGGATGGTATGAAATAAATTGTTTCTCACCTTTCACGTAGGCCTTTGTAATTCAACTTCTTTCCTGTGAGAGTCAGATTGTATAATGTCTGAAACCTTGGTATCTCTTATATGTTGATTGTAGAGGAAGATGTAACCTTCATCTTGCATCATTTTTTTGTAAGGGTAAATTATCTAGTTTATTCCCGTCAGAATGTTTCCCCCGTTAATGTTTCTTTCAATCACATATATTCTTGGAATGCTATCAAAAAGCACGGCATTCAATTTTTTGGAAAAAAAATGACCTCATGTGAACAAAACAAAATGTTGTATAGTTTAAGAGACGCAATACTGCGATCGTTTAAAAACTAATTTCAAGGCTTATTAAGATTTTCTTTCTTTTTGAAATAAGATTTTCTTTTGTACCTCATCTCACCTTGAGGCCAAATATTGGCGGGGGAATTACATTCAATTCAGTCTTTGAGTAGAAGTTCCTTAACAGGAACGTTGGTTGTTAGTCACGGGTACAGTCTCAACTTGTCATAGCCAATTACTTTCCTTAAATGTGTTATAAGTCATCGTTTGTAGATATGTTATTCGTTGTCGCTTAAAACATTTCGCGGCCCCCAACGTCATTTGGAGTATACGTAGTGATAGGGCTATGGATGCAATATGTCTTTAATGGCACCTGCTAAGTTTAAGATATCATTGTTTCTTTTTGGCACCACAACAGGAATATAGTGTGATTGTTGATGCCATAAAGATATCAATTATAAATGGCTTGGTTTATATTGACCACAAATATGTATAAATAAAGCAAATATTTCGTTATAGATGTTTAAATTGTTGTCAATTAAAGGGATACTTGGCTTTATTGTTTACAACTTCTCTTGTTTAGTTACAACCGCATGCATTTGGAAAAAGATCATTCTACACTATTGCTAGTCCTTGGCAATGAGAATAGTTCATCTCGAAAGAGTCATAATATTCTAAGAGATTCATCTTGACCGCGGCTGAATTTAAAGAAAACTTGTTATCGCCTCTCGTAAAGTGCATACAGTGATCGTGGTCATAAAAGCCACTGACTGGGAAAAACAAAGAATAAAAACTTAATTTTCAAGTGTATAGGCGGATTTTGCTTGAAATGCAAATATAGAGTCAGTGTCAAGCATTTCAGGACGTTGTTCAAGCATTTTTTATGGGATAAATATAGATTTTAGTGAGTACTTTGAACGTTGAATATACTCGGGTGGGTGCTTGACCTTGCCTTCCTACTGAAGAGAGAAGAACACCGTTTTTTTTTTTTTTTTTTTTTTAGAGAAGAACACCTAGTAGCCCCTGAAACCCAAATGAATTAGTTAATGTCAATTATTCATTGCAGTCACTCGTGTTATGACTCGGCGACTTTGGCCAGAAAAGCTAAAAAAGAAAGTTTTTTTACATAACCGAAATACACGTCTTTGCCCATCTGCACGTGCCATTCACATTTTGGTACATTTCCCAGAAGTTCTCAATCAAATTCAAGCTTTTATGTGGAAATTTATCTTCTCTTCTTCCTTGACCTTGCCCGGCAAACAAATATAATAATAATGAAAAAACATTTCGACGAGGTTATTAAAGCAAGATTTTGTTACAAGGTAAATGTATTAAATTGCATCGTTGTCATTTTTAAGCAAGGTATCTAATGCTTATAAGTCCTTCTTGTAAACAGAGACGAACGAAGTGTAGAATATGGAAAGGACAACAAAGTAAACTACTTTAAGGATGGGCACCTGAACTTCAGCACTATAATGACTGGCCTTACGAACGATCTACTTGGAGTGAATGAAGCTTGTAAAGGAGCCGTCTTCGACAAAGAGGTAAGCAGGCTACACATGGACAAGAAAAATTCAGTTCCCTCTGGCAAGGCAAGTCAGCAACTTGATCGGAGAGCATGGTTTTGGGAACCGCTGTCACAAACAGCCTGATTTTTTCCATGGGACAGAGAGAACTGAGCTCATTCCATCTCTTCAGCTCTACTCCTCCACTGGGCTTGTCGGTCTCTTCACTGCTTAGGCACCCACGCTAATCTCCTGGCTGAGACCAAGCATAGGTTCTACGAAAATCTCAGCCATCATCAATGGTATCCCATCCACTACATCCTCACAAGGAGAACTATCCTATCCTGTGTCAAGCTTACTCGCAGCCTTCGCACAGGCAGGGCAGGCTGTGTCACTAACCATTCTCTGGTGTACAGTAAAGTGAAACTGCGGGGAAAGAAAACCTACCAAATAAAAACTGTAGGCAAACCTTGCATGAACGTCAGAAAGACACACCATTCGCAGAAAGTGAAGGTACCACAAGACACGAGAGACGAAAACATAGTTACCCTATACAAAAACACGGAGGGCAGGAGAGATTGCTTCAACTACTGAGGTATCGCACCCCTCAGAATCGATGGAAAACTCCTTGATCGAGTTTTCCTACGGCGTGTCCAATTGCTTGAGGAGAGAGATTATCCAGAGTCCCAGAGTGGTTTCCGTGCCAAACAATCAACAATTGACATGATATTCTCCATCAGAAAATTACAAGAAAACTGTAGGGAAGGGAGACAGCAACTGTACATATAGATCTCATACATTGACCACTCCTTTGACCTGGTAAGTAGAGATGAACTTTTCAAGATCCTCCTGAAGAAGGCTGCCCACCGAATCACCTCAATATCATAAGATCTTTTCATGATGATATGATTGGCAGTGTAGTTTTTGATGGCTCATCTGATACCTTCAGTATACTACGTGGTGTGAAGCAGGGGTGTTTTCTGGCTCATACCTTATTTGGGACCCTCTTCACCATACTGCTGAAACATGCACGTCTTTCGACCTTTAGCTGAAGGAATTTACCTCCGAGTGAGATGTGATGGCAAACTCTTCAACATTTTCAGATTGAAAGCCAAGACCAAGATTTGTGAGTAGTGCTTTTGCGAAACTCTTTTTGCGATGATGCAGCAGTTGCCATACACTCTAGGGATGAGCTAAAATAACTAATCAATCGCTTTAGCTCTGCCTGCAAGGACTTTGGACTTACTGTCAGCCTTAAGAAAACACAAGTAATGGGGCAAGATGTCACCAATCCACCTGACATCAAATTATTTGAACCAAAGAGAGTGTGGACAAACAAAACAACTTACTGTACACATCACGTTCATGGTCTACAGAGCTTGCGGCTGAACGTCCTCTTGTATGGCAGGGAGTGCCAATCTTTGTGCCAATCGTGGACGCAAACTCAACATATTTCATATGCGATGCCTCAGACGCCTGCTAAAACATCGTCTTTTCACTGTTAAAGCATTGACCAATGCGCTTGGTAGGTCATGGTGTTCGAATAGACGATGACCGAATACCAAAGGAGTCCTCTTTATGGCGAGCTGTCTCAGGGCACTCTCTCACCTAGCAGAACACGGCTTCACTACAAGGATGTCTGCAAGTGAGACCCCAAAGTCCTTCAGAAAAACATCCAGACGTTAGAAACCACAGCTTCTGGCCGTCACCACAGCAGAAACCACAGCTTCATTGGAGGCAGGCTGTGAACTATGTCTTTGGATGTGAAGGCATATCAGATGAGACAAGGCAGAAAAGAAAGAGAAATCTAAAGACACCACGCCAACTACGTCTTCTAACTTTGCGGAAGAGACTACCACTCCCGTATTGGACTGGGCAGTCGCAGAGGACGCGGATGATTCCTGGTGGGAATGTTCCAAACGGACATTCGGCTTCCATTTCTTCAAGCCTTCTTTAATTCATCTTAAGGTTTTAAGGCCGTTTTTTTTTGGAAAATGTGACTGATTTGTGCAAATAGTGATTCCCAAGCGAGCTTATGGGTTCCGAACTTTGTTTATCAATTGCCAAAAAACGCGGACCGACCGCTTCGCCCATGTAAATGGTAAGCAATCAAGAAATCCTTGGAAATAAATATTCCCTAGTTCGATTTGGCCAGTCGCTTCTTTCCCCAGAGTTCATAAAATCACTAATTTAACGGGCACCAAATTTCTCAAATTAAATTAATCCGTAGTTTAGGGTTAGCTGAAAGTAGATCAGTCTCAGCTATGGGGCTTAGCTGTGAAATTTGTTTTATGACCTATTTTCCTTTCCGTATTCTTTAGTATCCCACTGTAAAACTACGAAATTAAGTGGTCAGAAAAAAAGAAATTGAAGAATAATTGGATATAATTATTTATTATTAATGTAACACAAACTGGACCCAGCCAGTTTTGACAAGCAATCATTCTTTTCTGTGACAGAGAGCCTGCAATAATCGAATTCTTGAGAAGTTACTAATAATTCGCCGTTACGAAAAAAATTAAATATTGGGTCGACGAGGTGCTTTCGATCACAAAAAAAAAGTTTTCACGGCCTCCTACTGCAAGAGCTACAATTGTAGGTAGTGTGTTCTCTAGATGGAGGGTTTCTGGAATTGGATATTGAGTATAGAGTGTTTTCACTCACGTGGCCAGCATCTAAGCAAATTTATTAGAACAAAAGAAAGCATTTGCATAAGAAAAGAGTACAACTCCCAGAGGATTGGTTTGGGACACCAACATGGCCGCCGTTTCAATGTTTTGGGACACCAATATGGCCGCCGTGACGTCATGTGAAAACACTCTATTATTATCATTCGTCTCAGTTATGATAGAGGGTACGAGAATAATAGGGATGGTCTTTCCCAGGGATAAAATTAGACTGAGTCACGTCTGGATTGGTCTTCTTTAGAGGTTTAACACTCCGAGAAATGGGTGGAAGAAAAACGAAGCAGCAGAGTTTTAACCAACGTCGGGATATCGGATTACCAAGGAAACAATTTTTTTTAAAGTTATCTTGCCGAAATCTTAAAACTGAAGCTAATGTTTGCAAAATGTTCTGTCAAATTTAAAAAGGAAGTAAAATTTATGAAGGAAATCAGTGTCAACGATCGATTACATACAACTTGGAAGTTTAGAAACTCCCTTCCCTATACAAACCAGTGAAACTATTGATATAATTAGTTGTCAACGAGAACATATTTAAAGTTGGTATTACAAAACGTTGGGGACTTAAAATCTGAAATAGTACATATTTGTTCTATGATTTGAAGGAGATTCTTGAATGAATTTTTTAAAAACCATCTTGCCCTGACTTTCATGCAAACGTTGTCAGAATTGCTGAGTGTTGTACCTCCAAAAAGTTGACATTTACACAAATTCTTTTGAAGGAAAATATAACAAATGAAAAATAAGCACAAGTTGTCTTTTTAAAGCATTTTATTGTTAATTTAACAACAAGACGCTTATAATGATTTCTAGTCGTTACAAATCTGTGACAGATTACAGTATAAACTGATCACGATCAGTTATAAACAATGATCTCAATATGGACTTTATTATTCACTTAAGTTACTCTAGCTAGCTGCGTTGTACTAACTACTATCAAGTAACCAGGCCTGTTTACAGAAAGTAGTAATTAATTATTAAGGAGAAGAGCTGAAAAAGTAATTCTAACAGCAAAGTAAAGATATCGACTCAAAGTCTCAGTGGAAATCAACCAAGACTGAATTTTGTTGATAATTTGAACTACAGGGATATATAGGTAGGTTGGAGCTCGTATGATTTCATCATATCTCCTAAAGAGCTAAATGTTGACCAAAGGGAACAAAACCAAAGGAGACTCTTTTCCATTTGACAAAATTCGATGGCTTTTAAGAGTTCACCTTTTTTTCATTTCAAACAGAAGCCTGATCAATGCTTCTTATAAATAACACTTCTTATAAATTTGTCGGTTCTTTAACAAGAACATCATAAATAGAGCAATTTATAGTTTAAAAATCACAATTTTCTTTGTAAACAGAAATGTATCGTTTGGTCAATAAATAATAAATAATTAACTGGTCTTGGTAACATATTCCAGGGTGCAGTGAAATCTTTTTTTCGTTTTATAAGTTGTAGACACAAATGGCGACCTCTTTAATGACGTCTCTTAGTGAGTAGAGAATGACGTAATTGCGGTAAATCGTCACCATGTCATCTGTAAGAGGACCTTGCTGTAGAGAGAAGAGATTGTATTTCAGGTTAACGATTTTTCAAGTTTTTCTATTTCCACCCAACAACAATACAAACAAAACAGATATTTGAAATATGTGGAAGTTTTTTAAACGAAAACCGAGTAGTTTAAAAAGAGTTACCAAAAAATTCAATATTTAACGTAAGATATTATTTTATTCACAAATTGACGGTTACAAAACCAAACAGGCAGAAATTATTTCCTCTAATTATAAATCACATTTGCATTCAAAATGAGGCAAAATTGAACAAAAAATATAATTTTGTTGGACGTTTTTCAATTTGGATCTCCATCATTGTCATCGTTATCGTTATTTTTCACCTTATGTTCTCTTCAGTTTATCCTCAATTTTTGGTTTTGTTCAAGCTGTTTCCTGTTTCTTTAATTTTATTTCACTCTTGAAGGTTTTGTTTTGTTTTGAAGTTTTTTCATTGAAGTAAGGGTTACTTTAAATATTGCGACTAGTTACTAAAATTTCTAAAGCAGCGAGCCAGTCCCCTTGGTAAAACGGACGCACTTCGGAATCACTGAGCTGTAGAAGTTAACGTTGTTCTTAAATTGAAGGTCTCGAGGTATTTTCTACGCGCAGTTTCTTAGATAGATAGTAATGAAAATTATTTGTATGAATGACAGCTTACCAGTAAGTTATTATTAACAAGTACTTGGAGATATGCGCGAATGATCAGGTTCATCCGAGCTGAAGTATTTCCAGTTACTGCAGTGGGTACAGGAAAGCCATTACTCTGCATCTGAAAAGTTTGCAAAAATGTTGACATTGTAATAAGAGTTTTGAATGTTTATAGCCATGGCAATCTCCATATTCCTTGATCCGTATTTCACTTGCAGTCAAAGTCGTGATAGACTAAGAAGGCGCTATTTTAAAAAAGTAAAACCTCACATAAGTAACTACCCAAAATGCGATAAGTTATTGGTCTCTTACAAGAATCGGGCCACAGGGGGTCCCTTCCAAAAGAAGATCTCGATACAAATACTTTTTGTAAGAGAATTAATCACATATGTGTAGTTCCACGTTCTCACTATAGGCTCTTCACAATGTCTGAGTAGCGCACTGCACAGAGTGAACATAGAGATCAGACCATGGGTCAAGCGGTCGCTTACAAGAGGTTGAAAACAATGGACAACTATAAAACCGTCAGCCCAAAAAGTGGTCACGGTAGCTCACAAGATGTGGTCGTTAACGAGTGGTTCCAACTTTGACTGGGAAAATGTTGGTGTTTATATAGGTGGTCACTTATGGGAGGTGGTCGCTCACAAGTGGTGGGCGTACATGCAGGGTTGACTGTATATACTTGGATGATTGGCATATATAGAAAAGGTATGAGGTGACGTTATTGGTAAAGAACAGCAAAGGAGGCTCAAGATTACACAATGATTAAAGGTAATAAATTTTTCTCTGGCGGTTCCATTTTGGACTTTTGTCAAAACCTTTCGCTATCTACCAAACAGTGATGTTGGGAAAGCTATTCATGGATTTTTCTATTTTTTTTTTAAAGAAAGCAACTACATGGCTACATTTGTTACCTCACGACTGAGCATGACAGATGAAGCATTGACGAAAGTGCTTATATCCCAGAGCACCTGAGCCAGCAGACTGTGCAGCGGTCCTTGGTTTTCTTCATAACATAAGGCCATGTACAGAGGACTTCTAAAGATATCCATCTTCTCGTACGCGATTGTTAGATTGTCTTTTAAATTCTACGGACAGCAAAACGTATCAATATGCATTATTACTTACAGAGGGTCTAGAACTGTATAACATTTATTCGCTATTTTGTGGCAAAAACACGTATTTTAGCAAAGGCGTCAATAAATGAAAAAAAAAATGAACATCAAAGAGCAAAAAGGAGATTTGCTACTTTTTCACATATTCCTTTGATAGCACGTAGATGACTTGATTGTACTAATCGTCTATTGATAACCTGACACTACATTATATGAATTCACGAAATATATCAAACACGAGACTGAGTGTTTTAACACATATCAAGCAGTGATAAAAGAGCTGAAAATACGACGCCTCGAAGGTTTTTTTAGACGAATTGTTAGCAGCTTAGAGTTAAATTAAAACATCTTGGAGTGTTTGACTTACGCAAATGATGTTCATGGAGAAATTTCGGATTTATTGTTTAAATTATTGATCCTCAAATGAAGTAAAAAGTGCCGCAGAACTAACATATTAGAGGTTTATTAACAATACGTTAAAAACTTAAACAGCAGGAAGGTTGAAAGTCTGAGTAGATACCTTATTTGATGTGCAGGATTGTGTGTTGGCTTGTGGTGGAAACCGGCTGAAAGGTGGTTCCCGGAGATGACTTCTCGAGGAAATGAACTGATAAAGACTTTTCATCTGCACAAAATAATTAAAGACAGAAATATTCTTAATTTCAAAAAACTGCTAAAGGGTACCTATAAAACAACAACACTAACAAAAAAATTATACTTTTCACTCACTGCCAACGGCTAGGAGTGAAAGTTGACAAAAATAACAGAAACCAATAACCGTCTTTGTATTAACAGATTTTTTTTTTGTCTTCAACAGTTTTTTTAAACCAAGAGAGTTTTGTCTAAGCCCTTCGTTCCTGGACGTTTCGCCAGAAAACTGACGCCTTTGAAAGATATACTTTTAAGTATAAAAACTTAAAAGCCGTTTTCTGGTCATAGTTGAGACAAAAACACCAAGTCAAACATTTAAAGAACTAAATGACTAAAACCAATTTCCGCTTTCAATATAGAAACTGCATTGAGTTCCTAATTTTTGAATTCTTTTTCATTCGGGTAAACTTTGGAAAAAAATTAGTTTGGGCTACAGAAGTTGTGTCCACCAGTGACGTCATAAGTGGGACAACAATCGTAGTTCACCATGGGCAGTTTCGGGTGGTCTATGTCAAATGAGAAAGTTTCTTCAAGTGAATACGTTAGGACCTTTTATTGAGAGAAATGACTTCATCCGCAAAAATATAAACAGTTAACTCATTCCTACCTCTTGTGTGGCGTTGGTGGTCTTCTGCGGAATCACATAAGTAACAAGGACTTGTAATGTGCTTGGTGTTGAATGTAGTGGGACGCTGAGAGTTTGTGAACTTAATGTTGCAACAACAATGGTGGCGATAAGAACCTTTGAAATTTCCATTTTTCAATCTGTTAAGAGGGAATGAAATACAATTATTTAATTGATATAAATTTAATGGTGAATTCTATTTCACGCACATTTCCAGAAGGATAATTTCTCTTCGTGAGCGACACTTAGCTGTTGGTCCAATTCCATCAATTGTTGAAACAAAATTGCCCTACAGTGGGCACACGGAGTAGAGATCAAGACGTAAGAAGACATATCGTAGCTCAAATACTAGTGGAGTGAACCGTTGAGTCGAAAACACAGGGCAACAAACGTATAGTATTTCTGTGTTGAATTGAGCGCAAAGGTAACTTGCGTTAACTTTTCCTTACCTTTCACTTAGTGGTCTGAAGACTCAACTTGTTTGATGTGAGAGTTAGCTTGAATGTGAGAACTGAAGTCGTGGTGCGCTTTATAAGCCAACTGTAGAGGAAGACTTAAAATGACCTTCCATCATTTTCTTTAAGGGAAATTTTTTTATTTATTTCTGTGGAAAATATTTCCTAGCCTAAAAAGTACTTCCAATCATATTATATTCTGGGAAATGTTCTTTCCTACCATCACACACGGCATTCAGTAATGCTGTATACTAGACATAGATATGGACTCCGGAATTGGTAGTGCTATATCGATAAGTTCATTTTGTGGAAGACGTAACTCAATGCAGCCTGGCATCATTCTTCTGTAAACGTAATCGTTTTGGATCATTCCTGTGACACATCTTTCCGTGGTTGATGTACCTCTAGTAATCATGTTATATTCTCAGACGTATTCCACATTATCCTCCGACATGAAAAAATTCAATAACGTTTAGTTTTAATAGGAAGCGTGTTTAAGAACATCGTATACCTTCCGATACCGGAATCTGCGCTAAATTATGGAAACGCAATACTAGAGATTTCTTCCTAAGGTTTTCCTTTACTTTCTGCTTAGAACTGCCTTTTATTTTCCAGCAATTTCATAATTCATCGCTATTTTGAGGCGAAATATTAGGGGTTTAGTTGTTTTACTTCAGATCCAAGTGAATGTTCCTAAACGGAAGCTAGATTGTAATACTCGTCACGGGTCGAGACGCAAAATCTTCACCAATTGTGTCAACTGTCACAGGAACTCAAGTTCCATTTAAGTGTATTATTAGAAAATGTCAGTGGATATGATATTCGATATCAGGCTGAGAATATTCCCCATAACATGAACCTCACTTAGTTGAATAGCATAACGAAGTTGAAGAAAAAGAACTGAAAGTCACAAAGTTCTTCACGGACTTCTGTTTATTTGAGGATGGCAATATTGTTTTAGTTGAGGCTAATCCAAGAATATCTTAATCATCTTATAGGGTCCTAGAGAACTAGAGAGAAGTGGAATTAGCCAGTTTGTTTTAGTTAAGCAAAAGGTGGTGATAGAGAGAAACACTTCTATTTAGGTTCTTGGTTATGTAAGGTTAGGTGACTGACATATTTAAATGTGGCCCAATATTGATAATAGTCGAAGTAATCTGGATCTAAATTCTGTGTAGATGTTTGTCTAATTACCACTTCGTCGGCTATTTGATTTGGAATAATATATCATAAGACAGATTTGCAGCATTCTGATTAATTTTTCTCATAGGAATTGTTATTATTGCTACTTTGTCGTTGACTTTTCGAGGTGAAAAATTATGCCATAAGGAAACAAAAATTTTGTTTGAAAAGAGATGAATCCTTATAAGGATGGGTTTTTGTAGGAAAGACCCCGCCAATTGACGGCGTATTTGGTAGCTACAATCTTGAAAAAAGAAAAAAGAAAAAGGAAAACAAAATCCGCTTCCCCACTCTCCCTCCCCCCTCGAAACTAAGCAAAAAGTCGCGAAAGATGTACCTTTTTTCCATTCATCACCTTTGACGCGCAAGTTATTAAAACCAATTTCAAGGCGATGAACAAAGAGGGCCAATTTTTTTTGCCTCTACACAGCCTTGTCAGGACCAAAATAAAAACAGAATACAAGATTGTTAATAGCAGTTTATTGTTAATGTAACAAGAAGATGCCTGCAATGATTATAGTCCTTAAAACATCTCTTACAGATTACAGTATAAACTGATCCCGATCAGTCACAAACAACGATAGGATTAAGGTAACTCCGTACACGGTTTCTACGGGAAATACCAGAGTAGAAAAAGCACAATAAAGTGAAATAACCCGACCAACCTTTTTTCTTAGTGAGCCTGGTTGGCCAGGCTCACATTAACCATTACATCATATATAAATGCCGAACATTCTGTAATCTCTTAAACAACTTTGTCTTGCTTTTTTTTTTCCTGAGTAATATGGAATACGACGTCTTGCTTGCATTTACCAGGGTGTGATAGAATCGTTTTTTCCTTTTATAAATAGATAACACAAGTGGCGACCTCTTTAATGACGTTTCTTAGCGAGTAGAGAAGGACGTAATTGCGGTAAATCGTCACCATGTCATTTGTAAGAGGACCTTGCTGTGAAGAAAAAGAATTTCATTTCAAGATAACTTTTGAAAACAGGTGTAACAACATTACCGTTACACTTTTTCCAGATCGCACCTACATGAGGTAACTAAGCGTACCATTACACTTCTGGGAATGACCGTCCAGCTACTAGTAGCTCAAGTTATTTGATTTGTCATATTCCCTGCTTAAGCTAAAGAAAAATTTTGCCGAAAGTGCCTCATTAGGAGTCAACAGCAGTATACTAAATTTTGCTTGGGTAGATTCAGTAATGGTATTCTATTGATTTTTGTTCTTTATTTAATCAATAAAAACACCGTTCTTTGGTACGAGAAGTGATTATCTTACCAGTAAGTTACCTTTAACCAATGTTTGGAGGTACACACGAATGATGTGGTTCATCTGCGCCGTAAAATTTCCAGTTGCAGTGGTTGGTACAGGGAAGGTGTTCTTTTGCATCTGAAAAGTTTGCAAAAGATGTGAGACTTATCAGACTTATTTTGAATGAACTTAATCACTGTCCCCAGTTGTTCAAATGTTGGATAGCGCTATCCAATAGATAGCGCAATTGGTTTTTCTAATACGTATTGACTGGATAGTGAGTTATCCGATGGATAGCGCTACCCAGCTGTTCAACAACTGTGGCCTGGAGGAGAATTAAAATTAAAATATTTCGGAACAAATGATGACCTATTAAGGGTTTTCACGATATACTGTGAAAACACAGAGAAAATATAAATGGCATTTTAGGCTGTAAAAGTGAAATGTGTTAATCATGTGCGAAATACAGGGTGTCCCAAAAGTTCCTCTAATTTCATGCACTATAACTTTTGATCAAAACTTTATTTTTACATGAAATTCCTAAAATATGCTTGTTACTCTTTCGAGCACTTGTGTTCAGAAGTTAAGTTACCGGCATCCCCTCTTTGTTTTTTTTATCACACTCTGTAGCCGTTGGGGCATTAAGTGAGATAAGCCATGTAGCATGTAGAACCCTAGATGATTCATTTTGAGCTTTTTATCACCTAGTATGCAGAAGCCACTTCGACCCCCAAACAATATAACGGTATAGATTAGGCAGCTGAAACAATATATTTTGGGAATTGATCCAAGAAAAGATGATCATTCCGTCCCCTATCCACAGTAAGGCTTTTGTTCTTCTTTACAAATTTGAGACGAGCTGAACGTTGCTTGGCGGACGGCCCTCGCCGGGAGTAAAGGTTTTCTTTTTGCCATCTCAGGGGTCTCCAAACTTCCAGACTGAACTTGCTAACTGTTGTAAGAGCTACCTCGTTGTGTTTCCTGTTTTGTACATGGCCTTCTTTAAAATATTATAGTGTTTTTATTCAGGACTTTCTGTCTTCCCCCTCGTTTCTTGTCTGTAAAACCTTCATTTCTCTATGATCATCTTACCACCCAACATTCGGATTTTTCCAGTTTTTCAGGAATTTCTTTAACTGAAAAGCCAGGAGATAGAAATACATGCTTCTGCTCGCACGTAGTTGAGTGTTTTTTCGATGAGATGGGTTATCTTTCAGGATATTCACACAAAGCAAGTTAGGAGTTCGAACATTTCAGGCTACAAAATGCAAAACTGATATGTGGCGGGAAAATTTACTCGCGCAGCGCACCTTTGGTGCGAAATTCCACAAATCGAATTTCGAGTCAAAGGATGGTACAAAAAGTATGAAATATTAAATTAGATTGAAAGTCACGACTTTGTTTTATATTATGTGCTGATCAACTCCAATCTTACTGCGTTATAGACTTATAAATTAGAGGAACGAACTTTTGGGACACCCTGTACGATGTTGGGTTTCCTTGTGTTGTTTCGTTTGGACTACCTCTAAACCTTGGGAAAAATACAGGTGGCAGATTTGTTTTAAAATAAATCACTTTAAAGTAGTATCACATTCTTGGCCTGTAAAAAAATGTATTCCGTGGTTGGGTCAGTTCGAAAAGGTTATAATTCAACTCTAATCAAAATTTTTTTACCTCACGACTAAGCATTACAGATGTCGCATTGATGTTAGTGCTTATGTCCCAGAGCACCTGAGCCAGCGAATTGTGCAGCGGCCCTTGCTTTTCTTCATGGGATAAGGCCATGTACAGCGGAATTCTGAAAAGATCCATCTTCTCGTAGGCGATTGTGAGGTTGTCCTTTAATTGCTAGAGAACAAAAAATTGATATTCAAATACATTCCTTGCAGCCACTCTAGAGCTGCTAACATTTATTGGATATAGAGCAGAGAAAAAAACCTGTTGGAGCAAGATGAATTTAGTTCATTTGCTTATTGTAAGTTTTATATATTTTTTTCAAATTTCTTGTGTTTTTATTTAAATAAGTTGATTGCACGAATTCGCACTTTCAACTTTCTTCTTTTCTTTTACTCAATATCCTTAAATAAAAAGAAAATCTAGTGAATTGAGTCACAGCTTGTGACTAAATCATGAAAAGTAACGTAAGTCAGTCTTAGCTTTAGATGAAGGTTTTCCGACGAATACCTGGTTTAAGGTGCAAGATTGTGTGTTGATTTGTGGCGGAAAGCGGCTGAAGGGTGGCTCGGAAAGATAACTTGTTGAGTTGATGAAGTGGTACAGGTTTTTCATCTGCAATAAATAAATAAATAAATAAATAAATAAATAATAGATAAATAGATATTTACATAAATAGTTAGATTAGATAGATAGATAGATAGATAGGGACAAAAGGAGATGAACGTTTTCACTTTTCAATAATAGTTTACGAGACACTAGCCTCAATTTCAACCGTCTCCTCGAGTTGCAAACTCCACAAGTGAGACGTCTGAATCAACGAGCCGGTAATGTCGTGCAGCGACGTCACTACTCCTTCGCTTAATTAATTCATGCAGAAAGCAGAAAGGAAAACGCGATTTTCAACTGGCAAACAAAGAAATATCGTCCGGAAGGGTCTACATGGTAAATAAATCTTTTACTCTCGGCTTCCAGTTTTCGGCTAGTGACGTGACTGGACGATATGAGCTGCCGGTTGATTTAGACGTCTTTCTCGGGAGATTGCGACTCGAGGAGGCTAAAATTCAGGCCAGCAAGAAACCAGGAAAAAGATAAATGTCAGTCATCTTTTGGGTAATAAATAATCAACAATTATCTTTTCAAAGTTTTTATGCATCACTGTCAGTGGACAGTACAAGTAAAATCGCAGGAAGTTTTTTATTCTTGTCTTAGATTTCCTGTTCTAGAAATACATGTGATCATAGTCTTTTGGTATATACCTATAGAAAAGGAAAGTACGCGAGAGTTTGATGTAGTTTACGAGTAACATGTATTGAAAGAGAGAAAGGTATTTTGCGAATAGCTGTAAATCACTTCAGCTACAAACCTCACACCATTCATACCTCATATGTGGCATTGGCAGTTTTCGATGGAATCACATAAGTAACGAGGATTTGAATTGTGCTTGGTGTTGACTGTGGTGGGGCGCAGAGAGTTTGTGAACTCAAAGTCACTGTAATTATGGCTGCAATAAGCCCTTTAAAAAGTTCCATTTTTAATCTGTAAATGAAAAAAAGAAAATAAGAACTGAACAATAACTACAATCATAGAAAAAAAATTTCTCTCTTCTACAAAAGGGAGTGACGACAAATAGCTGGTTTTCCCATTTATATAAATCGAATGCTTCTATTATCGCAAACAGGGCGAAGGCTTGCATACAGGGATCCCCATGCCTAACTCACAATTTTGCAGTTGTTTAGTTACAACATAGCAGAGGGATGGTATGAAATAAATTTGTTCTCACCTTTCACGTACGCCTTTGTAATTCAACTTCTTTGCTGTGAGAGGTAGATTGTATAATGTCTGAAACCTTGGTGTCTCTTATATGCTGATTGTAGAGGAAGATATAAACTTCAACTTGCTTCATTTTTTTTTGTAAGGGTAAATTATCTAGTTTATTCCCTTGAGAATGTTTCCCCCTTTAATGTTCTTTCAGTCATATATATTCTTGGAATGCTATCAAAAAGCACGGCATTCAATTTTTTGATGCAAAAATTGACTCGTGAACAAAATAAAATGCTGTATTAGTTTAGACACGCAATATTGCGATTGTTTAATAGACGAAAACTAATTTCAAGGCTCATTAATATTTTGCACCGTTTTGAAATAAGGTTTGCTTGTGTATCCTTCCGATTTATACATATCGCAACCTTGAGGCCAAAAATTGGGCCGGGGAATGGCATTCGGACTCTAGTAGAAGTTCCTCAACAGGAGCGTTGGTCGTTAGTCACGGGTCACTGTGACTGTCTCAACTTGTCATAGAAAATCACTTTCCTTAAGTCTTTTATAAGCAATTTTTTGTGGATATGATAGTCCAATAATTATGTTTCGTCAAACATTTTGCGGCTCCAACGTCATATGGAGTAGTGATAAGACCATGGATGAAATATGTCTCCAACGGTGGGCATTTGCCTAGTTTAGGATATCATTGTTTCAGTTTGGCACCACAACAGGAATATAGTGTGGTTGTTGATGCCATAAGGATAGAAATACTAATTATTATATTTGGCTTGGTTTATGTTGGCAACCGATATGTATAAATGAAGCCAATACTTTATAATGGCCGTATAAATCGTTGTAAACGGATACTTAGCTTTATTCATTTGGTTACAACTTTTGTTGGTCAGCTAGAAAAGCATACACTTGGACAAAGATCATTTTAGCTATTGTCAGTCCTTCCTAGTGAGAATATTTCATTCCGAAAGAGCCATAAAATGTAAAATAATTGCAAGATTCTAAAAAAGAATTCTGATTCAGCTAGACTCTGGCTAAATTGAACGAAAACTCGTTTGAGTCTGTGAAGTGCATCGAGTGATCGCGGTCGTAAAAGTACCGGGAAAAACAGAGAATGAAAACTTGTTTTTTGCGCGTATGGACGGATTTTGCTTGAAATACAAATATAGAGTCAGTTTCACATTTCAGGAAGTTGTTCAAGCATTTTTTATGGGATAAATATAGATTTTCGTGAGTATTTTGGAAGTTGAATATACTCGAGCGAGTGCTTGACCTTACCTTCCCATTCAAGAGGGAAGAATGCCTACTAGCCTCTAAACAGGGGCACCCAACGTCAATTTTCGGAAAATATCTGTTCGATAGACGATTTGAGATCTAGAATTTTCGGAACATTTGTTGTAAAATTTCTTGCTTGCCCGCTTCTCCTAGGATTTTCGAGCATCTAAAAAATGGTATAATTGCCCATTTTTAACGGAATTTTACCCTAAGAAAAGTCACCTAGAATTTTCGGAAGCCTTTTGTCTGGCTGAAATTTTCGAAAAGGTAAGTTTTGATCCCTATAATTTTCGGATCACCAGACTTTCAGCTAGGAAATCCGAACAAATGAAAAATTTTTAGGGGATAAAAATATGCCTATATCTACCGTTTAAGTACTAAAATACGTTTAACAATGCCATGTTTAAGTGGTTTTGAACTACATTCTCGTTGGGTGCCCCTGTCTAAAACCTAGAAGAATTAGTTAACGTCAATTATTCACTGCAGTTACTCATGTTGACACGGCGACTACGGCCAGAAAAGCTAAAAACATGTCTTTGCACGTCTGCACATGCTATTCACATTTACATTTCCCCTAAGTTCTCAGTCAAGTTCAAGCTTTTATGTCAACATTTATATTCTGTTCTTTCTCTAACTTGCCCGGCTACAAATAAAATAATTAATAAGTAAACTAGGTTATTAAAGCAAGATTTTTGTTACAAGGTACATGATTGTATTACATTGCATCGTCGTAATTTTTTGAGCAAGGTCCCTAATGCTTGTAGGTCCTTCTTGTAAACAGAGACTAACGAATTTCCAAGACATGTTTTTTCAATGCACACAGACTGTCCTGTTTAGTGGCAGCGTTTTACTTGTACTTCCTTTCGCTCTTGGGCTTTTCCAAAAACTCAAATACTTGAAAAGTGCACGAGTTGAAAAGTTTGTAAACTTTAGGCTTTTTAAAATTTACCCTGACGCGTTTTAATTTTCCCACAGATTTGTCGGCATTTTTTCCTTCCGTTTATAAAAATTGTCCCGAGAAAAACGCCTGACAGTGAACGTCTCTAAACGTTTGTGAACAGAACCCTTCTTATTATTAATAGACGCCATATATAGTGTAGGTTTTTGGATAATTTGATTTGAGTCTGGCCTGCGTAGCTGGCGGTATTGTGTAGTAGTCGAGTGTTTTGCTTTTTCTTCTACTTTTACTTTTAATTTGCTTTGGCTTTATTAGGTTTCATTTTCAAGGAAAAAAGGCTTTATTCGCGAAAGAGCCGAAAAACGTGGCAGAGTTAAAAAGAATAAACAACAACGAACAACAACAACAACAAAAACCTTAGATTGTGAGACGAGATTGTCATGGGAATTTTAATTTAATGTCATTTTAATTTACAGTTTTTATGGGCTGTACATTTAACTAGCTTAACGTGATCGCTTTCATATAGGACGAATCTTGGCGAGTGAATGGGACAGTTTCCTTTGGCTGCTTGCGTTGTCATGAAAGTTTCACCGATGAATTCTAAGTTGCAAGTAATACAACTAATCCTAGTTCAGTCCAAAAGGGAGGCTTCCAGGGCTTCAGGGAGAGCCCACGCTGAAAACGGGAACGTTATCTACATCGGATATTGAGTATCGACAAAATAAATAGCTCATTGAACTTGGTTATAGCCTTTTTGATCTGCACTGACCTTTCCGATCTACTCTGCTAACTTGAGATAAGCTTGAAATCCATTTATATAAAGCTGACTGCTAGCTACCCTCTTAACACTATATCGCATGCTTAGGAATTCAAGGTACAGAACTCAACAATCATTTTTAAAGTTCTATTGAGAGAAATGGAACCATATTCTAGAACATTTAAGACTTTTAAATAAAAGCATGTAGCAGGTTACATTTACAGGTTCAACCTCTATTAGATTAAATACATAGATTTAGCCAGGGCTGCGAAAGTGAAGCTCCCGTTAATAAATTTATAATTTATATCAAACAATTTAATCCAAAAAAAGCAATATCAAAGCATTTAATCCAAAAACCAGTCAACTTTACTTCTGAGAGAAAGGCTAAGTGATCTTAGCGAAAAAATAAATTGGTCATGAGGAACGTCTCCTGGAACTGAATATCGACCCCTCACTATCCTGGTCATCCCGCGTAGCTAATCTCAGGAAAAATTCTTAAAAGGGCGTTGCTGTTCTGGCTCGCATTAAAAATTCCTACCATTTAATGCTAGTATTAAACCTATTCTTGAGTACTGTGTCTCCGGTTGGGGAAGTTGTAATGCAGGATTATTGAATGAGATTTTTAAAGTTCAAAGAAGGTGTGTTTGTTTCAGGCTACAACCCTGCCACTATTTCGTTTTAGGCTACAACCCTGCCAATATTTCTTGAACTTCGGTGGCTACATTATGTACGTACAGCGTGACCATGATAAAAAAAATGTAAAAGCAATCTTTTCTGCCTGCAAAAACTGGCTGAATTTTGCGTCCGAAGTCAGTTTGAAATTAAAATTTTAATGGTGCGGCTCATAAACACAACTTATTTCTTGTGCATCAAAAATATTGAACTTGAGTCTGCGATCATTTGAAAACTAATAACTTGTCAGCGGATAACTTCCTAAAAATACGCAAATTCGAGGAAGACACACCATATAATCGTGCAACATAAAACGCCTTGGAAGTGAAAGGCATTTCTCAAAGACTCTTTCTTTTCTGAATTTACCGGTCCTTTACTGTTCTTACTAATCCTTAAGAGTCCTTACTAGATAAGTACTTTTCTGTCCTTACTAGTCCTTTTGAGCCCTAACTAATCGTTTTCCGTCCTTATTAGACCTTTTCTGTCCTTCATTTACTAGTCATTTTCCGTCCTTTCAAGTCCTTTTCTATCCTTACTAGTCCTTTTCCGCCTTTGCTAGTCCTTTTTTGACCCTACTAGTCCTTTTCCTTTTCTAACCTAACTAGTCCAGCAATACTGAAGACAGTAAAGGACTTGTAAGGACAGAAAAGTATTGGTAAGCACAGGAAAGAACTAGTTAGGACATTAAAGAACTAGAAAGGACAGTTAAGGACTCGTACGCCGGACATAAAAAGACTATTGCGGACAATAAAGGACTAGAAAGGACAGAAAATAACTAGCAAGGACGGAAGGATTAGTTAAGACTCTAAAGGAGTAGTTGGGACAGAAAAGGACTATAGTAAGAACCGAAAAGGACTAGTAAGGAGAGAAAATGACTATTAAGGACACTAAAAAAAAAAGGACTCGTAAGAACAGAAAAGGACTAGTACTTCCCCAACCGGAGACGCAGTACTCAAGCATAGTTTTATAATACTAGCATCAAATAAAATTATGTGATATTTATCTGGTAGGAAATTTTTAATGCGGGCCAGAACAGCAACGCGCTTTAAGAGTTTTTTTCCTATGATTAGCTACGTGGGTGACCAAGATATTGAGGGGTCGATATCCAGTCCAAGGTCTCCTGGGACTGGATATTTTTTCGCTAAGATCTTTTAGCCTTTCTCTCAAAGATAAAGTTAACTGATTTGTGAATTACATGTTTATTGTCTATAAATCTAAAAGAGGTTGAACCTGTAAATGTAACCTGCCACGTGCTGTGATTGTAAAAGTCTTAAATGTTTTAGAATATGGTTCTTTTTCAACCAATGGAACTTTAAATTAAAATGATTGTTGAGTTCTGTAACCTTGAATTCCTAAGCATGCGATGTAGTGTTAAGAGGTTAGCTAGCTCAGCTTTATATAAGTGGTTTGCAACATTAATATTATCTCAAGTTAGAAGAGCAAATCGGAAAGATTAGGAGAGAAAGACCAGAGCAGAATGACTAGAATGATCAGAGCAGATCAAAAAATCTGCGCTAACCAAGTTCAGTGTGAGCTATTAATTTATTTTTGTCGATACTCAATATCCGGTGTAGATAACGACGTTCCGCGGATTTTCAGCAGGTGTTCTTCCAGGTAAAGAAAACTGTATATATATCAGAAAAGAGTTGAGAATTTCTCAATCATTCTAATACCTATTTGCGAGGTAGAAGGAATTTTTTCAGTGAGGAAACAGAAAGGTAAGCAAGATCCTTCTAAAAACTAATTCATTAAAGAAACTGGGAGACGTTATTAGACTGAATTCAAAAGCTCAGTTAGTTAATTTACAGCCATAATCAAGAAAAACAGAATGTTCTCAGACTTATATCGAATATCATGTTGACTGACAATTCCTCAAGCTGAGATTTTGATTTTACTTGTGACGAGTGTTCTAATCATCTCATGTACGAGACTCTACTTGTGCACACAGTAATTTTCAAGGAGTTTTAATAACTCCTCTAGTGGGGCTAATTTAACTCCTTACAGTGGAGTTATTTTTTAGGGAGATATTTTAACTCCAAAAAGGAGTTTAAAGAACTCTTTTTCAGGAGTAAAAGTGACCCCAGATATTGAGGAGTTAAATAACCCAAAAAGAGTAAAAACAACTCATGTAAGGAGTAAAAATAACCCCATTTCGGAGTTATTTTAACTCCAGGGCCCAGTTGTTCGAAGGCCGATTAGTGCTTAACCCTGGGTTAAATTTAACCCGGGTTTCTATTTCTCTTGTTCAAAAGCATTTTCTCGGATAATTGTCTTTGTTATTTTTAAGAGCATCCAATCATCAACTTGTAGACAAAAAAAATAAAACTGAAATTACTTTCTAAGCTTTCATTGCTGAATTCAGATTTCGCACTAACCCTGGGTTATCTTAACCCAGCTTTGAACAACTCGGCCCAGACTGGGAGTAAAAAGAACTCTTTTTCAGGAGTAAAAATGATCCCAAATTCGGAGTTAAATTAGGAGTTAAAGTAACCCCCAAAAAGGGGTTATCCTGTACCTAAAATTTTTACTCCATTTTTGGAATTATAAGAACTCCCTAAAAATTACGGTGCACGTCTCCGTTTCTACATGGCATTGGACAAATGTCTAACCCTTTTTTAAGTGCTCCGGTAAGATGTTTGTACTCCGATTTTTACCTCTGGATTTTATTCTCTTCGTACAGAATAAAAATGGAAATTTCAAAGATTCTTATGGCCACCATCGTTGCTACAACATTGACCTCACAAACTGATAGTGCTTCATTACAAATGAGTGTCACCTATGTCATTCCGCAGAAGACTGCCAACGCCATACAAAGGGTATGAATGAGCTACTTGGTTCGTTTTCGTAGATGAAGTCATAACTCTCAGTTAAAGGTCATTAAGTTAATTCTGACAGAGATAGCAATAATAGAAATTTATTTAACATATATGTCGTACAGGTTTCTGTCAACAAAAAGACAACGCTAGTTCAGTCGCTTTTAGCAGAGGAAATAAGCTCTGCTTAAAGTACTGTTCTTTGCAGTCTGGAGATCAGAGCTTATAGATTACTGATGATTTCATTCTTCTGTTCCAGGACAGTCAGTTTAACCCCTTCTCCCCTGAAGCCGCCCTTTTGGAACTAGGATTAGTTGTATTAGTTGCAAATTCGAATTCATCAGTAACACTTTCATGACAATGCAAGCAACCAAAAGAAACTGTCCCATGTGGGCGCCAAGAATCGTCCATTTGAGAGTGATCACGTTAAACTGATCAAACATTAACAGCCAATAAAAACTGTAAATTAAAATGACATTAAATTCCTAAGACAATCTTGTCTTCCAATGTACAGACTGTACAGTTTTTTTTAACTTGTTCTTTTTAACTCTGCCAAGTTTTCCGGCTTTTTCGCGAAAAAAACTTTTCCTCTTGAGAACAACAAGAACAACAACAACATCAACAAACTTTATTTACATTTCGCTTTAGAATAATAATAGTTAAAAAAGGTAGTTTTAGTCTAATGGTCAGTTACATGCAGTGTAATAAAAGGAAAACTAAAAATACGTTACAGGTAAGCAAATGCCTAGCATCTAAATAAACCGTTAGGTTTCCGAGTTAGATACTAGTGAGAATGAAACCTCGCACGGGAAAGGTAGACAGGGTTAAAAATTGGCTTTGGAATTGCAAACCGAAAGATTGGGCCCTTTGTCGTTTGTTTCGTTTCGTCTCCGACGATGATGAACTAGTGGCCCGGGTTGAGAAAGCGTGCTGAACAAAACCTTCGTCTCGTTTATAATTATGACAAAGGCGGGTAAAGTCCCCTTCTCTGTTTTAGTTTTCTGTTGACAATTATTATCAAAAGTGACTAATTTTCATCTCTATATATTTAGATGAGAAACCTTAACCAGTTCATCACCTCGTCAGGCTACGTCCAAGAGCCACCTTTTGCCAAGTTTCCACCACAAATCAACGCACAATCCTGTACGTCAAAACAGGTACCATTACAACCTCCATCTCAGTAACCCGCGATCAGGCAGTCCTTCTCCCCTTTTGTTTGGTTCCTTTTGTGCCCTTTCTTTGAAAAAAAAAAAAAACAAAAAAAAAAACGCCTGATCGCAGGCTATCATCACAGCTATGTACCGACTGATCAGGCGAGTATTACAAATTACAATATATTACTTATTGCAGTCTTTGTATGTCACATCGTAACTAAAAAGGTAAAGACATCGAGACGTGTTCGGAAAAAATCCCTGTTTTTGAATTCTGAAAATTCTCCTGGAAAATCAAACGATCAAAAAGAATTTATGACACAATGTCAAATACCTCACAGTTCGAGTAAAATAATTCTCTTCACGTCGTTTTTTGAACTCTTTTCTCGGTGGTAGATATGAGACATTGTCTCGAGTTTTATATACGACATGAGTATCGAATGTTACGATCCGTGCAACTCTTCATTTACGTGCAACCACAAGAACTGTGGAAATGATAACAAAGAAAAAAAAAACAAAAAACAACAACAACAAGAGCAAAAAAAAAAAAAGAAAACAAAACAAAATTAGTGAAGAATTTTCATGTCATTCTCGTTCCTTCATATTATAAACAAGTTTATTTCCTTATTCATTATTTTGAAGTAGGTTTGATTACATATATTTTCATTTTTGACGTCTTTGCTGTTAATTGTCACAAGATATGAAATTAAAAATTACAGCTACACCATCCGTAAGGAAAACATTTAGAGACTATTTTATTTTTGTAGCTCTTGAAAGACAATCTCACTATCGCCTACGAGAAAGTAAGCATCTTCATACGTCCGCTGTACATGGCCTTATCCTATGAAAAAACCCAGGGATCGCTGCACAGTACGCTGGCTCAGGTGCTCTCGGAAATACACACAAACGTCAATGCTTCATCTGACCTGCTCAGTGATAAGGTAACAAAAACAATCACATTTGTTTTGTTGAATTTAGCTACTACCATACGAAAAAAAAATCATGAATACTTTTTCCCAAACCTCGCTGCTCCTTTCTCCTCCGTTTCAGATGGTAAAAAATGGTTTTCATGTACCCAGTGCCTTAACTGGAAATTCTACGGCGCAGATGAACCAGACCATTCGCGTATATCTCCAAGCGCTTGCGAACATAAACTTGCTGGTAAGCTATCCCTTCATCCAAAAATATATTTTGTTTATAATTAACTGCGAAATGATGAGCAGAAAATACTTGGAGATCATCAATTTCATAACATAGTAAGCTTTTAGCCCAGCAGTATCGATTGATTACAAGGTGTGGAATTGAGACGTTAAGGAGACTAGCCCATGACGGTAATTCTGCTCACTCTACTGAAAATAACTCTCATAACATTTTGTTGTCTCTGTAAATGTTTAACCGAATTATATTTCTTTTAGTGATTGTTAGTAGTCTCTCTTGCAATTTAAATCGCTGTGCTGTTTGTTTTCAGTCGTTCATGAACATCGCTTGCAGGAGTATCTTTTTCCGCGCGTATCAAACGCTTGTCAAGATTACACATCGTTATAAAACCCTTAAATAAAAAAAAAAAAAAAACAATAAATTATTTATGTTGAAGCATAACTCTATTAAAGTTCGCTGCCAATTTGGCGCTCGTTAAAAGTGAGAACTGGCTGGCCGTATAGGCGACTTTGGAAATTTTTTTAACGGTTTCGCTAAAAGCCCACAATTGATCGTCCTGAATAATGAATGAGTGCAATTTGTCTTGAACAATTGTGAAATACTGCATTCTGTCCAAGGTCTGTATGATAAATAGTACTGTTTCACCTCAGATGTGATGTGTAAAAAGTATAAAAGGTTGGTTTACACATCCCCGGATTTGTTTTGCAAGATTTTGTAAAGTAAACTTGTCGAAAGCAAAAAATTCGGCCTGATTTGTTTTCCAAGATTTGTTTCCCAGGTATAATCCACTGTGATCAAGAGCCATTACGGCTCTTGAATGTGATCGAAGATGATTGCTATATGCTATTTTTGGGTGTTTTATATGGCTATCAACTCGATGTAAGATGTCTCACTCTAAAATCACTTAACCTTTCCCTCAAAAGTCATATGAATTTCCCCTTAAGTTAACTGATTTGTAGATTACAAGTTTATTGTTTGATTTAAACAATAAATTCATTAATGGGAGCCTCGCTTTTAGCCCTGGCTAAATCTATATATTAGCGAAAAGCGCCGGCTATGAAAACCAAAACAATGGCGACTGAAACACATTTTGCCAGCTATTTTTTTTTTTTCGTTTTTTTTGATCAACTAGCTGGATTTTACTGAAACAATTGTTCCTCTTGTCCTCATGGCCTCTGACTCGAGGAATAATGGTTAAATATTCACGGCGCTGGGCGGTAAATATAAAGCAAAACAAAATCGCTGTCGTAAACTAGGTGTTTTGCCAAAGTTTCAGAGTAACAACTTTTTGAAAATACAAGAATATCCTAGTGTTGATGATTCTGAAGGTAAGAAAGGACTTCATGGTGGTTGAACAGCGTGATTTATTGTAAAGTGACTTACTGTAGCTGACCTTTTATACTCTCGAAGCAACGTTTACCACTACAGAGCAAAATTAACGGGGCTAATTGTTACTGTTTTGTGAACTCGGGATTTCCTCCCAAGACCAATTTTGCCTATAAATAGAAGTTAAGGTGTTTCGATATAGTTTTTCAGAGGCCATACCAATATTTTTCAACCGCTTTAAAAGTGATTTTATCCTTGTCTTATAGCTATTTATAGAATTTTCACCAATGATTGACCATAGATTGAAATTTGTCAAAATGTAGGTTTTAGTAAAATCGATATTACTATGACAACAATAATCACAAAACTTTAAAATTGATAAACGACTAATTTTGTGCGATCTAGACCAGCCACTGAAAATTCAACACTAGGAACTTAAAGTTTGGTGTTAAGCAAACAATCTCCGTAAGAAGTAAAAAATTCTGTGTTTGAATTCGACTAAAACGAAAATATATTTCAAACCTTAAATTTTCAATAGCCGTGATAAATTATTAAATAAAAACGTTATAAATGACTCAAATTATTCTTAAGTAATGTCGGAATGCTGCTTAATATCATATTTTGATACTGGGAAATTTGGGTGTACTTTCGTTCTCGCGATCTTGAAAACTAACCCGTTTTCTCACCACCGGTAGAAGTGCAACTTCATTCAAAATGTGGACTTATAGCGCTTTTTTCTATATCTCTGGCCTCTTATTATTCAGGGTATTGTCTCAAAATTTCCTTTTCACGCAAACAGCAGTAACTAACAATGCATTTGACATATGCAAAAATGCTAGGTATTGTTGTGCACGAAAATATGAAACTTGGAGACAATAACCCTGAATAATAAGAGCCTCTCACTTCTAAACACAAAATTTAATTTCTGACAAAATATTAGCGAAATGTAGCCCTTATTTTACTACCTTACAATATATCAATAATCTTGAAACTAAGAGGTCATATAAAAAGACGGTTTATCTCAAGACTCTTAAATTTTCTAAAAAATTTATCGAGCGGTTTAAAAATTATTCGCTAATTTGTTAAAGTAGACCGAAATGTTTATATTACCGCTAACCAGAGCGCCTTGATACTTACTAATCAAATCCTTCTTTCTAGCAATCAGCTGGAGGTATCTCCATGATCTTTCACACACGTTTTTAAAAAGATTGAAACTACTGTGAGATGAAATTACATGCGCTTCCTTTAGTACGGATAGCAGTCGAACATCAAGATTGTCCATTGTTTTACCGTATTTCTAACCATAAAAACTTCTTTCCAAAATATGTCGATAACGCTCTTACAGATTTCGCTTAAACTTCACGAACGTTGAGGTGAACACTGTAGGAAAAAGCTCCACTAAACGGTTTTGGAAGAACAGTTCCCAGTGCCGAGAAAACATGCTGCAAGTAAAATAGGTTACCGCGTCATTTCGTTGCTATGACGACTCCGATGTCATTGCAACCCTGATCATAACAAATTTTCATCTTTACCTAATTCAACTGTGGTGTCAATTTTTCCAAATCTTTGTTTATGGCGACGTAGTTTACGCTCAAACGTGGGAGGTATTGACCTTGAAAAACTACATCGAGCTACCTTAATTTATGGAGAAAAAAAGGAAGTCAAATATTTTCGAACATTGTACGTGCTAGCAAGTTAACAAGGCAAAGAACACTGTAGATAAACAACACTCACCTCGTGGCCGCTGTTGACAGCATTTTTAAGAAGCGACAAAAAAACCTTTCTCATTCACGGTGAGTTGACGGAAGCAAATAAAGCTCTGCGTTTCTTCTCAGAAGGAATAGCAATTTAAACTTTCGACGTTTTCTTTTAAACCATTGATGCTAAAGCTACAAAAAGATTAAAACTATGATTTGCCATGTTTGAAGATACTGTAAAGATCTAACATTTGTGAACCTCAGGCGAAGTTAACATTGTTGAATAATCCCCTCGACTTCTCGGTGATTATTCAACAATATTAACTTCGCCTTCGGCGAATAGTTGTTAAATACAAACGTCTGTAAAATTTCGCGAATTTGTGGAGCAATATCTTCGCTCGCTTTTGGACGTATCACCTTTAAAGTTGGTAAGGTTCCTAACTTTAAGACTCTTTTTCCAGCAGTGTCGATGGATATTCTCTTTCTCCCCTTTACAAAACTTGAAATAAAACGTGGTAGGGCCTATTGCATTATGTCAGGATAAAATGAAGCGGTTTCAAAAGTCGTCTGAAATAAATCTGTTCTCTTTACAGAAAGGACCTGTTACGAATGACATGGTGACCATTTACCGGAATTACGCCGTACTGTATTCGCATAGTGGGGTAATCAAAGAGGTCGCCACTTGTGTCTTCTATTTATAAAAGGAATGGAGACCCTGGTACAACTCAAGTTAATTTTAAAGGCATGGGTCGAATGCTTTATTTGTTGAAAACTGAGGGGGTGGTCTATATTCGTAAGTATTTAAGCTTATCTTAAAGCTGTAAAATGTGTGAAACGAGATTTCTCGAAAAGTTATATATACTTCTTTTCTTGTGCAAATTTGGTCACGTGACCTCCTACGGTCACGAAGTCTCAAAAAATCTTTAAGCCAAAATAGCGGCAGTTTAAATTGGAAATAATTCATCTTCATTGCTACAAGACAACTTACAATATATACTGTATACAATATATGTTGTTGTGCTTGGCAACATTTGAATATGTAGTTACTTTTGAAGATGAACGGTTTTATTGACTAGTACCCAGTCCTCCGTTACAAGTAATTCCTTAATAGGAACTTTCTTTACAATATCCAGGAGCCCAGTCTGCAATATCTTAACATTGCCAAGAACAGAAATGATATACCTAAAGGCCTTAAAAGTTACTTAAAACGATGCAACTAGCAAAAAATTTAAAGACGAGAAAAGTGTGCCCATTTTGACGAACGGCTTTATTATTGGTGACAGGTCACGTGACTCTTTTGCAAAATTTGTGATAGCCAAATTGGCTAAAAATAACAATGTGCTTGTAAGACGAAGTTTCACGCTGCTACCACAAAAGCTTCGGAAGATAGACTACCCCCTCAATTTTTCACTAACAAGTAGAGACCCATGCTTTATTCAACTTGAGAAACAAGCGTGACGTCTTAATTATTACAAGTCTCATGAAGTCTTCATCCTTGTTTAATTTTAATTATAAACAAAATTCTTGATTTATTTCCATTCAGGCTTAGATTTGATATTTCCTAGTGTAATTATTACTTTTCACCTACGTTTCTTAGCAACCGACTGCTTTATGTCTTGTAAACAGAGATATAGTAAGTTGAATAGAATAGTCCCTTAACAGCCAGTCATTCTCGTGGCACAAAACCGCCATGCTGGAGGGCAAAGGATCGAACGCCCTGGGAAAGAAAAACAAAAGGCGTACATCATTCAACATGGTAATTTCCCCAGTGTGTCCCTTGCTCTCCTGCAGGATGGTGGTTTTGTACCACGTGAATGACTAGCTGCAAAGCTCTGCAAATGGCCCATTGTTTTGAAGTCATAGATAGTAAAAAGTAGCCAGTCTCACGTCCGTGAATAACAACTACTGTTTGTAACTGATCGGGATCTGTTTAAAGGGCCTTTTGTCACAGACGTTTTTGCTACCATAAATCATTAAAGGCGTCTTGTTCTTAAATTAGCATGCAATAAAGTACTTAATTAAAGAAGCCAATATATGCTTATTTTTGTCGCATTTGCCACCGAAACTCAAGAGTTTGAGCACGATTAAGTATCAACGTTTTGCTCTGTAGAAACCAGGGTATGAAGATGTGTTGATTATAATTATGATTATTTAAGAATTTGTTCATGCTTAGCGTGCGTATATCGAGTTATGGATGCACGCGGGAAGTTTGGAGAGCACGAAAGATGCGTAAGAGTTGCACGAGGCGATAGCCGAGTGCAACTCTAGCTTCTTGAGTGCTCTCCAAACTTCCCAAGTGCATCCATAACTCGATATACGCACAGCTAAAAGCATGAGCAAAGTCTTTTATAACATAGCTGACAAAAATGCTTGCTCTTTGATTAACTGTAAAATTCTTGTAACGCGCGCCACAGAAAAACAAACGCTTCTACTGGCTGGTTACAAACACGCCACAATCGCCTAGTTTGAAAGAAAATTCTTTCTGTAAAACTGAGAACGAAAATTTGCTTATTTATTCGTTAACGATCAATTGAAACTAAGTAGAAACAAAGACAAAAGTGTCTTAAAGTCCACCTAAAGTTAAAATACTCGCATGGTCGTAAAACGTCGTGGAGCATGGTTTGAATCCGGCGCTGAGAGGATGTTTATGTTTTGCTCGGCGAAATCCAGAAAACTTGTATTATTGGCGAAGACGACTGTCATTCTACTTTACATTCATTTACGACAATGGCTGGTCATTACGGCTACTTGAGAAGACCTGCCAGCAGTTGTTTTTATGAGGAAAAAAATTACTATGTCTTCTTGTGTAATTTGTCTTGTTATTGCAAGAGAAATTTTCCTGATTTAGTCGGATTGTTCGGCGATAACAAAAGTGCATAACAAATTTAAAAACAACAATAAAAACGTAAGTTTTACCTTTAATTGTTGTTAATGACCAATTGGTGTCTTTTCTGTTCCCAGTGAATGTCTCTCGGCCAAAATTTGCTGCAGATGGTTCTCCGACAAATTTGCGAAACGCACAACTTGCGAGTTTTTTTGAATTCGGCTTTATTTTTGCAGCCGCTCTTGGATCAGGACGTTAAAGGACAATGCCGATTGAAAAATTAGGCAGTTCTTCGCTGGTTTCTTCCATATTTTAAAGAAAAGGAAAACTGCACTGCAGCTTAAAAGACGACAACTTTGCAGCCAGGTTAAAAAACAAATGGTTACGTCATCTATGAACAAATTCTTTATTTACGCACGCCCGTGCGTAAATAAAGATTTTGTTCATAGCGGCTCAATAGGACTTATATAGGGCAAGCACGCGCGCTATGTTATAAGATGTGTTATTACATGGCCAAAGTAGTACGTGCGCTCTGATTGGCTACTGAGCACAAGATTGCTAGTAATTGACGTGATAAAGGCAACAATTGTCTCATTGTCAAAGAATCCGTGTCTTGTGGTTTCGATCGCCTCGCGATTCGGTTCAGTGAACCCGACCTCGAATGGCCTCTTGCGCGCGCAATCGGATGTTGAAAATTACTTCCAGTGTTTTTTCATTGCGTACTTATGTAGAATAGCGCTAAAAAGGCCATATTCCTTATAAAAAATGAAGGGTATCCCATTAGACTGCAGTTTCACTCTCTTTGTCACCAGCACCTCTCTCCTGAGTAAATGCAAACTTATTACTTCTTGGTGCCTCTCTGTAATAGATTAAAATGATTGCAGTTGAATATTTTTTCTGCTTTTGCTTACTATGCTTGTACAGTGAAACCTGCATTAAGCGGTATAGTGGCCAAAGTCCCCAAATTTATTTCCCTTATTTACTTTAAATGAAACCTCTATTAAGCTGACGCGGACACCTAAAAAGTACCTGAAATGGTCATTTCTATTGTTGCCAACCTGAATTAAACGGACACTTGTAATCAGTAAACTCCACTGCCGAACAAAACGACCTTACTGGCTTGCCATTTCAAGCAAGGCAACCAACTTGCTCCAGAAAATGAAGTTTAAGATGTTCAAACAATCACGAATTGATGACTTCTCGTCAGAGATAATGCTTAATGTTCTTTGCTTCAGTATGATAAACAGCCTAGAATACGGACACTGTATACAGGTTGTTTTGCGTATTTGATATCAGTTTCACAATACGCAGTATTGTTTTCTCATTTCGTTTTGCTTGATGGAGCTTGTTTTACTCTGTAGTCATCAGATTTCGTCAAATTTGAGGTGCAATCTTATGTTTATGTTAGCTATGATCAATTGGTCCACTTAAAGAAATAACTGATGCAAACGTATATCATCATAGCCTCTGCATGGGAGTATTCCAAACGTTTCCACCGTTCATTTGAATGATATTTGACATCTCATACGACTTTATCTATCGAAACCTGTATTAGGCGGACACCCTGTATTAAGCAGACACCAGAACATTCTCCGAGAGTGTCCGTTCAGTACAGGTTTCACTGTATTAAAATTCACAGGTGGTAGCAAAGAGAACCATCCGAGTGACCGGGTCACTAACTTTTGCCTGTTAGCACCTCAGAGGGTAACAGAATTTTCTGTGAGAATGCCATACTGCAGGGTCCATACCCTTACCCATAATATTGACTCAAAAAAATCCACCTTTCATATGCACTATCACAGAAATGTTTTGGGTAAAATAACTCTGTGCTCTTCAAAATTTACTTGTAAAACCTTATTTAAAAAGGATCAGCTATTCGGTGCATCTTTAGACACTATAAAACTGACATACTCCTTTGCAGGGAGTACCCTCTGTCACAACCCTTCCCACACCCACAAACACGGTTGGGAACTGAAGGGAAATATTAGGATCTGTTAAGAGAAAAACAATGGCAAACCTTAGGGTGTAGGAAAATAAGGTTTTTTGAGGAAATATCAAACTTTTTTTTTGAGGGGGAATATAAGCTATTTACCATGTACTGTTTACAACACTGCCTAAAATAAAAAATAATGAGTTGTCAGTTCTCACCGGTCATCAACAAAAATATTTGGAAAATATATTTGTTATAAAAAAAAAATAAACCTTCTCACCCATTAGGTCCATTGCCTTTGGTCTGGTATGCGATGTTATTTAAAATGTTGTATTTATGTTTACTTCATAATTAGCCAGGGACCAGGCTCCTTGGAAAAAAAGGCGAGAAACATTCAACGAATGAAGCAAGCCAAATGGTGCTTTTTCACTCTGATTTTTTTTGCCATTTCCCCCACAGTGCAACCTGGTCCCAGGCTACTTTATAATCTTTTTGGAGCTTGATGATATCATCCAAATTGAAAAGATATCCTCAATAATCGTAGCCTGCGTGGCAAGCGTTTCTGTGTGGTTTAGGAGCAAAGAACGAGGAACGAGAGTCAAAGACCGCGCGACAAATGGCGCAAGTCAAAGAGCGGGGAGGGGGTGGGGAAGAGAGGAAGGAAAAGCTTGCAGACAAACCCCGGGATTTTGAAAACCGCCCACTTGGCCTGTCATGCCTGAGTTCGCGAAACCGACATTTGATGCTGTCATCAGCTGTCATAATTGACCAATAAAATGTTTGGCTTTCAGTGGAGCGGAAATGAACTTCAGAGGACGCGTATGCGTGAGCCCAAAATATATTTTTTCGCTGTGGCTATATGGCCGGTAACCAGTCAAGGTTTTCAAAATACTAAATGGCCGGCAGTTCTATATTCTCAGTAAATTTCACAAAATCGAAAGAAAAGCATTTCAGGATCGCTTGACTTTTCTAAATCGACATGTGATAGTTTAGATTAGCTGGAATCTTTCGATTTTTTGAAATTTACTGAGAATAACGGACTGCCGGCCATTTAGTGTTTTGAAAACCTTGACCGGTAGTCGAGCTGAAAAGTGTCACAAAACATGGTTCAGCGTAAACCAAACATTAACTTGAGATCTGTAAAGCATTTCAGGATCGCTTGTCTTTTCTAAATCGACGTATGATAGTTTACATTAGCTGGAATCTATTTACTAAGAATATAGAACTGCCGGCCATTTAGTGTTTTGAAAACCTTGACAGGCAGTCGAGCTAAAAAAAATTTCTAAGTGTCACCGTGAAACATGATTTCCTCCTCTGAGCCCAGCGCAAACCAAACACTAGACTTGAGATCTGTAAAGCATTTCACCAGGATCGCTTGACTTTTCTAAATCGACATATGATAGTTTAGATTAGCTGGAATCTTTCGATTTTGTGAAATTTACTGAGAATATAGAACTGCCGGCCGTTTAGTATTTTCAGGTATTTTGAAAACCTTGACCGGTTACCAGCCATATAGCCACAGCGTTTTTCGTATTTTGGAACACGTGGACGGCGTTTATGTTGAAATGTCAATGAATCCGAACGATCAATACAGGCTTTGGACATTTGTCTTTTTAATCCGTCGAACAGAACAGTCTGTAAATCACCATCTGAGAGAATTCAACATACCCAGCATGACACATTGCAGGAAACCATCGCATTCGCGGACAAAAGAAAATCGCTTTTAGTTATTCAGATCCAGGAGGCACTTTGGAGAATAAATTAAACGACCTGAAACCCTTATTTAGTCGCAAGAAGAGCCTTGCGTTTCAAAAGAAGTCAAAGAAAATGCTCTTGCATTGGATCGCAAATCTTGCCGACCAGAATATAAAACAACAACAACTGAAAATTAATATGCGTGTCACGTACCATACCGTCCTCTCACTATGAAACGAACATTTGATCGACACGCGTCAACATTGTTCGGCTAGCCGAGCCAATCAGGCGATGCGTTCGCTGGCGAACGCAGGTTTTCAAAATCGAGGGGTTTGTCTGCAAGCGTTTCCTTCGTTCCCCTCCCCCACCCCCCTCTTTCATCTTTTGGCTCTCGTTTCATTTCTCGCGCGGTCAAAACCGAGAATCTCCGTTCCTCGGTCTTTCTCCGAAACAGCACGGAAACGCTTGCTACGCAGGCTACAATAATCGGAAAAGCTCAGGGATAAGAGTCAAAGGCCTAGATTTGAGCTTTCTGCCATTTTCTTCAAATGTTTTCATGAACCTTTACCCCTCTGTGAAAAGCGTTCGCAGATAATAGAGTCCAACACTCCCCTCACCAGTCATCAAGACACGACCTGCTCCTAGTCATTGTTATTGAAGAAATCATCTAGGCATCTCTTAGATAACATTGACTGTAGCGGAAAGACAAAACAGCCGGTGCGTAGCCATTTTTTTTGACATGTTGTAGGCCTGTTCCCTAAAGGTGGCGTCTAAGGGACCAGATAATTTGCTGCAGCGGAATTTTTCTTTCAGACATCCCGATCTTTAAACAGATCTTTATTCTTTCTATTTGCTCTTAGATAAACCTTGAATTACCGATCTCAGTACCAATTATGAAAAGGGACTTCCTTCAATGATACATGTTACAACCGACCTCTAATAGCGGAAATAAAGTTCAACATCAGTTTCCTTTCTTAGAATCTATCAGCCTTAAGGTACGTCTGACCTAGAGGGTATGACCTTACCAAGAAAATGAATGAGGTCCGGAATATTCATCTTCATCTTCAGGAATGTCTTTGTACTTTAAAGCGAAAAAAGCCACTCCCTTTGTTACTAGTAGCTATTAAAGCATCAGTTTCTAAATTTATCAGAAGCGTGTAACATTTCATTCGTCAGAGTCCGCAGATCTCCGATAATCTATTCCTACCCCGGGGCGTGCAGTCAAGCGTAGTTTGGGTAGCGTTGTGCCACCAACGGCTTTAAATCTCCTGACTCAGTTTAAAACAAAAATTGTTCATTTCATTTCCCTGTTTAAAAAAGATGTGTCACCCAAATTAGCCAAATTAGGAAATTTTCAAAATGCCGTAAAATTAAGAGAAACATAAAAATAACCGCTTAAAACTTTAAAGGACGGTTAAAATAACATAACAGAACCAACAGATGCCACGCACGGATGGGCAAAACTGAAGAAGATTGGATCGGATTGAAATTAGGGTTTTTGAAAACTGTTCAGCCTGGCAGTTTTTTCAAAGTTGATCCCTTCTGCTTGGAACTTCAAAAATAATACTCAGGAGACATATTTTTATTTTCTCGGATCTCTGGTTTTGTCATTTACCTGTAGTTTCTTTGCTTCCTTTAAGTTCCATAGCGATTTAAGGCGAGTAATTGGCAAAATTAAACAAAATGAACTGGACTGTCGTGACACAGCCCCTTTAAGACAAGAGACCTTATTTTTATGACCTTGATTAATCCGTTTCTTTTTAAATACAGAATTAATAGGTAATTTTTTAAAGTAACAACATGGAATTAGATTTTCATGACAAAAAAAAAAGAAATGTCGGTACGACGTACCGCAAATGAAGACCGCTCATCGCTCTTCTGATCCTTAAAAACACCCTGTTCAAGATGCTAAATAGTGAAATCGTGACCCTGTTTAAGACGCAAGACCCCGGAAACTATTAATACCTTGTTCGGTGACACATACCAGTTTAATGTGCGTAAAATGACGGCATAAACATGAAACCAGAAAAAAAAAAGAAAAAAACACATGAAATGCAATATAATTACTCAAGTTTACCGGTCGACATACAGCTAAGAAACCCATCAAGTAATTAAGACTTTTCGCATAGTCCAGCAAGGTGAAGGAGGATTACTAAGAGTAGGTTATTTTTGAAAATGATGATTTCCGATTTCTTTTTTTCGAGCGGCGCATTTCTCAACCACAACCCAATAATCAAGCCAGGCATGCAAGAATAACAAAAGAATGTTGATAGCAGCCATATTTCATTTTGTAGATCCAGTGCAAAAAGAGAGGTAAAAATATCACTAGATGACACAAAATTACTCTGTCAGCTTCAGCTATCAGTAAACAAGACTCATATGCTGCATTAATTTTCCACATGAATCCTCTTCGCCTGTTAATTCTCGCTGTATGCCTTTCCGCTTCTTTCTCTTTCCCATCGCTCTTAACTTACAAACATGTAGGTTGATTTAAATCCGCTATTGTTTGTTGCCATTACATTTTTTTCGAAACAGTTTACTAGAAACTGAGCACTACGGTCACAAATCCTTATGCTTAAAATACCTGAAAACAAGTTTTTAAAGTAAACAAGGTTTTGAACGCGACGACCTGGCCATGCCATTTTTTGCGCGATTTCCCGCCAAGAAAAACGCGCGTTGCACAAGTCCTGGATACATCGCAGGATTTATGACATACTTCCCCTCCCGTCGGGCTGACACCTGATTCCCTTCCATCACCCCCAAAGAAAGTACGGATGGACGGAGTACGCTGACGTCACTACCAAATTTTCTCGGATGGATAGTTTACCAAACGTTCTTACCCATTTTGCTCCGCTATGATTAGTGGCCTGGGCTGAGAAAGTGTGTTGAACAAAACCTTCGTCTCATTTATAGTTATTACAAAGACAGGTAAAGTTCCTTGTTCTGTTTTAGTTTCCAGTTGACAATTATCAAAAGTGAATAATTTTCAATTACATTTATTTAGATGAGAAACCTTAATCAGTTCATCACCTCGTCAAGCTACGTCCAAGAGCCACCTTTTTCCAAATTTCCACCACAAATCAACACACAATCCTGCACGTCAAAACAGAGGTACCATTAAAACCTCCATCTCAGTAACCCGCGATCAGGCAGTCCTTCTTTCCTTTGTGCTTGGGTCTTTTTTCCCCCTTTCTCCGAAAAAGTAAACGCCAGATCGCAGGTTGCCATCACAGATATGTACCGACTAATCAGGCCAGTATTACACTCTTGCTAAAGTTCCAAAATATTAATTTGCAGCCTTTGTATGTCACGTCGCATACTTATAAGTAACTAAAAAGATAAAGACATCGAGGCGTTTTTTTATAATTCTGAAATTCCCTCTGCAAATCATTTGTGTTGCAACAACTTCTTGAAACTATTAAAAGGGTTTATGACACAATGTCAAACTTCTCGCAGTTCGTGTAAAAATAATTATCTTCGAGGTGATAGATATGAGGCATTGTCTCGTGTCTGATATACCACATAAGTACCGCGTATGTTACGAACGTGCAGCACTAGTACTTTATTTCAGTATGCAACCACAAGACCTGTGAAAATGATAACCAAAAACAACAATAAGTGAAGAATCAGTCTCACTCCTTCATATTATAAACAAGTTTATTTCCTAATTCTTTATTTTTGAAGTTTGTTTGGTTATATATTTTCATTCTGATGTCTCTGCTGTCAATTTTCACAAAAAATAACAGTTCTACATCATCTGTAAGTAATGCTTTTAGAGACTATTATATTTTTGTAGCTGTTGTATGGCAATGTCAACATCGCTTACGACCTGTACAAAGAAATTGTGAAAAATTAGAAAATCTTTTGTTTGATCTCATTTATTTATTGACGCTTTTGCTGAAATACTTGTTTTTGCCACAAAAAAGATTAATTGTTATACGGTTCTAGGCCCTCTGTAAGTAATAATGCATATTTTTTCCGTGTGTAGAAGTTGAAAGACAATCTAACTATCGCGTTCGAAAAGATGGATATCTTCAGAAGTCCACTATACATGGCCTTATCTTGTGAAGAAACCCAAGGACCACTGCACAGTCCGTTGGCTCAGGTACTCTGGGACATAAGCACTCAAGTCAATGCTTCATCTGTCATCTGTCATGCTCAGTCGTAAAGTAACAAAAACAACCAGAATTATTTTCTCCAATTTTACTACTACCATGCGAAAAAAGTCATAAATATTTTTTCCCAAACCTCGCTGCTCCGCTCCTTTTTGGTGATAGCAGACGTTAACATTTCTTCAAACTTTTCAGATGGTAAAAATGGCTTTCATGTTCCCACTGCCTCAACTGGAAATTCTAAGGCGCAGATGAACCAGATCATTCAAGCATATCTCCAAGCACTTGTTACCAGCAACTTGCTGGTAAGCTATCCCTTTATCCAAAAAAAAAAATGTTTATTTTAATGATAAACCTTTTTAGCTTGTATGTTTCGTTTTCCCATTTCAGACCACGTGATGGTACCCCAGAGAACTGTTTCGCTCAGATGTCGTCTTATGCACGTGCATCCACGTGCGTATGTTTGCATAATTAAAAAAAAGACACAAGGCAAATTCCCTGGAGAACATCACGTGGTCTGAATTGGGAAAACAAAACATACAAGCTAATATATAGATTTAGCCAGGGCTAAAAGCGAAGCTCCCATTAATAAACTTATAATTTCTGAATCAAACAAAAACTTGTAATCCACAAATCAGTTATTTTAGGGCACCTTTCATTTGACTTTTAAGGGAAAGGCTAAGTCCAACGGTCCAAGAGTGAAAAAAATCTTACATCGAGTTAATAGCCTTATACTTGTATGTATACCCAAGAACTGGATAGCAATCATCTCCGATTACATTTAAGAGCCATTATGGCTCTTGATCACAGTAGGTTAGGCCTGGAAAACAAATTCTTCGAAAACAAATCAGGCCGAATTTTTTCGTTCGGCAAGTTTACTTTATAAAATATTGCCAACAAATCTGGTGGCGTGTAACCAGCCTTTTATACTTTTTATACATCACATCTGAGGTGAAACAGTACACTATGAGGTGCTGTTTTTACCAACCAGGCCTTGGAAAGAAAGCACTATTTCACAATTTTGCAAGACAAATTGCACTCGATGTGACATTCACTATTCAGAACGATGGAAGCACGCGTAGGCCGTTCCAAAAATCTCCAAAATCACCTATACGGCCAGCCGGTTCTCACTTTTGACAAGCGCCAAAATTGTAGTGTGAGCTGTGGGGTGTGCAAGCATTAATAGAGTTACGTTTCAACATAATAAAGAATTTATTATCTCTATTTTTAGAACAATGTGTAACTTAAACCCGTTTGATACGCGCGGCATTTTGCGTACTCCTAGTAGCAATGTCCACGAACGACTCAAAACAAACCGCACGGCGATTAAAATTGCAAGAGAAAATACTAACAATCAATAAAAGAAATATAATTTGGTAAAACATTTACAGAGACAACAATTTTCATTCACGAAGACAAGTATCAAAGTGTCTCTAAAAATCCTGAGTCTTTAAGCGTAAAGTTTAGGTTTATGTTTTAAGCCGGCTTCTAGGTGATTGCTTTTTCCAAAGATGAACTCGAGGCAGAAAATCGCTCAAAACTTTCTTTTCACAGCCAAAATTATAACTTAATATTCTTCGGAACGTTTTCTTTCTATTTACGGGGAGAAAATGTCTAAAGGCTTTTTAAGGTTCGGTAAGCTTATATCTAACCTGATACTAGGTAAGATCATTGTCTCAAATCTTACAAACGTGTATAAACTAGCCGCAAAAACTACTCTTGACGTCACGTAATTAGATAAAGAAAAAACAAACACCAAATACAATAATTACGCAGGCTTGTCAGCGGATTACTTCCAAAAAAATACTTGACCTCGATTGATCGACACTTAAGCCAGCGATACATTCAAGTGATACTGGTCGGTGGATATCCTGTTTTGACAGCTGTCAATTGATCACAACATGGATGTTCAAATCAGGTAGCAGACTCCCAAACTAGCTAGTAAGTGTGAGATTTTAAAATGTTGATTTCCCTGTGGTGCAGACGGTCTTACCCTAGTCGGGCTGAATCGAAACTCCCTTGCTCCACCCCCAAAGAACGTACTTACGTGCGGATGTACGCTAACCGCATGACCAAATTTTCTCGGATGGATAGTTTACCAAATTTTATTACCCATGGTACTCCGGTGCACGTGCTGCGCGCGCGAGCTTCGCTGAAAAAGTCTATTACCTGCGAAATGATGACCAGAAAATATCTGGAGATGATCAATTCCAAAACAAAGTGAGCTTTTAGCCCAGCAGTCTCGATTGATTACAATATGTGGAATTGGGATGTTAAGGAGAATAGTCGATGTCGGTAATTCTGCTCACTCTATTGAAAATAACTCTCATAACATTTTCAAAATAACCTTCAGGCTTAGAACATTTTAATACCTCCCCCTTCTCACTTCAAAAATCCTTTTAACTGTAAAAGTAAAACCAAAGGAATTTAGAACAGTTAAGTTTGAATGGAACAAAGGTGGATAGGATTTAAAAAAAATGAATGCGGAAAGAGTTCACTATCAAAGATGGAAATGACAATGATGATGACGATGATAATGATGATGATGACAGTGGTGGTGGTGGTGGTGGTGATGGTTTTAAATATAAAATAAATTTGTTTAAAATGATGATTTTAATGCATAGCCATTAGTTTATGAATTAAACGCTTTTTCTTTACCAATAAGAACAACTCTATTATATCATAGCAGAAACTCATAAGGGGTTGAAACGTGTAACTTTCATATGTTTGCTTTGTCCGATGCTCGTGATTATTCAATTTCGAAAGTACCATATTTGGAACGAAAAGAAGAGATAACTGACCAATTAAACTTCGTAAACAACGTGACGTAATTTTCCTTCAGGTTCCCGCGCCCGCTTAAACAAATGGCCGACAAACGGGGGAAAAACTCCCGAAAGCCGAGAAAGCTTTCAAGGTTGAAACCAGGAATATTACCGAAACACTGAGCAGGATATTATTGCCTTACCACCCCGGCCAAACGTAACATTATGAGACCCGCTGACGGCCTCGCAACTTCTTGAAGTTGTCACTTCAAAAAACGATGCCTCGTTGACCCTCTGCACAGTAAACTTATACTGCAAATAGGCTTTTAAAATTCTTATGTTAAAAGTCTAGAATAAACAGTGAAAAATATTTTCGAATAAAATTCATTAGCTGCGTATCGAAAGCGTCCAAAACCTGAACCTGACATCTTCGCAAAAAGTGATGCAGATGCTTGTAATGAATGTGAGAAGCATTTTAAAAGCTTAAATTAAACTTAGATGTTGTAGTCACGATCGTGTTTTGAGCTAATTTTATGAATGAACAAACTCAACACAATAGACAGAGAAACCGTTTCTTGAAAATGTTTATTCAAAGTCCAAAAAGTTAATCCTTTAAAGCAATTCGGAAAACACTATCTGGATAGTGAATCCGTTCACGCAAGTGACATTCAACACAAAATCCATCTCAAATCAGGGCACATTTTGTAATTTTTCTTTAGCGCCGAAGAGAAAAATTTATAAAACGTCTATGAAACACTTAAAAATACATAAATTGCCTTTCAAAAACGTAATTGTCTTGGCCATAAAATGTAAAATGTACCTGAAAATTCAGCAAAAACTTCGCTGACTTGGTTGCATTTCAAAACAGACCATGGGCTCCGCCGTGAAGAAAACAAGGTTGAATTCCTCGAAGGACGATTTCTTGATGAAAAGCTTTCCTTTCTCCACAAAAAGAAAGCTGAGCATTCTTTTGAACTTTCTCTTTCCATTTTTTGTCCTTTAACGGTGCATTTTTAACCTTGAAATCCAGAACTCTTGTCTTAAAACATCTGCATGGTGATAGCGCAGCAGCCATTTTGTTGAAAATGGATATCCGTCACTAAGATTTCCAAATATGGTCAAAGTGAATATTCACGAGCATTGAACCCGAGTACGTTGCGTGGGAAAATAGGCTTAAGTAAACCTGAAGTAAAAAAGATAGGTTGTGTGTGAAGCTTCCTTTTACTTTAAGAATTTAAAATTTACAAGTTTTGAAATATTTCGTAGTTTTTTAGGCTCTAGTGTAAAGACTACGACTATCTTCGCTTACTTTGGACGAATCACCTTTAAATTTGGTCAGTTTCCTAATTTTACGGCGCATTTTCCAGCAGTATCGATGGATATTCTCTTCCTGCTTTTTATCAGAACTTGAAAGAAAACGTGAAAGGTCCTACTGCTGGTTTTCAGTGTCACGCCATTCAAAATATATCAAAATAAAAATCAAAACCGAGCAATAGATAAAGTCAAGAATCTGGGAAATGAAAGGAGGTACATATACAAAGACCCTGGCCAAGATTCAGGTCAGAGGAATATTTCGTATACGAGATATCCGAAGAAATGTTTTAGACAAACTTATAGAGATTTGTATGGAGACGCCATGCTGGTGCTCACCTGGATGAGCTCCAACATGGCGGACGGAAACCAACAGAAACATCTGTTAACGAGAAACTCATAAATATTAAAGTAATACTTTTTCTAATACATGGACTGTTTAGATAGCAAAATTTGCTGAAATAAGTAATTTTTTTAACCTACATGACAACTCTCTTGGCCGTCATGTAAATGCCGCGTCACGCAAAAGCTTAGAAATTCAAGCGTACTCTATCACAAAACCAAGACCCCTTTTGGAAGCGAAAGGTTGTATGAAAATTAGTTTTCAGCTGCTCTAATGCATCGTGAAAGTAAAATCTCGGTAGGATCGATAGTTTTTTAATTTTAATTTTAGTGACGTCATGTGAAAACAAACAATTGCATTATTTCAAGATAAAATTAAGTGGTTTCAAAAGTCGTCTGAAATAAAATCTGTTCTCTTTACAGAAAGGACCTGTTACGGATGACATGGTGACGATTTACAGGAATTACGTCATACTGAATTCGCTAAGTGGGGTCATCAAAGAGGTCGCCCTTTGTGTCTACAATTTATAAAAGGAATGGAGACCCTGGTACGAGCAAGCAAGACGTCTTAATTATTTTATTACTTATAGAAAGGAATCGATACAACACGGTTTGAAGAACTGAGATTTTAAACAGATAAAAATGTTCTATTTGATATTTCCTTGTTAATGGATTGTTATTTATAAAATGAAACGTTGTTTAAACTTTTGTTTGAAATGAAGAAGAGGAGAAATCTTTAAAACCAATTTATTTCGTCAAATGGAAAAAGGATTTCGTTTTCTCCTGTGCCCTCAGTCACTAATTAATCTTGAACGATTATTCCATCTCATAGAAGTCTCATGAAGCCAATCTATGTTTATTTGATATTTGCCGTATTTTCCACTGAAACTCAAGAGTTTGAGCACGATAACATATCAACATTTTGCTCTGAGGAGACCAGGGTATGAAGATGTGTTGATTATAATCATGATTATGATATATCATTATATGGTCACAATAGTACGCGCACTCTGATTGGCTGCTGACGGGACAAGATTATGTTACTTGTGACGAGTGTTCTAATCATTATGATGACTTTGCGTACTTTACCACTCGACACTGACTGAAACATGAACTGATCTTCTTCACCAGTCTGTTGCATATCATTGGTAGTAGCCGTGGGGGTGTCTTCGAAGTCTAACTGAGATAAAGAACCGGTTGAATGTTTTCGCCAAAAACATCAGTGTCCTTGGTGTACTGAAGACATTGACTAGGTTTACTGGGAAGGGGCGCGGCGAATTGTTTTCAACAGGGAGCCAGTATTTCCCTTATTAGCGACCGCTTGCTGGTTGAAATATTCCCGCTCTGCTTGCCCAATAGCCTGTTTGATTTCCCCCCTTAAGCTGACCTATTCCCGCCAGTCCTAACTGGACCCACTTTTGCTGGTTCTCCTATAGAGGTGGTTTCTTGTTTTTGATAAGCTCCTTTATTTCTGCAGTAATAGATGGATTTGGCCTGCGCTTTATTTTCACAGTCGTTATTGGCGCGTGATTAGTCAGGCCCGTCAGGAACAGGTCAAAAATCTTTGCCCAACTAACAAGTTACATACCATTTTTTTAACCCAGCATAAGCCTTGGGCAAAACGATCAGAAGAAATTTAAACTTCAATCAGAAGGACGAGATAGAGTAAGCCCCGTTTTAGCTACGTTGACCACTCAACAGAGTAAGAGCAACCCTTCCATTAAGTCTGTAGATAGAAGGAAAGAAAGAAAATAAAATGTGGACATGAAAGGGCAGAAGTGCATTTTCTAAAGTGTAAAACGATTCTCTTTACGATATTCTTTTTTTTGCAGAATCTAATCTTAGCGGTTTACAGGTGAATGGTAGCGGGTCTTGCTTTTTTTCCCCCAAACTATTCTGATTAAAAAAACTTTACATATACTCGCAGAGAGAGGGGGGAAGACTCTACGGAGGAGGAGAAGGAAGTCCAGACATGCAGATCGCTAGCCTGTTTGCAAATGACGTGAGTGTTGTCATCTGCCCGCGCTATGGCGTGTGCAATTCAATTCATTCGTTTTGCAGTCTTTGGTTCTTTTCAAATAAACTTGATTTTCACTAAAGAAGTAGTTTTCCTTCTCAATATAACTTGTAAAACCTATTTTTATCTCATCTTTTAAGACTTTTTAAAACTCTCTCTTGGTGTCAATAAAGACTTTTAAAGAGAGTAAAAAAAGTTTCGCGAGTAGAAGTTGACGCGCGTACTACTTTGAGGTCTTAGTGCGCGCTATGATAATTTAAACCAACTTTTGCGTTGAATTTGAGGTTAAAAAAGAACAAAAAGAACAAAAAAAGAATCGGTTCGTACTAATAACATGTGCGTATAACCAAGTTTTGTCAGAAAAAAAATTCACAGCTCTATCAAATTCGTTGTTTAACACGTCGAAAACTGATGATTTATTTCGAGCATGCGCTCTTTCATCGCCTGTCACATTCCTTACAGGTAATCACATGTACAAAATCGGATTTGACCAGATGTCGCCTTCGGCTTCGTCAATGGAGACCTTTAGATTCTGAAACAAGAACGTCACTACGAGTTCGAGATTTTCTCAACACTTAGCAGTGCTCGCGCGTGAGCCGGTGTCAATTTGGCGGGAAAATATGCTTTTAGCGAGATCGAGTGTGGCAGTGGCGTGAACAAGTTATCAAACGTTAGAAGTTTTAGCATTTCGCAATCTGGAGGTAAGGTAAGGTAACTTTATTTAAACACGGTATTTCCTTCAGGTATATATTTACATTGCAGTATAGGAAAACTAACTTCCTAACTAACCTGAAATCTAAGATAAAAAAACTAAAATAATAAAGATGAAAAGAAAACACCTGCTTTTCAAGGAGGCCGTGTGTAAAAACAGAATGTCGCTAATTAAATAATTTGTCAATCGAAATTTATGTCTCTTAATTTTCCCTTAAATATACTAGGGGATGTCAATTGCCGCACCTCCAGAGGCAAGCCGTTCCACAACACACTTCCGCTGTAAGAAAGACTTCTTTTATAAAATTCAGTACGGGATTGCGGAACAGCGAGCTTGTATTCATTGTCTCTAAGGTTATAACTAGTTAAATCGCAGCGACGAACAAAACGGGAAGTCAGATATTCTGGAGCAGTGTTATTTACAATGCTATGCATCATTATTACTTTACTAACTGCGCGCTGATGGACAAGCTTCGACCACTTTAAATTTTGAAATAATTCACTAGTACTGCAGTCATAATTAGAGAAAGTCAGAACCCGAGCGGCGCGATTCTGCAATTTTTGCAATTTAGAAGATAGGTTCTTAGAACAGTTTCCCCATACTACATTACAGTAATCAAAGTGTGGCTGTACTACCAGTGAATTGTATACGTTGAGTAGAATCTCAAAAGGGAGAAAATAACTAATACGCTTAATCGCACTTATGCCAGAAGTAATCTTCTTAGAGATTTCGTTTCGTTTTCGTTCTTAACCTCCTTCAATAACGATAACAGTGCTAACTTATCTGGTGCAAAAAAGTACAATGAAGAATTCCGGGAAGTCTATTTTTTGACAACACGTTAAAACACTTGAAATGAAATCTCGCACTCGTAGTCGTCTCTAATAAGAGCTCTGGGTACGAGATTATCCCTCCCCTATACCAGTGGCAGAGGCAGGGGAGGGGCCCGGGGGCCCCGGCCCCCCCTTTATTTTTAGACCAAACTGAGGCCCGAAGGGCCGAAAAAAATCTTTTTGGAGACCGCCCCCCTTATCTGAAGGTTTGGATCCGGCACTGTATACAAACCAGTGCAACTGTTGATACGATTATTTGTCAATGAGAGCATATTTGAAGTCATGTCGTATTACAAAAAGTTGGGGTCTTAAAATCTGGAATAGCGTATATCTTGCATGGAAGACTTGTACTATGATTTGAAGGAGATTCTTAAATGAATCTTTTCAAAACCATCTTGCCCTGACCTTCATGCAAACGTCGTTGAAATTGTCGATTGTTGTATCTCCATGAAGCTGACATTTACACAACTTCTTTTGAAGGAAAATATAACAAATGAAAAATAAGCACAAGTTGTCTTTTCAAAGCATTTTATTGTTAATTTAACAACAAGACGCTTACAATGATTTCTAGTCGTTACAAATCTGTGACAGATTACAGTATAAACTGATCACGATCAGTTATAAACAATGATCTCAATATGGACTTTATTATTCACGGAAGTTACTCTAGCTGGCTGTGTTGTACTAACTACTTTCAAGTAACTAGGTCTGTTCACAGAAAGTAGTAATTATTTACTATGGAGAAGAGGTGAAAAAGTAATATAACTCCAAAGTAAGATAAAAAATCCAAGTCTCAGTGGAAATCAACCGAGAATTTTGTTCATAATTAAACTAGAGGGACAAATAGGTAGGTGGGAGATAGTATCATTCAATCATATCTCCTAAAGGGCTAATGTGACCAAAGGGAACAGAACCAAACGAGGCTCTTTTCCTCTTGACAAAATTCGAAAGCTTTTAAGAGTTCACCTTTTCTTCATTTCAAACAGAAGCTATATAGTAACCAATGCTTCTTTAATAAGAACATCATAAATAAAGCAATTTATAGTTTACAAATCACAATTTTTTTTTTCTAAACAGAGCGCGCTAGAGCTATATCGTTTGGTCAATCTATAATAAATAATGAACTGGTCTTGGAAGGATATTCCAGGGTGTACTGCAATCTTTTTTCCGTTTTATAAGTTGTAGACACAAATGGCGACCTGTTTAATGACGTCACTTAGCGAGTAGAGAAGGACGTAATTGCGGTAAATCGTCACCTTGTCATCTGTAAGAGGACCTCGCTGTAGAGAGAGATTTTATTTCAGGTTAGCAATTTTTCTAGTTCATCTAGTTACAAAAAAACAACAAAAATATAAACAAAACAGATATTTGAAAAATGTGGAAGTTTTTTTAAACGAAAACCCCTTTAAAAAAAGTTGACCAAAAAATTCAATATTAAACGTAAGATAACATTTTATTCACAAAATCAATGTTACAAAATACCACGGAGAGAAATTAGTTATTTCCGCACTTTGTAAATCATATTGGCATTCAAAATAAGCCAAAACTGAAAAAAAAAAAAAATTCGTTTGACGTTTATCAATTTGGTTCTCCATTATTATCTTCATCGTCATCGTTATTTTTCATTTTAAGTTTCTCTTAATTTTATCCTCAATTTTTGGTTTTATTCAAGCTCTTCCCTGTTTCTTTAATTTTATTTCACTGTTGAAGGTTTTTGTTTTGTTTTGTTTGTTTGTTTTTTCACAGAAGTAAGGGTTACTTTAAATATTACGACCAGTTACTAAAATTCCTAAAAAAAGTGACCCAATCCCCTTGGTAACATCGACCCACCTCGGAATCACTGAGCTACAGAAGTTAATTTTGTTCTCAATTGAAGGTCTCGAGGTATTTTCTGCTCTAAATTTCTTAGATAGTAATGAAAACAATTTGTATGGGTGACAGCTTACCAGTAAGTTATTGTCAACAAGTGCTTGGAGATATGCGCGTATGATTATGTTTATCCGAGCCGAAGTATTTCCAGTTACTGCAGTGGGTACAGGAAAACCACTGTTCCGCATCTGAAAAGTTTGCAAAAATGTTGAAATTGTAATAAGATTTTTTAATGTTTATAGCCATACTCTCAGGCGCGGATCCAGGGGAGGTGAAATGGGTGAATTTTCACCCCCTTTTTCTGAGCCCCTCTTCAATTATGCTGGTGCACAGACCTCAAACACCTCAACCAGGTTTTGGTTCTATTACATTATTCCAACCCCCCCCCCCCCCCCACCCCCATTTCAAAATCCTGGATCCGCGCCTGACTCTCCATATTCTCGTGGTGATAGACTATAAGAAGGGACGTTTTTTATACACTAAAATCTTTCCTTGAGCGACCACCCAAAATGCGAAGAGTGTAAATAGTCGCTTACAAGAATAATTACAGCGGGTCCCTTTCAAGAGGAGATCTCGATACATCTACTTTTTGGAAGAGAATTAATTGCATGCAATTTCTAAGTTACGATATGCGTAGTTCCACGTTCTCACTAAGTGCTCTTCACATAGTCTGAGTAGCGTCCTGCACACAGTAAACGTAGAGATCAGTCCATGAGTCAAGCGGTCATGAGGTTAAAAACAATGGACAATTAAAAAACCGTCAGCCCAAAAAGTGGTCATGGCAGCTTACAAGAGGTTATCGCTTACTAGAGGAGCTTAGACTGGGAAAATGTTAATGTTTTGAATAGGTGGCCGGAGGTGGTCCCTGGGCGGAGTGTTGGTCACACATGGAAAAAAAGTTCGACTGTATTATATACTTGCTCTCTCTTCCGCAGAGGCCTCCGCCTGGTATCACAGTAAAAATAGCAATTATCGAAAAATAAGAAGAGCGCTTTCTTTTTCCTTCTCCCCAGTCTCCCTACATCACAAAGAGGCCTCTGTAGAGGAGAGAGATATATTTCGATGTTTGGCATATATCGAAAACGTATGAGATGACATTATTGGTAAAGAATACCAACAGAGGTTCAAGACTACGCAATGATTTAAAAGTATTAAAACTTTAGTTTTCTCTAGGGGTATATTTTTTTCCTTTGTCAGAACTTTTCCCTAACCACAAAACAGTGATGTTAGGAAAGCAATTCATGATTTTTTCTCATTTTTAGTCGAGCGTGCTTGAGCAGCGCGAGACTCTTAAGATGCAGTCGTTTTTTTTTTTTGTCGGACCTAGTTTGTAGGCCTCGCGTTCCTAGCGAAGACCGTGGAAACTGGGGATAAGAATCGTGACGACTTTCATTGTATGGAAATGATCTCGTGATGAGAATGCGGTTTATTTTCGGCGATGACTGAAATGACGCGTACAAGTTTGGCAATGATGTAATTATCCTCGAATGGAGGTCCTTGATTTTCGTGTAATTATGCACGACATGCAGGCACTTCAAAAAGGAAATATCCCCAAACAGGATGAGAAAATATTATAGCTGGGAAATCCTCAGGATTTTGTGGCTTTTTAAGGTGTTACGTTTCTCAGAATATTGTCGCAATTACAGGAAATGTACAGTTAACTAGATTCACTTTATTTTATGTATTTAATTGATAGATTTTCGCAGTTGTTAAGATGTTAAGTCGCGCTGTACTTTATAAATACTTGAGATATCAAGTATCCACTGTCACGTAATTTTTACGTGCGCACGTGCGTAGTGCGTTCGCAAATAAAATAAAGGCAATGTATGAAAGGCCGCACGTACAATTATGTAAGCGTAAAAGTAGAATCTCGCTTAATTTGACGTTTAATCTCAGTACTTTATGTCATACCTCTATTTGATTTACGTGATTAAAATTAACGTGCGTTAACGTGCGGAGCCAAAAACGCATCAGTGGAAATCCACCCTAACGTGTCACGGATGTGTTTATACGGGTCTTGCAGCACTTCGTGTCCACAGAATAGAAATCCCATATCGAGCTTTTCCGAAACGGGTTGGTCCAAGAATTCTATAGCTTGAAAGTGTTGATTATTTTGGAACAACTGATCACTTCAGTGGTCGAAAAAAAAAAAAGAATAATCTTAATGAGCAAAACTTCAAGGTTTACTGGAAAATCAGGATCGAGGATCGAGAAATCAGGGATCGAGGATTGGTTAAAAAGAACTTGAAAATAAAATAAATAAATAAATCGTGGATCAGTGGTGATGTGGGCCACAGACTGTAGATAAATTTCACGGCAGAACATAATCTCGTTCTCTGTACTGAACACTAAATTCAACTAATCCGAGTCTGTCTGAGTCAGTGATTGTTTTGACGAGAAAGAGAAATTTTCCTGGAAAATGAAACGCTTTATCTCGGTGATAATGTAATACAAGAAAAAACTTTAACAGTTTTTAATTTTTAAGTGTACATTTGCTTTCAGTACTCCTTATTTTTCTTGTAATTGTTGTATGCACGACCCCACCAGCAGTGCAGATCTTTTTATCGTGTCGTAAACTACGGTTCTTAGCTACCCACCTACCTATCTATCCATCTGTCTATCTATCTATCTATCTATCTATCTACCTACCTATCTATCTGTCTGTCTGTCTGTCTATCTGTCTGTCTGTCTGTCTGTCTGTCTGTCTATCTATCTATCTATCTATCTATCTGTCTGTCTGTCTATCTATCTATCTAAAATGAATGCTGTGTACAACTCTAAACAATGTACTCTGAGACTGTACGGAGACATTAAAAGTAGATACTAAGCAGCTATGGAAAATGTCATTACTTTCACGCGATATTGATATTTTATAAAACGGACAACAAATTCAGCAGGAATACGCGCGAACTGAATTAACTGTGTGTTGTATAAGGTTCTGTTAAACTTACACTTTTTTCCTGTGCTGAACATGTACTGTACCGAGCCGTTTCTTGGTCCGGTACAAAGAAGCTATGTATATTTATACTGACAGAGTCATGGGCCCCTGATACCGATAAAAATCATCGTTCAATTTTTCGAGTGTAAAATCCCTGAAAGAGTACTCCTCAATGGAGCAATATCAATATGTAGAAGGTTTTCAAAGGCTTCACACCGGTTTGAGGCTAAGATGTGCGGCCTGTCTCTCCTTGCAATTTTTTCTACTTTTTGAGTATATACATTATGACATACAACACTCGTTTTGTATTCCAAACGAAAAAGTGGTATAACAGCCCCGGCTGCTTTACTCCAAGCACGCGAGACTCACCGCTACTAAGAGCGTTCTTGTTTCCTTTACTTTAAAGACAGTTAAATTCTGATTATTTTTATTACCTCACGACTAAGCATGACAGATGAAGCATTGACGTAAGTGCTTATATCCCATAGCACCTGAGCCAGCAGACTGTGCAACGGTCTTTGGTTTTCTTCATAAGATAAGGCCATATACAGAGGACTTCGGAAGATATCCATCTTTTCGTACGCGATAGTTAGATTGTCTCTCGAATTCTACAGACAGAAAAAAGTATCAATATGCAATATTACTTACAGAGGGTCTAGAACTGTATAGCATTTAGTTGCTATTTTGTGGCAAAAACACGTATTTCAGCAAAAGCGTCAATAAATAAATAAATAAATAAACATCAAAGTAAAAACCAGAGATTTGCTAAATTTTCACAATTCTTTTAATAGCAAGTAGATGACGTGATTGTAGGAATTGTCTATTGAAACAATATTCATGAATTCATCAAATATAACGAACACGCGAGACTGAGTGTTTGAACACATATCAAGCAATGGAAAAGAACGGAAAATACGTCGCCTTGATGGTTATTTTGGACGAATTTTTAGTAGCTTGGAATTATTTCAAAAACATCTTAGAGTGTTTGACTTGCGCAAATGATTTTAAAAGAGTAATTTGGGATAAAAAAAAGTGTCATTTGCGGTTTGAATTATTGATCCTCAAATGAAGTAAAAGGTGCTGCAGTACTAAAATATTAGAGGTTTAGCAACATTACGTCAAAAACTTATGCATCAGGTGGGTTGAAAGTATGAGTAGAAACCTCATTTGATGTGCACGATTGTGTGTTGACTTGTGGTGGAAACTGGCTGAAAGGGGGCTCCTGGAGATGACTTGTCGAGGCAATGAACTGATAAAGACTTTTCATCTGAATAAAAAAAAAAAATTAAAGAGAGAAATATCCTCAATTTCAAAGGATTGAAGGGTACCAAAAAAAAAAAAAAAAACAACAACAACAAAAATTTATTTTTCACTGCCAGTGGCTAGGAGTGAAAATTGACAAAAATAACGGAAGCAAATAACCGTCTTTTTTTAAACAAGACAAAGATTTTCTTCAACATATTTCAGTTCTAAACTAAAGAGTTTTCTCTAAACCCGTTCGTTCCCGGACTTTTCGTCAAAAAACTGACGCCTTTGAAAGATATACTTAAGCCGCTTTCTGGTCATACATGTAGTTAAGACAAAAACACAAAGTCAAACATTTAAAGGACCAAATGACTAAACCAATGTCCGCATATCAAACTTTGCCTATTGTTATGGTTGCATTTTTCAAAGACAATAGCGTTTCTGTTCCTGATCTTCTTTTGTGTTTTCCGAGATACAGCGTCCGACCTTCATTCGGCTATGATCGGCAAATTGTCGTTGATAACATTCTAATACTAAGTAGGGGCAAGCGCAGGAATTATATGTGAAACTCAAACGACAGTCACGGGGATTGGGGCTCCGACACACAATAAAGTGCTGTCCGTTGCAAATGAAAAGCCGGGTCCCTATACAAATTATTCATTTAAGACTAAAGCTGCTTTAGTTTACTCACGGTGGGCTGGATTATTCATACAAAACATACCTCGCTGAACTGCATCTGTGTGGTAAATTTCCTCGGGGCCATGTTTTTTGCTTGTAAACACACTTTTCTGTCTTATTGCGGCGGAGAATTTCGCAGTAATAGGAAATATTAAATGCATTGTAACCGGCTACTGTGGCTTCCGAAGTTTTTGAATTTTGCGGTTGATGATTTTGCTACGCGTCGGTAATCGCCACTTTTGTTTTGCGAACAATAGTGGCGCTTTCCCGAAAACACTGAAAATGGCCATAAAAGGAGCGAAAATGCGTGTCATTGTCAACTCAAAAATGCAACCCAAAGTTTGATACGGTTTTCAATTTAGGCCCGGTTCAGACGCCGAACTTTTCATGAGCCGAACCTAATACATTGAATTAAGTACATGAAAAGTTCGGCGTCTGAATCAATTAGGAACGCCTGTTTCAATTTGGAACGGCTCAGCCGTTCTTTTCGCCTGGCCCAGCCGGGAATTTCGCCTTTGGAGCGACTTTGGAACGGCTTTGATTCAGACGCTGAACTTTTCATATACCGAACCTGATGCATAAATTATTATAACGTATTTTGTAAGTAGTTTGACGGAAATGAGCATTTTTCTTTTTTTGAATTTAGTTCGGCTGGAATTAAGATCGGCGTCTGAATCAATTCAGCCGGTCTAAATAATTTGGGTCGGCCTTAATTCGAATTAGGTTCGGCTCATGAAAAGTTCGGCGTATGAACCGGGCCTTAGAAACTGCACTGAGTTCCTAATTTGAAAATAAAGGTTTTTGATTTTTTTTTCAGGCATATAACTGAATAAATCTCATTCGGGTATACCTAATTAAAAAGAAAATTAGTTTGTGGTGCACATGTTATGTCCACTAGTGAAGTCATAAGTGGGACAATGAACATTGTTCACAAAGGGCAGTTTCGGTTGGTCTATGTAAATGAGGAAGTTTCTTCAAGTTAAAACGCTAGGACCCTTTATTGAGAGAATGACTTCATCTGCAAAAATATAAACGCACATTTAACTCATTCCTACCTCTTGTGTGGCGTTGATGGTCTTCTGCGGAATCACATAAGTGACGAGGACTTGTAATGTACTTGGTGTTGAATATAGTGGGGCGCTGAGAGTTTGTGAACTTAATGTTGCAACAATAATGGTGGCGATAAGAACCCTTGAAATTTCCATTTTTCAATCTGTTAAGAGAAAATGAAATACAATTATAAAATTGATATAAATTTGATGGTGAATTCTACTTAACGCACATTTCCAGAACGACCATTTCTCTTCGTCATCAGCACTTAGCTGTTTGTCCAATTCCTTCATATGTTACAACAAAATTGCCCTACACTGGGCACACGGAGTAGATCGAGACGTAAAAAGACATATCTTAGCTCAAAAACTAGTGGCGTGTACTGTTGACCCGAAAACACAGGGCACCAAACGTATCGATCGTAGCTCTGCGTTGAATTGAGCGCAAAGGTAACTACTCAGCAGTATCTTTTCCTTACCTTTCACTTAGAGGTCTGAGACTCAACTTGTTTGATGTGAGAGTTAGCTTGAATGTAAGAACTGAAGTCGTGGTGCGCTTTATATTCCAACTGTAGAGGAAGACTTAAGTGGTCTTCTATCATTTTCTTTAAGGGAAATTTTTTGATTTACTTCTGCGGCAAATCTTTCCTAGTCTAGAAAGTACTCCCAATCATATTATATTCTGGGAAATATTCTTTCCTACCATCACACATGGCATTCAGTAATGCTGTATACTAGATATAGACATGGACTCCGGAATGGGTAGTGCCATACCGAAAAGTTCATTTTGTGGAAGACGTAATTCAGCGCAGCGTCGCATCATTTTTCTGTAAAGGTAATTGTTTTGGATCATTCCTGTGACACATCTTTCCGTGGTTGATGTAACTCCAGTAATCATGTTATATTCTCAGAAGTATTCCGCATTATCTTTGAACATGAAAAAATTCATTAACTTTTAGTTTTAATGGGAAGCGTGTTTAAGATCATCGTTGACCTTCCGATACCGGAATCTTCGTTAAATTGAGATTTCTTCCTAAGATTTCCTTACATTTTCTACATTGAACTGGTTTCTATTTTCCTGCAATTTCATAATCCATCTCTTTTCTGAGGTGAAATATCAGGGGTATAATTGTTTTACTTCAGATCCAAGTGAAAGTTCCTAAACAGAATATTGTAATACTCGTCACGGGTAACGCAAAATCTGCACCAATTGTGGCGATTGTCACAGGAACTCAAGTTCGATTTAAGTGTATTATTAGCAAATGTCAGTGGATATGATATTCGATATCAGGCTGAGAATATTCCCCATAATATGAACCTCACTTAGCTGAATAGCATAACGAAGTTAAAGAAAAAGAAATGAAAGTCACAAAGTTCTTGAGGGACTTCTTCTGCTCAATTCGTCAAATGTAGGCGACTTTTCCTGGAGTTAAATTCTTAAGGACTTTATCCATGTTCAAGCAGAAAAAGGAAAATTTGTCGTCGTATGGGAGGTTTCACGTCGTAGTCGTGCAGTGGACGTCAAAGAAATGTACTTAAAAGGATGATGCACGTGCAGAGCAGTTGTTTTGCTCATAAAACCAATTGTTTTTTGACATTATGATGTTGTCGTCGTCGTCGTAGTCGCTTAAGGTCCCTATTGTTTTATGTGAGGCTAACCCAAGAATATCTTAATCATCTAATAGGGTCCTAGAGGACTAGAGAGAAATTAGACAGTGTGTTTATGTAAGAAACAGTTGCTGATAGAGAGAAACACTTTTGTAGGTTCTTGGTCATTTAAAGTTAGGAGGTGACTGACATATTTAAATGTGGCCCAATATTGATAATGGCCGAGGTAATGTGGATGTAAATTCTGTGTAGATGTTTGACTAAATTACCTCTTCGTTGCTAGTTGAGTTTAAATAATAAATCATAAGACAGATTTGCAGCATTCTGATTGATTTTTATCATAAGAATTGTCATTATTGCTAATTTGTCGTTGACATCTTGAGGTGATAACCTGAGATCAGGCCCAATTTTAGCGGTTCTCATACGTTCTCTCTAACGGCTACCGCTAAAATTGGGCCTGATACAAACTCTCTCACGTTTGTGCTCCCTGCGGCCAGATTTTGGCCTCAACGCTGATTGGCTGTTAGAACAATGCCACAAGATCTGATTGGCTGTCCGAAACGCCGAAAGTTGAAAGCGCGTACCTCGCGTGGTTGTTTCGCGAATGATCAGCCGTCGGCGGAGAGAAGGATCGATTTTGCTATCTTTTTTATTGTTTTATGGTCTATAGTAGGAAAATATGCCCTGATATGTGAAATGGAAATTCAGAAAATTCAGATGGTTGTTCATATCTTCTTAGAATTTGCTTTATTTACGGAACTAATGTGAGTGTATCGCAGAGTTGAATCTCTCTGCAAGTTGTTGACGGCGAACAATGTGTAGAATGTGCCTTTTGATTTTGAACCAGCGAGTGCAAACCAAAATACTCTTCATCTTAAAACTGGTTAATACTGGTTTCATTTGAAAGTTTAGCCGAGAATGACTTCTCTGAACGGAGTACGTAAGTGGAGGCTCACTGCAAAAGAAACCTCAATCACCAACTGTGAAGTATTAGACGAAAAATATGGCATCGCTGTTCAAGGAATTTTTTGTAGGCATTTAATATTCGGCTAGTGGCGCTAGTCTTAAGGTAACAGACTTGTTGTTTGCCTCCGCTTTTTGTAAAAAATAAACCAGGAAAACTGGTGTCCTCGCTCTTTGGCTGTTTGCTGTTTGTTAGTTTCGATTAATAAATTTAGCGAACTTTTCAGACCTGCACGGTATAACAAAAACACAACTAAGAGAACTACAAAGTGTGTTTGTAATAGCGGAGCTCTCGCGCGCGAAGCGCGCGCAGTAGAGCACCATGGGTAAGGGGGTGTTTACATGAGAAAACTTGCACCGGCGCGAGTTTCATACCGACATGACTTTTTGAGTTCGTATCGCGTTTACATAATGACTGGGTTATTTCACATCTCGTTATTTGAAGGTACACTTCATGTTGATAAAATGCACGTATGATTCAAAATCACAAACATTACGCATGCGCTACCCGTTCCAGTCTACCGGCGCCGCGGCAGACCGATTTCACACCGAAACGGGTGGTCGTTTCGTGTTTACATGATACCGTTGCGAGATTTCGTACCGGAGTGAAATTCTCGCCCCGGTGCGACAACCGGAGTGAACTCACGCCGGGGCGACTAGCGCCGGCATGACTTTTTGTGGTGGTATCATGTAAACAAATGTAGAGCCATGAGAGGGAACCGCAGCGCGAAAGTCGCCCCGGTGTCATGTAAACACCCCCTAAGTAAATCTACCCATCCCAGAAAATTTGGTAATCACGTGACCGACCGACCGAGCGACCGAGCGACTGACCGTCCGTCCGCACCACAGGGAAACCAATGTTTAATCTCACACTTTCTAGCTAGTTTGGGAGCCCGGGGAGCCTAGGAGAAAACTGATTGCACATCAATGTTGTGATCAATTGACAGCTGTCAAGACAAGGTATCCGCTGACCAGTATCACTGGCCGTATCGCGAGCTCAGGTGTCGACCCATCCAGGGCGAGTATTTTTTGAAGTTATCCGCTGACAAGTTACTAGTTTTCAGATGATCGTAGAATCAAATTTATTTTTTAAAATTCATATGAAATATGTTGTGTTTATGTCATTATGGCCCAGCACTATTAACATTTTGATTTCAAACTGACCTCGGAAGTAGTTATAATAGGATGCTTTGTTCCTGAAATCTCAAGTACTTTTTCCTGTCATTCCACCGATTATCCCTGTCATTTAACCCAAATTTCCAATGACAGAAATTAATCAGAGAATTTTTCTGTACTCTTTTCAAAAATTTCAAAATTTTAAAATCCAATTATCCCCTGTCATTCCACCGATTAATCCTGTCATTAAAATTAAAAAATAAATGACGGAAATTAATCAGGAAATTTTTTGTACTCTTTTTCAACTTTTTACAATTCAATTATCCCCTGTCATTTTTTGTACTTTTGTGTCTTTTTGACAGTGGGGGAAATTGACAGGCTTAATTATTCGTGGAAAATGACGGGAAAGTACTTGTGAGTTGAAGCCCAAATCATCCTATTATAAACGGGGGTGTAGAGTGAAGTTTTGCAAATAAAATCACTTAAAACAAGAAATATTAATTAATCAAATTTTATTCTTAAGAAATCACCAAATCCATGCCAAGACATACGATGATTAAATTTTTTTATCAAAAGTTCTTGTCTTCCTTCTCTTTCGATTGCATCTTTAAAAAGTTCAGGATTGTTATAAACATCTGGATCCATCATTGCAACTTGAAGTTTTTTATTTGTTTGTTTTTTGATCAAATCTCTTTTTTCCTTTTCCTCCTCTGATATAGGTTTTTCTCCACTATCATGTTCATTTAGATCAATTGTTTTTACATTATTAAATAGTAAAACTTTTTTATCATACCTATTATTAACCAAGTAATAATCAGTTTTTCCCCAATATTTTTCTTCAATTACACACAGTTTATTATCAGGAAAAAGTTCAAATTCGCGATCAAAAGCAATTCCATATCTATTATAGTCATCCAGCATTCTGAAGTAAAAATCAGTGACGTCTTCATAACCATCACTATTTGGGTTGGCATCATTTCCTTCAGAACAGCTGTAGCTGGGGGAGTATTTGTAAAGAATTCTCAAGAGAATTTTGTAAGGATGATTATGTTGTATTTCTTTTATTAGTTTTGTATCAAATGGTTCGAGCTCCATCCATGGTTCAACTACAAATTTATCTAGTTCAGGGCTAATAATGATCATTTTATTTAAGGATTATATTATCTTTAAAAAAATTAAGAAAACTGGTGGCCACCAGACCTTCTCAGGAGGGACTCTTTCTTTTATCTCTTTTTTATCTCGGTCCCTCCTGAGAAGGTTTTTATTTATTTATTTACCCATAGGCCGGCCATTTACAGGGACCCATAGGCCAACCATTTACAGGGCTTTTTTTCATTATTTATTTACCCATAGGTCGGCCATTTACAGGGTCCCATAGGCCAACCATTTACAGGGCTTTTTTTCCCCAAACGATTCTAATTAAAAAAACTTTGCAGAGACTCTCAGAGAGAGGGGGGAAGACTCTACGGAGGAGGAGAAGGAAGTCCAGACATGCAGATCGCTAGCCTGTTTGCGAATGACGTGAGTGTTGTCATCTGCCCGCGCTATGGCGTGTGCAATTCAATTCATTCGTTTTGCAGTCTTTGGTTCTTTTCAAATAAACTTGATTTTCACTAAAGAAGTAGTTTTCCTTCTCAATATAACTTGTAAAACCTATTTTTATCTTATCTTTTAAGACTTTTTAAAACTCTCTCTTGGTGTCAATAAAGACTTTTGAAGAGAGTAAAAAAAGTTTCGCGTAGAAGTTGACGCGCGTACTGCTTTGAGGTCTTAGTGCGCGCTATGATAATTTCAACCAACTTTTGCGTTGAATTTGAGGTTAAAAAAGAACAAAAAGAACAAAAAAAGAATCGGTTCGTACTAATAATATGTGCGTATAACCACGTTTTGTCAGAAAAAACTTCACAGATCTATCAAATTCGTTGTTTAACACGTCGAAAACTGGTGATTTATTTCGAGCATGCGCTCTTTCATCGCCTGTCACATTCCTTACAGGTAATCACATGTACAAAATCGGATTTAACCAGATGTCGCCTTCGACTTCGTCAATAGAGACCTTTAGATTCTGAAACAAGAACGTCACTACGAGTTCGAGATTTTTTCAATACTTAGTAGTGCTCGCGTGTGAGCCGGCGTCAATTTGGCGGGAAAATATGCTTTTAGCGAGATCGAGTGTGGCAGTGGCGAGAACAAGTTATCAAATGTTAGAAGTTTTAGCATTTCGCAATCTGGAGGTAAGGTAAGGTAACTTTATTTAAACACGGTATTTCATTCAGGTATATATTTACATTGAAGTATAGAAAAACTAACTTCCTAACTAACCTGAAATCTAAGATTAAAAAAACTAAAATAATAAAGATGAAAAGAAACACCTGCTTTTCAAGGAGGCCGTGTGTAAAAACAGAATATCGCTAATTAAATTATTTGTCAATCGAAATTTATGTCTCTTAATTTTCCCTTAGATATACTAGGGGATATCAATTGCCGCACCTCCAGAGGCAAGCCGGTCCATAACACACTTCCGTTGTAAGAAAGACTTCTTTTATAAAATTCAGTACGGGGTTGCGGAACAGCTAGCTTGTATTCATTCTCTCTAAGGTTATAACTAGTTAAATCGCAGCGAAGAACAAAACGGGAAGTCAGATATTCTGGAGCAGTGTTATTTACAATGCTATGCATCATTATTGCTTTACTAACTGCGCGCTGATGGACAAGTTTCGACCACTTTAATTTTGAAATAATTCACTAGTACTGCAGTCATAATTAGGGAAAGTCAGAACGCGAGCGGCGCGATTCTGCAATTTTTGCAATTTAGAAGATAGGTTCTTAGAACAGTTTCCCCAAACTACATTACAGTAATCAAAGTGTGGCTGTACCAGTGAATTGTATACGTTGAGTAGAATCTCAAAAGGGAGAAAATACCTAATACGCTTAATCGCACTCATGGCAGAAGCAATCTTCTTAGAGATTTCGTTTCGTTTTCGTTCATAACCTCCTTCGATAACGATAACAGTGCTAACTTATCTGGTGCAAAAAAGTACAATGAAGAATTCCGGGAAGTCTATTTTTCGACAATACGTGAAAAAACTTGAAATGAAATCCCGCACGAAACGAAGAGTTCTCGAAAAGTTATATTTCTTGTCACATCATCATTATGCAAATTCAGTCACGTGACCTCCTACGGTCACGAAGTCTCAGCGGCAGTATAAATTGGAAATAATTCAACTTCATTGCTACAAGACAACTTACAATATATATGTATATACTTATAAAACTACAAAACTATGCTTGGCAACATTTGAATATTTACATACTTTTGAAGATGAACGGTGTTATTGACTAGTACTCAGTCCCCCGTTAGTAAGTAATTCCTTTAATCGGAACTTTCCTTTACGATATCCAGGAGCCCAGTCTGCAATATCTTAACATTCCCAAGAACAGAATAATATACCTAAGGGCCTTAAAACTATGCAACTGCTAAAAAAATTATGTGTCATGTGACTCTTTTGCAAAAATTTGTGATAGCCAAATTGGCTAAAAATATCAATGTGCTTGTAAGACGAAGTTTCACGCTGCTACCACAAAAGCGTCGAAAGATAGACTATCCCCTCAATTTTTCACTAAACAAGTAGAGACCCATGCCTTATTTAACCTGAGAAGCAAGCAAGACGTCTTAATTATTCCAAGTCTCATGAAGTCTTCATCCTTGTTTAATTTTGATTATAAACAAAATTCTTGATTTATTTCCATTCACGCTTTGATTTGATATTTCCTAGTGTAATTATTACTGTTTACCTATGCGTCTTAGCAACCGACTGCTTTATGCCTTGTAAACAGAGATATAGTAAGTTGAATAAAATAGTCCCTAAACGGCCAGTCATTCTCGTGGCACAAAGCCGCCATGCTGGAGAGCAAAGGATCGAACGCCCTGGCAAAGAAAAACAAAAGGCGTACATCATTCAACATGGTAATTTCCCCAGTGTGTCCCTTGCTCTCCTGGAGGATGGTGGTTTTGTACCACGTGAATGACTAGCTGCAAATGGCCTATTGTTTTGAAGTCATAGATAGTAAAAAGTAGCCAGTCTCACGTCCGTGAATAATAACTAATGTTTGTAACTGATCGGGATCTGTTTAAAGGGCCTTTTTGTCAGATGTCACGATTAAAGGCGTCTTGTTCTTAAATTAGCATGCAGTAAAATGCTTAATTAAAGAAGCCAATATATGCTTATTTTATATTTGCCGTATTTTCCACCGAAACTCAAGAGTTTGAGCACGATTAATATCAACGTTTTGCTCTGTAGAAACCAGGGTATGAAGATGTGTTGATTATAATTATGAATATGATGTTTTATTATATGGGCACAATAGTACGCGCACTCTGATTGGCTAATGAGAGCAAGATTTGCTAGTAATTGACATGATAAAGGCAACGATTGTCTCATTGTCAAAGAAGCCGAGTCTTGTGGTTTCGATCACCTCGCCAGGTCGGTTCGGTTCGTTGAACCCGACTACGAATGCCCTCTTGCGCGCGCAATCGGACGTTGAAAATTACTTCCGGTGTTCTTTCATTCATTCCTGGTGGGAATGTTCCGAATGGACATACGGGTTCCGTTTCTTCAAACCTTCTTTTGAAGCCGTTTTTTGGCAAAATGAGACTAGTAAGTGCAAATGGCGATTCCCGAGCGAGTTTATAGGTTCCGTCTGAACGGCTTTGTTTACCACTTGACAAAAAAAGAGGACCGACTTTTTCGCCCATGTAAATTTATGGTAAGCACCGAGAAATCCTTGGAAATAAATATCCCTGAGTTCGATTTGGCCAGTCGCTTTATTCCCCAGATTTCATAAAATCACCAATTTAACGGGCACCAAATTTCTCAAATTGAGTTCAACAGTAGTTTAGAGTTAGCTGAAAGTAGGTCGGTCTCAGCTATAGTGCTTAGCTGTGAGATTTATTTCTTGACCCATTTTCCTTACCTTATTGTTTAGTACCCCACTGTAAAACTACAAAATCAAGTGGTCAGAAAAAAAGCAGTAAAGAATAATTGAATATAATTATTTATTGTTAATGTAACAACAGCATTCTTATACAATGGCATATCGCTGCTAATAAATTATCTCTTCAAGATTACAACACAAACTGAACCCAGCCAGTTATAACAAGTAATATTTCTTTTCTCTCACAGAGAGCCTACAAGAAACGACTTCATGAGAAGTTGCTAATAATTCGCCATTACGAAAAAAATTAAATATCTAGCCGACGAGGTGCTTTCGATCGCAAAAAGCTATTCCATTTCAAAGATCAACACGTTTTGAAAATAATCCTAGTATGTCATGCAAATATTATCACGTTAAAGTGAATATAAATGATCTTCCAGTCATTGAATGTTCTATTGTATCGCTTTTCTGCCATTAGATTCCGCTGACACAGATTGAGGCCTCTTTGATGACACTACTGAGAGAGTAGAGAATGACGTAATTCCGGTAAATCTTGACTACATCGTCATTGATACTGAGGTTCTGTAAAAAAACAGGATTTGAATTCATTATAGTGTTCCACGATTATACGGTCTACATCTTCAAAACTGATTGGATACTGTCGTCAAATGGGGTTCTATTTCGGAGCAGAAACCAATCTGCACTCTTTTCCCAAGCTCCTAATCTAAAGTTTAGTTGTTTGTTCTTGCCTATAGGTAGCTCAGCTCAAAATTGTCTGCAGGAGTTGGGGGATTGAAAGCTCACTGTTTCTCTCTTGAGGTAGATAATGTCGGTAAACCGTGAGAAATGTCGTTGAAGGCAAAGTGTCTCAAAAAATGTCGTCACCGATTGCAGCCTACATTCACTTTACATCGGATTTACTGAGTTTCCAATAACTCTGTTCTTGTATTTTTAACTTATGATAAATAAACTACCAAATACAGACAGATGATTTTTCTAAGGTCCGATTTCTAATTCATGCGACCTTCAGTGCACTCTACTAACGATCGTTTCTTTTAATTTCCTGTTGATATTAAAGACGCAGCTAGCGATATCTAGTATACGTACAACTTGACTATTGTCAACAAGAACTTGAAGGAAATCGCGAACATAGCGATTCAGGTTTGACTCGGCGACTTCAGATGTAACAGGTAGAACAGAAATGGCTCTTTTTCTCATCTGCGATGTAAAGAGAAACCAAACCATTATATAAGTTATGTAAATTAAATGTATGACTACTATTTTGGCGAAGAAAAGCGCTGTTATCTGCAGACGGGTGGTTTAGGAAAGTTACCATATTTATTCCTTTTAGTACCGCCCATCCTCGTGAGGGCTTCTCTGTGGAGGGCCCAAAATATCTCTAGTAGCCACCTACTTTCAATCACCGTTGCCTTATTCAGTCTGTAAGATAGTAGTAAGTCTTCCTAGTGAATTTTTTAATCCTGAGACGACAATATGTGGTCACACCAAGACACTGCATTTCACGTCCATAGAACTGGTTGATGAAAAAATTATGTTCACATAAAAGAGAAATAGGAGGCAAGGAGGACGGAATTATTGTTCACTTGTTGTATTATCATTAATCTGTTTCTTTTCCGGATTGTGTATCCCCGTCAGCTATTGACTATAAATAAATTTCTCTTTATTATAAGCGCACGAAAGCGCAATGTCTAACTTAACCTTCGGATAAATTTTGCGTCAAATTTCTTAAAAGCAGTAGACGACAGTTGAGATTTTTCATGTCACACCTTCTCAAGTGACTTATCTAACTTTCATCTGTATTTGCTCCTTCCCTCCTTCCAAAACGTTGACTCGCGTATTTTTCAAATATTAATAATCGTCAGTCAACAATGAGAAGAGCGTACCATGACAAGTGTTTTATCAAATATGACGAGCATTGTAGCTTCTTACCTCTCTCATAAGCATAGCTGTTGTAGCATTCACGAAAACGCTTGTGTCCCTGAGCACATCAGCCAGTATACTGTGGAGTGGTCCTTGATTTTCTTCATAAGAGAAGGCCATGTAGAGGGGACTTCTAAAGACAGCCAGATTTTTGTACGCGATGGGAAGTTTGTCATTCCATGCCTGAAAATAGTAAGATAAACTAAGTTGAAAAAAACCTTGCAGGCATTATGGTGCTGTTAATAAATATTAATCCGGCAGTCAATCTTGGAAATGTCACAATGATAAGGTGTATTTTAATTAAGGGAAAGCCTGACATTTCTTCTCTTATGCATAAAAATTCACTGAACCAAAAATGGATCTACATCAAATTTGCTCACGGCCAATGTAACGAAAAAAAAAAAGTAAATCGGGAGTAAATCAGGGGAAAACATGATAAATATCATATTTGCATTTATTTACTAATTTACACCGCGTAGGAAATTAAGAAACAAATGTGGCATTTATAATCTTTCCCCCTGATTTACTTATCAGTTTGCACATGTTTACATCATATCTGCTCTGAACAAATTGTTTTTTTTTTTCGTCTACTGAAATATAAAGCTATGTTTAAAGCGGCTGAAAATCGGCAGGTTGTTTACTGAGAAAAATCGTTCTCGGAATGGCACTTCTCAAATTACGCAATAACATTATTTTCAATTGCTGACTGGCTAAACCTCAGACCGTACTCATATTTACGGTACGGCTTTTTACTATGTAAGATAAATAAAATCAAGTAGTTAGAAACCTGATTTGGGGAACAGGTATTTGCGTTGATATTTGGAAGCACGAGTCCTGCATCTTCAAGGTAGCTTGTGGAAGTGATAAATTGATACAAGTTTTTCATCTGCAAAAAAGTACACCGTAAAGAGAGCTGCCAGCTGAATTGTCTTTATACCAGTAATGGTGGGAAGGGTGACCACAGTTCCACTGCACGCAGCAGTAATAGAAAGCACGCGTTTTGCAGTGATGAGAGAAGTCTTCCACCTTTGTGGCAGGGTTCGATTCCCATAGGTGCAAAAAGGTTTTTCTCCCGGTACTCCCTATCCAGTTTCGCCCTCCCCCCCAAAAACAATTCGGAAACGAAGATGCTCCGAATTGGGGGGGTTATGCTACCCAACAGTACATCTTCTTTTTATCTTAATTAATCTTAGTAAGTGGAATTTGATATTCAATGATTTGTATTTTATTTATTATCCAACAGCTTCGTTCACAACCTTGTTTTCCGCCTGGCGGAACTGTTAAATGAGGGGAAAAAACCCTTACGGAACCTTAGCGCATCGGGCCTTACATTACATTTACTAATATTTCATCATATACCTCAATTAAGAACCGAATTACAGACCCAAGACGGCTGACCAATGTTTTGGCTATATTGCAAAATGCCGCTGTAAGTCTGTATTAGAATCCCCATGTCACCTGGTATTTACCCCAGAAATGTTGCCTTTCGACGGGAATACTTGTAAACCATTGTAAACATACAGTAGCGTCTCATAGGAGAACAAATTAGAACAAATTAAAGATACTTAATTAACTAACTTTTCTCATTAGTGCTTCATGAATAATTAAAAAGTAATTGGCCAGAATCCCACACTAGCTACTTATGGCAACCGAAAAAAAAAACCTTTAACACAAAATACCTCTAGAGTGGCCTTAGTAACCCTTGAAGGAATCACAGCAGTGACGAGGAGTTCTAATGTGCTTGGGGTATTGTGTACTGGAGCGCTATGAGCCACTGAGTTAAACATTGCGGCTGTTATGACTGCGATAATGATCTTGAGAATTCCCATTTCTTTCCTGGAAGGAAAAACGGATTTCACATTCATTGTTTAAATACTGAGTTGTATGACGAACAATTTTTTTGTAGAGAAAGATAAGAATGAATGGCTCACTTTGGCGAATGATATATTGAGGTGATGTGGTTTATATTTAATGAATCTTCTGCAAACTTCCCTTAGTGTCACAGTTTTCTCTAAGTCAGCAGCAAAGCCGCCTTTAAATCAAATACCTGCACTTATGACAAACATCGGTTGTACCCAAAAAGTGCCTAACCGCGTAACGTGCTACTTACCAATCTTTTCGTACTCTTTGCCTTGCAATGGGTTTTATTCCGTATACGTTCTGAATGCATGGTGAGAGTTTCGCTTATATAGTAACTTGTGAGGAAGAGGAATCTTTTCTTCCCCGTCATTTTTCAGTTAAAGTGATCTGTCAGGTATATTCTCGTTGCTCTTTGTCCCTTATTCTCTGACTGTTTGTAGCGCAAATCACGTAATATTCTTGGAAGTTCCGTCACGTGTTGCCGCAGAAACCTATCTGTCTTGATGCCAAATAATAATAATAATAATAATAATAAGTAAAAGTAATGAGTACTTCATTTTATTATTTAATCATGGCTACCAAAAATAGTTATAATAATTGTCTTCTGATGAAATCGGTGATAATGGCTACACATTTCTTCAAAACTAAGCTCAAGTTTCTTTTAGCTCAAAATGAAAGGGGAAAATCAACGGACACGAAATGGAATTAGTCGCATCATACCTAAACAATCCAAAGTATTAACAACAAACCGATTTCCTTTTTGGGTGGCTTGTAGTTTCCATTTTTATTTGTAGATGGTGCCCTTTGACTCTATAAGCAGTGACTGTTGTAGAATTAATTGGGTTTACTTCTTACCATGGCGCTCTACCAAACCAGTGACAATCCTTCACCTTTGGTAAAAGTTAGGAAGATGCATTGTAACTGTGTGAGATTGTTAATTAACCTTTGCAACACTATATATGGTCATTCTTTCGTGTTACATAATTACACTATGACCACGGGGATATGAGTAACGGTTCATTCAAAGAGGATTTTAGTTTTGAAAATATGTAGAGTCAGCAGAACGAATGTATCACGAATAGAGCGTAATTGTTAATTGTTACTGGAATCTAGTATTATTCGATTACTTCAACTAAAAGCAAGTATTTTAATGAACACCGTAGCTTAAAAAGCCTTATAAAAGTGAGCTGCAATAGAACTAACTCGTCGTACTATTAATATCTTCATCTGTGTCAGTGCTAGCCGCGAGTTGTTCAATACATGATCATACATTGCTTAAGGTTGTAGTATGTGTCCATGCCCCAACTGGCTCGTGTTAGCTTTTTTATCGTGATTTAAGAACTTAACTGAATGTAGATATACAACAGTAAATGAGGAGGAAAGAATCATTAGTACACGTCAAACATACAATGTTTGTTTTGTATATTTGCAGTCTTTCTAGCTATAAGTTAGTGTTCCTTCGATAGAGCCTATGTTCCTTCCTGACCATTTGTTGTTTATATAACATGTTTTTTATGAATTGCTTAGTTCCTCTATCATAAGTGCTTATTGCTCGTTGCTTTTTTTTCGACAAGCCCACACAGATCATGCGGTTCTATTTTAAACAATGAGAATCACCCAGTCACACGATATCTCCTTGGGCGTGCCGTGACTGAATATATTCTTAAGTACGAACTGTACTCAATTAAAGGCAATTAACCTTTTAACCCCCGTTATCATCACCAAATTTTCCTCACTGTCCTCCCAACATCTCTTATGAAACTGCTTGGGAGGATTTACTTGTAAATCAAGACTTTTTTTACTTTGCTGCTCATTTTATTCATTCACATTACCTGTACGTTTGATCAGGCAGTGGAATTACCAGGAGTTCGAACATTTCAGGCAACAAAATGCAAAAATATGTGGAGGGAAAATTTACTCGCGCAGCGCACCTTTGGTGCGAAATTACACAAATCGAATTTCGAGTCAAAGGATGGTGCAAAAAGTATGAAATATTAAATTAGATTGAAAGTCACAACTTTGTTTTATATTATGTGCTGATCAACTCCAGTCTTACTGCGTTACAGAGTTATAAATTAGAGAAACGAACTTTTGCGACACCCTGTACGATGTTGGGTTTCCTTGTGTTGTTTCGTTTGGACTACCTCTAAACCTTGGGAAAAATACAGGTGGCAGATTTATTTTAAAATAAATCGCTTTAAAGTAGTATCACATTCTTGGCCTGTAAAAAAATGTATTCCGTGGTTGGGTCAGTTCGAAAAGGTTATAATTCAACTCAAATCAAAATTTTTTTACCTCACGACTAAGCATTACAGATGTCGCATTGATGTTAGTGCTTATGTCCCAGAGCACCTGAGCCAGCGAATTGTGCAGCGGCCCTTGCTTTTCTTCATGGGATAAGGTCATGTACAGCGGAATTCTGAAAAGATCCATCTTCTCGTAGGCGATTGTGAGGTTGTCCTTGAATTGCTAGAGAACAAAAAATTGATATTCAAATACATTCCTTACAGCCACTCTAGAGCTGCTAACATTTATTAGATGTAGAGCAGAGAAACAAACCTGTTGGAGCAAGATGAATTTAGTTCATTTGCTTATTATAAATTTAATATATTTTTTTCAAATTTCTTGTGTCTTTATTTAAATAAGTTGGTTGCACGAATTCGCACTTTCAACTTTCTTCTTTTCTTTTACTCAATATCCTTAAATAAAAAGAAAATCTAGTGAATTGACTCACAGCTTGTGACTAAATCATGAAATGTAAACTTAAGTCAGTGTTAGCTTTAGATGAAGGTTTTCCGACGGATACCAACGCCTCGTTTCCACGTTTGGCCGATCACTCGTCCCAGGACAGCCGCCATTTATGAATACGGTATATAGAGCAGAGAAACAAACAGCTAGATAAATTTAGTTTATTTGCTTATTGTAAATTTAATATTATTTTTTCAAATTTCTTGTCTTTTTATCTAAATAAATTGGTTGCACGAATCCGCACCTATTGTTAACTTTCTTCTTTTCGTTCAATCAATGTCCTTAAATAATAAAAAAAATCTAGTGAATTTAGTCACAGCTTGTGACTAAATCATGAAACTAAAATCAGTGTTAGCTTTAGATGAAGGTTTTCAAACGGATACCTGGTTAAAGGTGCAAGATTGTGTGTTGATTTGGGGCGGAAAGCGGCTGAAGGGTGGCTCGGAAAGATAACTTGTTGAGTTGATGAAGTGGTACAGGTTTTTCATCTGCAATAAATAAATAAATAAATAAATAAATAACAGATAAATAGATATTTACATAAATAGTTAGATTAGATAGATAGATAGATAGATAGATAGATAGATAGGGACAAAAGGAGATGAACATTTTCCCTTTTCAATAATAGTTTACGAGACACTAGCCTCAATTTCAACCGTCTCCTCGAATTGCAAACTCCACAAGTGAGACGTCTGAATCAACGAGCCGGTAATGTCGTCCAGCGACGTCACTACTCCTTGGCATAATTAATTCATGCAGAAAGGAAAACGCGATTTTCAACTGGCAAACAAAGACGTATCGTCCGGAAGGGTCTATACGGTAAATAATTGTTTTACTCTCGGCTTCCAGTTTTCGGCTAGTGACGCGACTGGACGATATGAGCTTCCGGTTGATTTAGACGTCTTTCTCGGGAGATTGCGACTCGAGGAGGCTGAAATCCAGGCCAGCAAGAAACCAGAAAAAAGATAAATGCCAGTCATCTTTTGGGTAATAAATAATCAACAATTATCTTTTCAAAGTTTTTATGCATCACTGTCAGTGGACAGTACAAATAAAATCGCAGGAAGTTTTTGATTCTTGTCTTAGATTTCCTGTTCTAGAAATACATATGATCATAGTCTTTTGGTATATACCCTTAGAAAAGGAAAGTACGCGAGAGTTTGATGTAGTTTTCGAGTAACATGTATTGAAAGAGAGAAAGGTATTTTGCGAATAGCTGTAAATCACTTCAGCTACAAACCTCACACCATTCATACCTCATATGTGGCATTGGCAGTTTTCGATGGAATCACATTAGTAACGAGGATTTGAATTGTGCTTGGTGTTGACTGTGGTGGGGCGCAGAGAGTTTGTGAACTCAAAGTCACTGTAATTATGGCTGCAATAAGCCCTTTAAAAAGTTCCATTTTTAATCTGTAAATGAAAAAAAGAAAATAAGAACTGAACAATAACTACAATCATAGAAAAAGAACAATTTCTCTCTTCTACAAAAGGGAGTGACGACAAAAAGCTGGTTTTCCCATTTATATAAATTGAATGCTTCTATTATCGCTAACAGGGCGAAGGCTTGCATACAGGGATCCCCATGCCTAACTCACAATTTTGCAGTTGTTTAGTTACAACATAGCAGAGGGATGGTATGAAATAAATTTGTTCTCACCTTTCACGTACGCCTTTGTAATTCAACTTCTTTGCTGTGAGAGTTAGATTGTATAATGTCTGAAACTTTGGTGTCTCTTATATGCTGATTGTAGAGGAAGATATAAACTTCAACTTGCATCTTTTTTTTTGTAAGGGTAAATTATCTAGTTTATTCCCGTGAGATTGTTTCCCCCTTTAATGTTCTTTCAGTCATATATATTCTTGGAATGCTATCAAAAAGCACGGCATTCAATTTTTTGATGCAAAAATTGACTCGTGAACAAAATAAAATGCTGTATTAGTTTAGACACGCAATATTGCGATTGTTTAATAGACGAAAACTAATTTCAAGGCTCATTAATATTTTGCACCGTTTTGAAATAAGGTTTGCTTGTGTATCCTTCCGATTTATACATATCGCAACCTTGAGGCCAAAAATTGGGCCGGGGAATGGCATTCGGACTCTAGTAGAAGTTCCTCAACAGGAGCGTTGGTCGTTAGTCATGGGTCACTGTGACTGTCTCAACTTGTCATAAAAAATCACTTTCCTTAAGTCTTTTATAAGCAATTTTTTGTGCATATGATAGTCCAATAATTATGTTTCTTCAAACATTTTGCGGCTCCAACGTCATATGGAGTAGTGATAAGACCATGGATGAAATATGTCTCCAACGGTGGGCATTTGCCTAGTTTAGGATATCATTGTTTCAGTTTGGCACCACAACAGGAATATAGTGTGGTTGTTGATGCCATAAGGATAGAAATACTAATAATTATATTTGGCTTGGTTTATGTTGGCCACCGATATGTATAAATGAAGCCAATACTTTTTATAAAATAACTAAGATAGTACGCGCGCTCTGATTGGCCGAGAGGAGTGTTTGCATGAGAGTATGTGAAGATGGTTTTGACGTCAAGGGGTGCTTACCATTTGACAGAAAAATCCGGTTGGAGTGTGAAAAGCATAATGGTAAGGGATTTACCAATTTACCGCAGAAATGCCACATCCGTTACGGTTTGAATCCAAAAAAGGGGCGAATTTGCGCAGCGTGAGTCTGGAACCGAGAAATTGGTAAATGGTAAGCAACATTCCGTTTGGTTCGTACCAACCGGAATGAAAGGACTACCTCAAAACGGACTCCTCAATTTTCGGTTGGAAATTCCGAAAAGTGACCTTACCATTTACCTTCCATCCGGAATTTCCGAAATTTTCTGTCAAATGGTAAGCTCTCAAGATGTTTTGTTTTTCGCGCGCTAATCACGCAAGCACGAATTTGAAAAAGGTTTTCGAGTTCAAAACTCGACAAGTTTACTCTATTTACCCATTCCTTCGTCGGCTGAAACTTGGAAAATCGTTACAAAGAAGGTGTGTCAATTTTTTTTTGCTTAAGCTGACATTCTAAGAGAGAAAAACCCGTATTTTGGAAAGCATATTTTTTGCAGAACAAAGACTGATTACGCGTACAAGCTTCGTGTACAAGACTTTGCGACTGGTAAGAATTTCTCTTTTAATCAATGCTTTAAACAAAGGAGTTTTGCTTTTTTTCTGGGGCAAGTTATTTTCTAAAAGCAATAGAAAACTTTTTTCCTGGGTTTGCATATCCTGATATAAACACTCGAGGGGTTGGGAGAATTCTCGACAGTTATGCAAACCCTCGACTTCGTCTCGGGTTTGCATAGCTGTCTCGAATTCTCCCAACCCCTCTCGTGTTTATATCAGGCTATGCAAACACGGAAAACGTTTTCTATTGCTTAAATAATGGGCGTATAAATCGTTGTAAACGGATACTTAGCTTTATTCATTTGGTTACAACTTTTGTTGGTCAGCTAGAAAAGCATACACTTGGACAAAGATCATTTTAGCTATTGTCAGTCCTTCCTAGTGAGAATATTTCATTCCGAAAGAGCCATAAAATGTAAAGTAATTGCAAGATTCTAAAAAAAAATTCTGATTCAGCTAGACTGTGGCTAAATTAAACGAAAACTTGTTTGAGTCTGTGAAGTGCATCGAGTGATCGCGGTCGTAAAAGTACCGGGAAAAACAGAAAATGAAAACTTGTTTTTTGCGCGTATGGGCGGATTTTGCTTGAAATACAAATATAGAGTCAGTTTCACATTTCAGGAAGTTGTTCAACCATTTTTTATGGGATAAATATAGATTTTCGTGAGTATTTTGGAAATTGAATATACTCGAGCGGGTGCTTGACCCTACCTTCCCATTCAAGAGGGAAGAATGCCTACTAGCCTCTAAACAGGGGCACCCAACGTCAATTTTCGGAAAATATCTGTTCGATAGACGATTTGAGATCTAGAATTTTCGGAACATTTGTTGTAAAATTTCTTGCTTGCCCGCTTCTCCTAGGATTTCGAGCATCTAAAAAATGGTATAATTGCCCATTTTTAACAGAATTTTACCCTAAAAAAAGTCACCTAGAATTTTCGGGAGCCTTTTGTCTGGCTGGAATTTTCGAAAAGGTAAGTTTTGATCCCTATAATTTTCGGATGACCAGGCTTTCAGCTAGGAAATCCGAACAAATGAAAAATTTTTAGGGGATAAAAATATGCTATATCTACCGTAAGTACTAAAATGCGTTTAAGAATGCCATGTTTAAGAGGTTTTGAACTATATTCTCGTTGGGTGCCCCTGTCTAAAACCAAGAAGAATTAGTTAACGTCAATTATTCACTGCAGTTACTCATGTTGACACGGCGACTACGGCCAGAAAAGCTAAAAACATGTCTTTTGCACGTCTGCACATGCTATTCACATTTTGGTACATTTCCCTTAAGTTCTCAGTCAAGTTCAAGCTTTTATGTCAACATTTATATTCTGTTCTTTCTCTAACTTGCCCTGCTACAAATAAAATAATTAATAAGTAAACGAGGTTATTAAAGCAAGATTTTTGTTAGAAGGTACATGATTGTATTACATTGCATCGTCGTAATTTTTTGAGCAAGGTCCCTAATGCTTGTAGGTCCTTCTTGTAAACAGAGACCAACGAATTTCCAAGACATGTGTTTTCAATGCACACAGGACATGGCTTAAAAACGGCTGATTGGTCGAGAGGTTGTGACGTAAAAAAGTGATCTCGCAGTTACTGCGCATGCGGAAAGTTAAGAATGAATGATCTTGTTGTCAATGGCGGACGATCGGTGGCCGATTCGGAGCTGCATTTCGGCGCATTTTTCAAAGTTCTTATTATATCAGGACGTGTTGTTAAACGATATTTGTCAGTTTGTAATTTTTGATACTCAAAACATAGTGCTTCGGCTACTTAATCAATCGATAAAAGAGCAACATGTTTTGATGCAAGCAGACGTCTTGCGAAGGGAATAAACTGTCAACAACGTACAACACAAGTGGTCTGCGACTTTTGGTCATTGCCTTTTTTGAATTGAGTGGCTTCTAGAAGAGCCATTTTGTGTCGCAGAGGCCTTTTCCATGGATTGATGACGCCCCCTCAAGCTTGACATTTGATACGGTTAAAGGTGCGCGAAGTGGGAAATTGCCTTTTCTGGATATTAAACAGTCCTCGTCGAAGTCTTCTGTATCATCGTCTGCTTTCTGGTTGAACAAATCCCCTTCGTCATCATCTTCATTGCCATGATCGTCATTGTTATGCAAGGTATCTGGAAATAATTTTGTTGGTTAGGTTATGTTAAATGTTTGTGCCAATGATCACGCGCCGATTGAGGTTGTTCTAAGTTATTGCTTTCTCTTTTACAAATTAAAAAACTCAAATTGTCCATGAATAGTAAGTTTATACAAAATTTATGTAACGATTTTTTTATTTTCATTGATGTTACAACGATCAGTCTCAAGATCAGATAGTTGGGAAACACTGTTCAATAACAAACTAGCTTTGTACCAACAAAGGGTAACATGTGCGGCAGTTTACTTCCTCAGTCCGGAAATAACTGTGGTCTGTGGATTGTTGGTTTGTGTTATGCACAATCGAATTATGGTTGGCATCTCACATTTCAGGCAAAGATTAGGCTCATGACCAGGAAAAGCATAGCCAAGGGGAAAGCAATGTCGGTCTAAATTGGCATGAAAAACTGGAAAATGGTAGCCTAGGGCTGAAAAAGTAATGAAAATGAAAAATTTATTTGTAAGGCTTGGCCAGGTTATTTAGACAGAATCAATTTTCACTTAAGTTCTTTGTTTACTTGACAAGAAATTTTTTGAGGGACAGATACAGCGACTGTAGATTTTTAATAATACCAGCATAAATATTATCTATCTTTTCAATACCTGATACTCTTTTCTTACTTTGGGAATGTTTTATGTTTTCAATCTGCTTTGTCCATATGTCACTGAAGATGTTTGTAAAAAATTCTGCTGCCAAAAATACCAGTGCAGCCAAATTTTTCCTTCCTCTTGCACTTGTGTACTGAGGCAGGGACCATTCAATGAATGTATTGTCGATTGTTCTACCACTGAGTTCATGGACTGTTGTTCTTATTTCAGTTGGGCAGTGCCTACACAGGAACATTCCTTACTTTTGTTGTAGTTCAATGAAGACAAGTAGTTCAGTAACAACATCACAAGTTCAGTCATACACAAGTTAATGACATTCCATTCTAGGTGAATGGCCATCTATAGTCTTGTATATGGTATTTATTTTGATAAGTCCTGGAAAAATAATAGTCCAATAACCACATATCAGTTCAATAATCACAATAGTTCACAAACCATACAGCAGCCCAGTGCAACAGGCAATAATTCAAGGAATTTAAATCATCTATTTAATTCTTTTGGGAAGGATGTGGAGAGGGAATGGGGCATGGAGGCAGTGGTCTTTATTTGCATAGCTGTTTAAAAATTATTATGGCTGGTTAACATTTATTATGCTTTGACAGAAAGTTATGAAGAAGATAGAAGAAAAGTCCAGGAGTACACGGCTTTGAAGAGCAGCAGATATAGGGAATTTTTCTCTTGCATACTTCAATAAATACACAGTAGTGAAGAAGAGATGTCCCTTAATGCACAATAATTAAGGAGGAGCAGTTGATAACGATAAGAGAGGCAAAACAGGAGAAGTAGAACTCAATGATCCAAAAGACCAAAGAGAAAAATTATTCTGTAATACACAACGTACCTTGTTTTGCAGTTTTCACCTAAATGTACACTACTATTAAAGGTCCTTTTCTATCTTTTGGTAGATCATTAGTACTGCTCAATAAATTGAATTGTTGTTATTTTCGCGTTAAAAAAAAATATTTTCTGGCTTGTCTTAAGAGTTAGTCGGCCAAGCAGTCTAGCTGCCCAGCCATTACTTGTAGTTGGTCAACCACTCTCTTGGCTTCAATGACTATACTTGTTTAATGTCGTGTTTAGTTTCAATGGTTACCACCAGGGCTCAAAATAACCCCTGTAAATAAACAATCACTGGCCAAGATGACCATTTTGTCTGGATTAACTTTTGGTTTGCCTGTCATTTTGACAGTACATGTATTTGAATTTATTTATATTTTTGCTTGTTAAGCTACTATGCCCCTGGTTTAAAAAATTATTGTTTGTTTTTAATATTTTGGACATAACCCGTCATTTTAGACTTAACTGAGCTGAAATTTCTTTGGCCAGTCAACATGACCAACAACAGTCAAAAAATTATTTTTAGCCCTGACTACTCAGTAAAGACATAATTGCTGTAGTTTTGTACTTCTTGTACAGATTTCATTTTTTACATATAGCCCTATTTTAGAAAAACCTCGTGGCTCTATTGAAATATTTGGCCATTACTTGTAGTAAACTACCTGGTTTTGGAAGAAACTCAAACTATGCAAGACTGCTGCAACCCTTGATTTTTGTGGCTTTCTTCTTTTGTCTGAAAGGGTGTGATTTTCATCAATGAATCTTGCATCAGAAATGACTTGTTAAGTTCCAGGTACATGCTTGTCACAAAAATGTTCCACTGTAAATGGGTCATAGAGTTTCTCCTCCATTGTTGTAGTGTCTGATCAGAGCCTTGTGGAATTGTAGGAACAGTGTGCTAAATATTGTGTCCTCTTGTGGAAGAGAATTTTACAATGAGACATAAGTAATAATTTAACTGTTGGCATTTACATTTTACTTGTGACTATTCCCTATGTACTACAGAGATAAGCTTACAGTCAATTGGTATATTTGCTCGGGACTGTTAAAAGGACTTTTAGAAGTGTTTACCTTTCAATTTTTTGATTTGACCAATTGTGCTGAGAAATGCCTGATACATGTGAACTTATACATAACAGAGTCTTGATACAGTGATTGGATGCCTTTTTGTATACATCAGTAATGGTGTAAATTTTACATTTATTATTGATCATTCCAGGTACAAAGCGCACATGCATGTGTTTTGTTTGCTATAGTGTACGAAAACTAAAATGGCCACCTTTATTAATTAAGTGTTATTTAAATTATTATTTTTTTCTCTTTCAAGCTCCCTTTCCTTCTCCAGGATTCCAATCCTTTCTCCGCCTCAGTTCTCCATACTTTGAACTCTGCTCTGTGAACGTTCATGAGCAGCAGTTTCGTTTGTTTTCTTTAGGTTCCTCCAAATGGTACTTTTGCAAACAGATAAATATCCAAACAAAACCACAAGATCGTCCCTCTATACCCTTATATACAAACACGTCCCCAACACATTGAAGTCGCATGAAGTTTATTAATTTCAAGTTTTCCGAACGCCATCACTTACAAAACAAAATTATTTATGCTTAACAGCCGTGTGTACAAGTCTTTTTACGCCTACTGTAAATATACAGTAAAGATGAACTAATCTTTCAACTGTCGGCTGACTCCTATTTCCGTTTCGCTTACTATTCAGCCGTAAGAGGAGACGCTAAAGACATGAAAAACAGAAAAATACAATGTTCTCTACTCACGAGGTGCGCCTTCTTTTCTTCCATATGCAATGTCAACGACGTCCACAAACAAGAAGCGATAAAAAATTTTCATCAGAACGAAAAAATAGTCATATTTGATATTTCGTACAATAATAAATAAGCTACAAGAAAATGCACTTTAAAACCTTATACAAGCTGAGACCACCTTATATCACGACAAAACTGTACCTTGACTGAATTCTGAAAAGGTGAAATATTGCTTTTAAGGACGTTGCGTTGATCGCTTCATTAAAATCACAACACCGTTCGGATGTCTGCCATCGTGGCTCAAATCCAAGCAACAGTCCTCGATGTGTTCAGTAACGCAGAATTTGAAGGCCTTGGGCGAGCAAGATGTCGCAAATAGCCATCACAATGACGTGTAGAATTTTCATTCGTCGTCCGCCATTTTGAAAATCGAATGGCGGGAAGAACGCCAGAGTTTTAATGCGCATGTCCAGCCGTTTTTAAGCCCTGTCTGCACACAGACTGTCCTGTTTAGTGGCAGCGTTTTACTTGTAGTTCCTTTCGCTCTTGGGCTTTTCCAAAAACTCAAATACTTGAAAAGTGCACGAGTTGAAAAGTTTGTAAACTTTAGGCTTTTTAAAATTTACCCTGACGCGTTTTAATTTTCCCACAGATTTGTCGGCATTTTTCCTTCCGTTTATAAAAATTGCCCCGAGATAAAACGCCTGACAGTGAACGTCTCTAAACGTTTGTCAACAGAACCCTTCTTATTATTAATAGACGCCATATATAGTGTAGGTTTTTGGATAATTTGATTTGAGTCTAGTCTGCGTAGCTGGAGGTATTGTGTAGTAGTCGAGTGTTTTTGCTTTTTCTTCTACTTTTACTTTTAATTTGCTTTGGCTTTATTAGGTTTCATTTTCAAGGAAAAAAGGCTTTATTCGCAAAAAAGCCGAAAAACGTGGCTGAGTTAAAAAGAACAAACAACAACGAACAACAACAACAACAAAAACTTTAGATTGTGAGACGAGATTATCATGGTAATTTTAATTTACAGTTTTTATGGGCTGTACATTTAACTAGCTTAACGTGATCGCTTTCATATAGGACAAATCTTGGCGAGTGTATGGGACAGTTTCCTTTGGCTGGTTGCGTTGTCATGAAAGTTTCACCGATGAATTCTAAGTTGCAAGTAATACAACTAATCCTAGTTCAGTCCAAAAGGGCGGCTTCCAGGGCTTCAGGGAGAGCCCACGCTGAAAACGGGAACGTTATCTACACCGGATATTGAGTATCGACAAAATAAATAGCTCATTGAACTTGGTTATAGCCTTTTTGATCTGCTCTGATCATTCTGCTCTGACCTTTCCGATCTACTCTGCTAACTTGAGATAAGCTTGAAATCCATTTATATAAAGCTGACTGCTAGCTATCCTCTTAACACTATATCGCATGCTTAGGAATTCAAGGTACAGAACTCAACAATCATTTTTAAAGTTCTAATAAGAGAAATGGAACCATCTTCTAGAACATTTAAGACTTTTAAATAAAAGCATGTAGCAGGTTACATTTACAGGTTCAACCTCTATTAGATTAAATATATAGATTTAGCCAGGGCCGCGAAAGTGAAGCTCCCGTTAATAAATTTATAATTTATATGAAACAATTTAATCCAAAAAAAGCAATATCAAAGCATTTAATCCAAAAACCAGTCAACTTTACTTCTGAGAGAAAGGCTAGGTGATCTTAGCGAAAAAATAAATTGGTCACGAGGAACGTCTCCTGGAACTGAATATCGACCCCTAACTATCCTGGTCATCCCGCGTAGCTAATCTCGGGAAAAAAACTCTTAAAAGGGCGTTGCTGTTCTGGCTCGCATTAAAAATTCCTACCATTTAATGCTAGTATTAAACCTATTCTTGAGTACTGTGTCTCCGGTTGGGGACGTTGTAATGCAGGATTATTGAATGAGATTTTTAAAGTTCAAAGAAGGTGTGTGCGTTTTAGGCTACAACCCTGCCACTATTTCGTTTTAGGCTACAACCCTGCCAATATTTCTTGAACTTCGGTGGCTACATTATGTACGTACAGCGTGACCATGATAAAAAAAATGTAAAAGCAATCTTTCCTGCCTGCAAAAACTGGCTGAATTTTGCGTCCGAAGTCAGTTTGAAATTAAAATTTTAATGGTGCGGCTCATAAACACAACTTATTTCTTGTGCATCAAAAATATTGAACTTGAGTCTGCGATCATTTGAAAACTAATAACCTGTCAGCGGATAACTTCCTAAAAATACGCAAATTCGAGGAAGACACACCATATAATCGTGCAACATAAAACGCCTTGGAAGTGAAAGGCATTTCTCAAAGACTCTTTCTTTTCTGAATTTACCGGTCCTTTACTGTTCTTACTAATCCTTAAGAGTCCTTACTAGATAAGTACTTTTCTGTCCTTACTAGTCCTTTTGAGCCCTAACTAATCGTTTTCTGTCCTTATTAGACCTTTTCTGTCCTTCATTTACTAGTCATTTTCCGTCCTTTCAAGTCCTTTTCTATCCTTACTAGTCCTTTTCCTTTTCTAACCTAACTAGTCCAGCAATACTGAAGACAGTAAAGGACTTGTAAGGACAGAAAAGTATTGGTAAGCACAGGAAAGAACTAGTTAGGACATTAAGAACTAGAAAGGACAGTTAAGGACTCGTACGCCGGACATAAAAAGACTATTGCGGACAATAAAGGACTAGAAAGGACAGAAAATAACTAGCAAGGACGGAAGGATTAGTTAAGACTCTAAAGGAGTAGTTGGGACAGAAAAGGACTATAGTAAGAACCGAAAAGGACTAGTAAGGAGAGAAAATGACTATGAAGGACACTAAAAAAAAAGGACTCTTAAGAACAGAAAAGGACTAGTACTTCCCCAACCGGAGACGCAGTACTCAAGCATAGTTTTATAATACTAGCATCAAATAAAATTATGTGATATTTATCTGGTAGGAAATTTTTAATGCGGGCCAGAACAGCAACGCGCTTTAAGAGTTCTTTTCCTATGATTAGCTACGTGGGTGACCAAGATATTGAGGGGTCGAATCCAGTCCAAGGTCTCCTGGGACTGGATATTTTTTCGCTAAGATCTTTTAGCCTTTCTCTCAAAGATAAAGTTAACTGATTTGTGAATTACGTGTTTATTGTTTGATTTAACGGGAGCTTCGCTTTCGCGGCCCTAACTAAATCTATAAATCTAAGAGAGGTTGAACCTGTAAATGTAACCTGCCAAGTGCTGTGATTGTAAAAGTCTTAAATGTTTTAGAATATGGTTCTTTTTCAACCAATGGAACTTTAAATTGAAATGATTGTTGAGTTCTGTAACCTTGAATTCCTAAGCATGCGATGTAGTGTTAAGAGGTTAGCTAGCTCAGCTTTATATAAGTGGTTTGCAACATTAATATTATCTCAAGTTAGAAGAGCAGATCGGAAAGATTAGGAGAGAAAGACCAGAGCAGAATGACTAGAATGATCAGAGCAGATCAAAAAATCTGCGCTAACCAAGTTCAGTGTGAGCTATTAATTTATTTTTGTCGATACTCAATATCCGGTGTAGATAACGACGTTCCGTGGATTTTCAGCAGGTGTTCTTCCAGGTAAAGAAAACTGTATATATATCAGAAAAGAGTTGAGAATTTCTCAATCATTCTTACTAATACCTATTTGCGAGGTAGAAGGAATTTTTTCAGTGAGGAAACAGAAAGGTAAGCAAGATCCTTCTAAAAACTAATTCATTAAAGAAACTGGGAGACGTTATTAGACTGAATTCAAAAGCTCAGTTAGTTAATTTACAGCCATAATCAAGAAAAACAGAATGTTCTCAGACTTATATCGAATATCATGTTGACTGACAATTCCTCAAGCTGAGATTTTTATTTTACTTGTGACGAGTGTTCTAATCATCTCATGCACGAGACTCTACTTGTGCACACAGTAATTTTCAAGGAGTTATAATAACTCCTCTAGTGGGGATAATTAACTCCTTACAGTGGAGTTATTTTTTAGGAGATATTTTAACTCCAAAAAGGAGTTTAAAGAACTCTTTTTCAGGAGTAAAAGTGACCCCAGATATTGAGGAGTTAAATAACCCAAAAAGAGTAAAAACAACTCATGTAAGGAGTAAAAATAACCCCATTTCGGAGTTATTTTAACTCCAGACTGGGAGTAAAAAGAACTCTTTTTCAGGAGTAAAAATGATCCCAAATTCGGAGTTAAATTAGGAGTTAAAGTAACCCCCAAAAAGGGGTTATCCTGTACCTAAAATTTTTACTCCATTTTTGGAGTTGTAATAACACCCTAAAAATTACGGTGCACGTCTCCGTTTCTACATGGCATTGGACAAATGTCTAACCCTTCTTTAAGTGCTCCGGTAAGATGTTTGTACTCCGATTTTTACCTCTGGAATTTATTCTCTTCGTTCAGAATAAAAATGGAAATTTCAAAGATTCTTATGGCCACCATCGTTGCTGCAACATTGATCTCACAAACTGATAGTGCTTCATTACAAATGCGTGTCACCTATGTCATTCCGCAGAAGACTGCCAACGCCATACAAAGGGTATGAATGAGCTACTTGGTTCGTTTTCGTAGATGAAGTCATAACTCTCAGTTAAAGGTCGTTAAGTTAATTCTGACAGAGATAGCAATAATAGAAATTTATTTAACATATATGTCGTACAGGTTTCTGTCAACAAAAAGACAACGCTAGTTCAGCCGCTTTTAGCAGAGGAAATAAGCTCTGCTTAAAGTACTGTTCTTTGCAGTCTGGAGATCAGAGCTTATAGATTACTGATGATTTCATTCTTCTGTTCCACGACAGTCAGTTTAACCCCTTCTTCCCTGAAGCCGCCCTTTTGGAACTAGGATTAGTTGTATTAGTTGCAAATTCGAATTCATCAGTAACACTTTCATGACAATGCAAGCAACCAAAAGAAACTGTCCCATGTGGGCGCCAAGAATCGTCCATTTGAGAGTGATCACGTTAAACTGATCAAACATTAACAGCCAATAAAAACTGTAAATTAAAATGACATTAAATTCCTTATACAATCTTGTCTTCCAATGTACAGACTGTACAGCTTTTTTTAACTTGTTCTTTTTAACTCTGCCACGTTTTCCGGCTTTTTCGCGAAAAAAACTTTTCCTCTTGAGAACAACAAGAACAACAACAACATCAACAAACTTTATTTACATTTCGCTTTAGAATAATAATAGTTAAAAAAGGTAGTTTTAGTCTAATGGTCAGTTACATGCAGTGTAATAAAAGGAAAACTAAAAATACGTTACAGGTAAGCAAATGCCTAGCATCTAAATAAACCGTTAGGTTTCCGAGTTAGATACTAGTGAGAATGAAACCTAATAAAGCCAAATTAAATTAAAAGTAAAAGTAGAAGAGAAAGCAAACAGTTATGACAGGAAAAAGAAAGGAGCATTTGAACAACTGTATGTTCGCACGGTATAGGTAGACAGGGTTAAAAATTGGTTTTGGAATTGCAAACCGAAAGATTGGGCCCTTTGTCATTTGTTTCGCTTTGTCTCCGACGATGATGAACTAGTGGCCCGAGTTGAGAAAGCGTGCTGAACAAAACCTTCGTCTCGTTTATAATTATGACAAAGGCGGGTAAAGTCCCCTTCTCTGTTTTAGTATTCTGTTGACAATTATTATCAAAAGTGACTAATTTTCAACTCTATTTATTTAGATGAGAAACCTTAATCAGTTCATCACCTCGTCAGGCTACGTCCAAGAGCCACCTTTTGCCAAGTTTCCACCACAAATCAACGCACAATCCTGTACGTCAAAACAGGTACCATTACAACCTCCATCTCAGTAACCCGCGATCAGGCAGTCCTTCTCCCCTTTTGTTTGGTTTCTTTTGTGCCCTTTCTTTGAAAAAAAAAAAAACAAAAAAAAAAACGCCTGATCGCAGGCTATCATCACAGCTATGTACCGACTGATCAGGCCAGTATTACACTCTTGTTAAAATTACAATATATTACTCATTGCAGTCTTTGTATGTCACTTCGTAACTAAAAAGGTAAAGACATCGAGAAGTGTTGGAAAAAATCCCTGTTTTTAAATTCTGAAAATTCTCCTGGAAAATCAAATGATCAAAAAGAATTTATGACACAATGTCAAACACCTCACAGTTCGAGTAAAATAATTCTCTTCACGTCGTTTTTTGAACTCTTTTCTCGGTGCTAGATATGACACATTGTCTCGTGTTTTATATACGACATGAGTATCCAATGTTACGATCCGTGCAACTCTTCATTTACGTGCAACCACAAGAACTGTGGAAATGATAACAAAGAAAAAAAACAACAACAACAACAAGAGCAAAAAAAAAACAAAACAAAACAAAGTAAGTGAAGAATTTCCATGTCATTCTCGTTCCTTCATATTATAAACAAGTTTATTTCCTTATTCATTATTTTGAAGTAGGTTTGATTACATATATTTTCATTTTTGACGTCTTTGCTGTTAATTGTCACAAGATATGAAATTAAAAATTACAGCTACACCATCCGTAAGGAAAACATTTAGAGACTATTTTATTTTTGTAGCTGTTGAAAGACAATCTCACTATCGCCTACGAGAAAGTAAGCATCTTCATACGTCCGCTGTACATGGCCTTATCCTATGAAAAAACCCAGGGATCGCTGCACAGTACGCTGGCTCAGGTGCTCTCGGAAATACACACAAACGTCAATGCTTCATCTGACCTGCTCAGTGATAAGGTAACAAAAACAATCACATTTGTTTTGTTGAATTTAGCTACTACCATACGAAAAAAAAATCATGAATACTTTTTCCCAAACCTCGCTGCTCCTTTCTCCTCCGTTTCAGATGGTAAAAAATGGTTTTCATGTACCCAGTGCCTCAACTGGAAATTCTACTGCGCAGATGAACCAGACCATTCGCGTATATCTCCAAGCGCTAGCGAACATAAACTTGCTGGTAAGCTATCCCTTCATCCAAAAATATATTTTGTTTATAATTAACTGCGAAATGATGAGCAGAAAATACTTGGAGATCATCAATTTCATAACATAGTAAGCTTTTAGCCCAGCAGTATCGATTGATTACAAGGTGTGGAATTGAGACGTTAAGGAGACTAGCCCATGACGGTAATTCTGCTTACTCTACTGAAAATAACTCTCATAACATTTTCGAAATGACTCTGACCCCACCCCCCCTCCTCAGAAAAAAAGGCAAGAAAATTTTTTAACTGTAAAAGTAAAATCAAAGAATTTAGAACATTTAGAATGAAACAATAGTGGAGAGGACAAAGTTCACTATCAAAGATGGAAAGGATGATGATGATGATGATGATGATAGTGGTGGTGGTGGTGGTTTTAAATATAAAACCAGTTTGTTTTGCAGTATGATTTATAATGTTGGGAAGAAAATTTTACGTGTATCTGTTGCATAGCCGTGATTTCTTTACCAATAAGAACAAACTCTGTTACATAATGGTCTGGCTTTTTAAAGTTAAAAACTTGTGGCTAGCCGATCATTTATGCAAAGGTATTAATTGGCTTGATAAACGCTTCCACGGTTTTTTCAGCTTTTGACTGTGAAAATCCGTCGACACGACTGGAAATGTAAACAATTAGTATATATGTTGTAGTTAATTTTTCATCTCAGGTAATTTTTCTTTTTTTCTTTTGTTTTTGGGTATCTTAATGTATGCTCATGGTCTTGAAACAAATTAAAAGAAAAATAAAATTTACCTGAGATAAAAAAATGAACTACAACATATACACACTCAGTGCTCTTGGTAGTTTAAGTAATCTGATTGGTTCGCTATTTCGGACTATGACGTTTTAGTAAAATCCAGCTAGTGGTCTATTATCAATGCTGTGTTCTGATTGGTTAAGCTACTACTAGGCTATATGTTATAGCCCACTAGTAGCGGAGCTCCTCGCGCGCGCGTGGGCGGAGCCCCATAGCAAAAGGCAATCTACCCATCCCAAAAATTTGGTAATCACGTGACCGTACACCGACCACCGACCGCCGACCGCCGTCCGTCCGCACCACAAGACAACCAGTGTTTACTTTCACACTTTCTAACTACTTTGGGAGCCCAGGAGGAAACTGATTGCACATCAATGTTGTGATCAATTGACAGCTGTCAAAAAAGGTATCCGCTGACCAGTATCACCTGACCGTGTCGCGGGCTCAGGTGTCGACCCATCGAGGTCGAGTACTTTTTTGAAGTTATCCGCTGAGAAGTTACTGGTTTTCAAATGATCGCAGGCTCAAGTTTATCATTTTTTAAAATTTACATGGAATATGCTGTGTTTATATCATGATGGAACCGCACTATCAAGAGTTTGATTTCAAACTAACCATGGACGCGAAAATTCAGCAACGTATTTAAAAATACAGGCGGGGAAGACCTTTTCTTACTTGGGTCAAGCGTTGGTCACGCTCTACGCCCAATTTTTATGCTCTGATTGGTCAAAATTTGACAGGTGAGTTCATGCGGAAAATTTATGCAGCATCTTGAAACTTGTTTACTTTGACAGCTGAAGCTGACAGAGTTTTGTGTCAACTTGTGATGTTTCTAACTGTCTTTTTCCACTGGATGTACAAAATGAAATACAGCTGCTATCAAGTCTGTTATTCATGGCTAGTTCATTGGTTTTTTGGTTGAGAGATGCGTCGCTTGTCAAAGTTGGAAATCCGATTTCGGATGGCATCGTTTTCGGTTTTCACCTTGCTTGATGCGTATTAAGGAGGATTCAAAATTCTCAAGCGATTCTCACGTTACTTGATAGCTTTATATCTAATTTCATGAACAATTAATTTCATGTAGTCGAGCACAATTTATGCGGCAAGTTTATGCACGTTTGTAAGATTTGAGACAATGAACCGACCTAATATCAGGTTTGATATAAGCTTACAGAACTTTAAAAAGCCTTTAGATATATTTTCTCACCGCAAATGAAAGAAAACGTTCTGAAGAATATTCAGTTATAAATTTGGCTGTAGAAAGGAAACTTTGAGCGATTTTCTTGCCTCGAGTTCATCTTTGAGAAAAGCAAACACCGCGAGGCCGCCTTAAAACATAAACTTATTAAGCTTTTAGACTCAGGATTTTTCAAAACGCTTTAATACTTTTCTTCGTGAATGAAAATTGTTGTCTCTGTAAATGTTTAACCGAATTATATTTCCTTTAGTGATTGTTAGTAGTCTCTCTTGCAATTTAAATCGCTGTGCTGTTTGTTTTCAGTCGTTCATGAACATCGCTTGCAAGAGTATCTTTTTCCGCGCGTATCAAACGCTTGTGAAGATTACACATCGTTATAAAACCCTTAAATAAAAAAAAAAAAAAAAACAATAACTTATTTATGTTGAAGCATAACTCTATTAATGTTCGCTGCCAATTTGGCGCTCGTTAAAAGTGAGAACTGGCTGGCCGTATAGGCGACTTTGGAAAATTTTTTAACGGTTTCGCTAAAAGCCCACAATTGATCGTCCTGAATAATGAATGAGTGCAATTTGTCTTGAAAAATTGTGAAATACTGCATTCTGTCCAAGGTCTGTATGATAAATGGTACTGTTTCACCTCAGATGTGATGTGTAAAAAGTATAAAAGGTTGGTTTACACATCCCCGGATTTGTTTTGCAAGATTTTGTAAAGTAAACTTGTCGAAAGCAAAAAATTCGGCCTGATTTGTTTACCAAGATTTGTTTCCCAGGTATAATCCACTGTGATCAAGAGCCATTACGGCTCTTGAATGTGATCGAAGATGATTGCTATTTTTGGGTGTTTTATATAGCTATCAACTCGATATAAGATGTTTCACTCTAAAATCACTTAACCTGTCCCTCAAAAGTCATATGAATTTCCCCTTAAGTTAACTGATTTGTGGATTACAAGTTTATTGTTTGATTTAAACAATAAATTTATTAATGGGAGTTTCGCTTTTAACCCTGGCTAAATCTATATATTAGCGAAAAGCGCCGGCTATGAAAACCAAAACAATGGCGACTGAATCACATTTTGCTAGCTATAGTTGTTTTTTTTTTCGTTTTTTTTTTTTTATCAACTAGTTGGATTTTACTGATTCAGAAACAATTGTTCCTCTTGTCCTCATGGCCTCTGACTCGAGGAATAATGGTTAAATATTCACGGCGCTGGGCGGTAAATATAAAGCAAAACAAAATCGCTGTCGTAAACTGGGTGTTTTGCCAAAGTTTCAGAGTAACAACTTTTTGAAAATACAAGAATATCCTAGTGTTAATGATTCTGAAGGTAAGAAAGGACTTCATGGTGGTTGAAAAGCGTGATTTATTGTGAAGTGACTTACTGTAGCTGACCTTTTATACTCTCGAAGCAACGTTTACCACTACAGAGCAAAATTAACGGGGCTACTTTGTCACTGTTTTGTGAACTCGGGATTTCCTCCCAAGACCAATTTTGTCTATAAATAGAAGTTAAGGTGTTTCGATATAGTTTTTCAGAGAACACACCAATATTTTTCAACCGCTTTAAAAGTGATTTTGTCCTTATCTTTTAGCTATTTATAGAATTTTCACCAATGATTGACCATAGATTGAAATTTGTCAAAATGTAGGTTTTAGTAAAATCGATATTACTATGACAACAATAATCACAAAACTTTGAAATTGATAAACGACTAATTTTGTGTGATCTAGACCAGCTACTGAAAATTCAACACTAGGAACTTAAAGTTTGGTGTTTAGCAAACAATCTCCGTAAGAAGTAAAAAGAAGAAGTAAAAATTCAAACCTTAAATTTTCAATAGCCGTGATAAATTATTAAATAAAAACGTTTTAAATGACTCAAATTATTCTTAAGTAATGTCAGAATGTTGCTTAATATCATATTTTGATACTGGGAAATTTGGGTGTATTTTCGTTCTCGCGATCTTGAAAACTAACTCGTTTTCTCACCACCGGTAGAAGTGCAACTTCATTCAAAATGTGGACTTATAGCGCTTTTTTCTATATCCCTGAAACGACTCGAACGAATTTTTTAAAATTCTCGTCACACAATCTTCATAATGTATATAATAAGGTCTGAAACTTTCGTTGAGATTGATTTACTGCATCATCTTAAAATTTCAAGACAAACCTATCCTACGAACGTGTCAAAAATCTGCGTTACAACATTCACTGTTTTGACGTTATGCTAATTTTTCCAAAATAATACGGACTATACATACCTCCATGACTAGTACATTTTAGTTCGGATTTATCGCATCTTTTGAATGTAAAACATTGACAATACTCACGCTGAAATGTATTAGTCATGGATATATTTATCAATTTCAAGGTATTTTGTTTATTGTTGTCATAGTAATATCGATTTTACTTAAAAATAAATTTTGCCCATTTTCAATCCATATAGCCAATTCCTGCGGGTGAGAATTTTATAGCGATCGGACAAGTAAAAAAACACTTTTAAGGCGATTGAAAAATATCGGTATGGGCTCTGAAAACTGTATCGAAACACCTCAAGGTGGCTGGATACAGTTTTTCAGGGTCAATACCTCCCACGTTTGAGTGTAAACTACGTCGCCACAAACAAAGATTTGGAAAAATTGACACCACAGTTGTATTAGATAAAGATGAAAATTTGTTATGATCAGGGTTGCAATGACATCGGAGTTGTCATAGCAACGAAATGACGCGGTAACCTATTTTACTTTCAGCCTGTTTTCTCGGCACTGGAAACTGTTCTTCCAAAATCGTTTAGTGGAGCTTTTTCCTACAATAACCGCCTCGATGTTCGTGAAGTTTAAGCGAAATCTGTAAGAGCGTTATCGAGATATTTTGGGAAGAAGTTTTTATGGTTAGAAATACGGTAAAAAATAAACAATCTTGATGACCGACTGTTATCTGTACTAAACAAAGCGCTTTTGACATGCAATTTCACCTCATAGTAGTTTCAATCTTTTTAAAAACGTGTGTGAAAGATCATGGAGATACCTCCAGCCGATTGCTAGAAAAAAGGATTTGATTAGTATGTATCAAGGCGCTCTTGTCAGCGGTAATATAAACATTTCGGTCTCAGAAATTTTGTGTTTACAAGTGACAGCCTCTTATTATTCAGGGTATTGTCTCAAAGTTTCCTTTTCACGTGAACAGCAGTAACTAACCATGCATTTGACATATGCAAAAATGCTAGCTATTGTTGTGAACGAAAATATGAAACTTGGAGACAATAACCCTGAATAATAAGAGGCTCTCGCTTGTAAACACAAAATTTCTGACAAAATATTAGCGAAATGTAGCCCTTAGTTTACTACCTTACAATATGTCAATAATCTTGAAACTAAGAGGTCATATAAAAGGACGGTTTATCTCAAGACTCTTAAAGTTTCTAAAAAATTTATCGAGCGGTTTAAAAATTATTCGCTAATTTGTTAAAGTAGACCGAAATGTTTATATTACCGCTAACAAGAGCGCCTTGATACATACTAATCAAATCCTTCTTTCTAGCAATCAGCTGGAGGTATCTCCATGATCTTTCACACACGTTTTTAAAAAGATTGAAACTACTATGAGGTGAAATTGCACGTCAAAAGCGCTTCGTTCAGTACAGATAACAGTCGAACATCAAGATTGTTGATTTTTTTACCGTATTTCTAACCATAAAAGCTTCTTCCCAAAATGTGTCGATAACGCTCTCACAGATTTCGCTTAAACGTCACGAACGTCGAGGCGGCTATTGTAGGAAAAAGCTCCACTAAACGGTTTTGGAAGAGCAGTTTCCCAGTGCCGAGAAAACATGCTGCAATAGACCTCTTTCATAATGGCGGCCTATTAATATATTCTTTTATATGTATGATAATAGGCCTTTCTAACCTCGTTAGCATGTGAAAAATACAAAGAAAAACTTTCTTTCAAACGAGGTCAGAAAGGCTAATTATCATATATGTAAAAGAATACATTAATAGGCCGCCATTATGAAAGAGGTCTATTAAAATAGGTTACCGCGTCATTTTGTTGCTATGACGACTCCGATGTCATTGCGCAACCCTGATCATAACAAATTTTCATCTTTATCTAATTGTTGGTTTTCACATGACGTCACTAAAATTCAAACTAAAAAACTATCCATCCTACCGAGATTTTACTTTCACGATGCATTAGAGCAGCTGAAAACTAATTGTGAAACAAATTTTCGCTTCAAAAGGGTTCTTGATTTTGTGATAGAGTACGCTTGAATTTCTAAGCTTTTGGGTGACGCGGCATTTACATGACGGCCAAGAGAGCTGCCATATCATGTAGGTTAAAAAAATGACTTATTTCAGGAAATTTTGCCATCTAAACAGTTAATGCACTGGAAAAAGTATTATCTTAATATTTATGAGTTTCTCGAAGAATAAATTCACGCTTTTGTAGCAAAACTCGGTAACAGATGTTTCTGTTGGTTTCCGTCCGCCATGTTGGTGCTCATCCAGGTGAGCACCAGCATGGCGTCTCCATACAAATCTCTATAAATCTGGGTAAAACATTTCTTCGGACATCTCGTATACGAAATATTCCTCTGACCTGAATCTTGGCGAGGGTCTTTGCATATTTACCTCCTTTCATTTTCCAGATCCTGGATTTTATCTATTGAATGGTTTTGATTTTTATTTTCATCTATTTTGAATGGCGTGACACTGAAAACCAGCAATACAACTGAGGTGTCAATTTTTCTAAATCTATGTTTATGGCGACGTAGTTTACGCTCAAACGTGGGAGGTATTGACCTTGAAAAAGTATATCGAGCCACCTTAATTTATGGAGAAAAGAAGGAAGTCAAATATTTTCGAAAATTGTACGCGCTAGCAAGTTAACAAGGCAAAGAACACTGTAGATAAACAACACTCAAGATGCGACGAAAAAACCTTTCTCATTCACGGTGAGTTGACGGAAGCAAATAAAGCTCTGCGTTTCTTCTCAGAAGGAATAGTAATTTAAACTTTCGACGTTTTCTTTTAAACCATTGATACTAAAGCTTACAAAAAGATTAAAACTATGATTTGCCATGTTTGAAGATACTGTAAAGATCTAACGTTTGTGAACCTCAGGCTCAGTTCATATTGTTGAATAGTCCCCCCGACTTCTTCTCGGTGATTATTCAACAATATTAACTTCGCCTTCGGCGAATAGTTGTTAAATACAAACGTCTGTAAAATTTCGCGAATTTGTGGAGCAATATCGTCGCTCGCTTTTGGACGTATCACCTTTAAAGTTGGTAAGGTTTCCTAACTTTAAGACGCTTTTTCCAGCAGTGTCGATGGATATTCTCTTTCTCCCCTTTGCAAAACTTGAAATAAAACGTGGTAGGGCCTATTGCATTATGTCAGGATAAAATGAAGCGGTTTCAAAAGTCGTCTGAAATAAATCTGTTCTCTTTACAGAAAGGACCTGTTACGAATGACATGGTGACCATTTATCGGAATTACGCCGTACTGTATTCGCTTAGTGGGGTAATCAAAGAGGTCGCCACTTGTGTGTTCTATTTATAAAAGGAATGGAGACCCTGGTACAACTCAAGTTAATTTTAAAGGCATGGGTCGAATGCTTTATTTGTTGAAAACTGAGGGGGTGGTCGATATTCGTAAGTATTTAAGCTTATCTTAAAGCTGTGAAATGTGTGAAACGAGATTTCTCGAAAAGTTATATATACTTCTTTTCTTGTGCAAATTTGGTCACGTGACCTCCTACGGTCACGAAGTCTCAAGAAATCCTTAAGCCAAAATAGCGGCAGTTTAAATTGGAAATAATTCAACTTCATTGCTACAAGACAACTTACAATATATACTGTATACAATATATGCTGTTGTGCTTCGCAACATTTGAATATGTAGTTACTTTTGAAAATAAACGGTTTTATTGACTAGTACCCAGTCCTCCGTTACAAGTAATTCCTTTAATACGAACTTTCCTTTACAATATCCAGGAGCCCAGTCTGCAATATCTTAACATTGCCAAGAACAGAAATGATACACCCAAAGGCCTTAAAACTATGCAACTAGCAAAAAAATTAAAGAAAAGAAAAGCGTGCCCATTTTAACTAACGGCTTTATTATTGGTGACAGGTCACGTGACTCTTTTGCAAAATTTGTGATAGCCAAATTGGCTAAAAATAACAATGTGCCTGTAAGACGAAGTTTCACGCTGGTACCACAAAAGCTTCGGAAGATAGACTACCCCCTCAATTTTTCACTAAACAAGTAGGGACCCATGCTTTATTTAACTTGAGAAGCAAGCGTGACGTCTTAATTATTACAAGTCTCTTGAAGTCTTCATCCTTGTTTAATTTTAATTATGAACAAAATTCTTGATTTATTTCCATTCAGGCTTAGATTTGATATTTCCTAGTGTAATTATTACTTTTCACCTACGTTTCTTAGCAACCGACTGCTTTATGTCTTGTAAACAGAGATATAGTAAGATCAATAAAATAGTTCCTTAACAGCCAGTCATTCTCGTGGCACAAAGCCGGCATGCTGGAGAGCAAAGGATCGAACGCACTGGGAAAGAAAAACAAAAGGCGTACATCATTCAACATGGTAATTTCCCCAGTGTGTCCCTTGCTCTCCTGCAGGATGGTGGTTTTGTAACACGTGAATGACTAGATGCAAATGGCCTATTGTTTTGAAGTCATAGATAGTAAAAAGTAGCTAGTCTCACGTCCGTGAATAACAACTAATGTTTGTAACTGATCGGGATCTGTGTAAAGGGCCTTTTGTCACAGATGTTTTTGCTACCATAAATCATTAAAGGCGTCTTGTTCTTAAATTAGCATACAATAAAGTACTTAATTAAAGAAGCCAATATATGCTTATTTTGTATTTGTCGCATTTTCCACCGAAACTCAAGAGTTTGAGCACGGTTAAGTATCAACGTTTTACTCTGTAGAAACCAGGGTATAAAGATGTGTTGATTGTAATTATGATTATGATGTGTTATTACATGGCCACAATAGTACGTGCGCTCTGATTGGCTACTGAGCACAAGATTGCTAGTAATTGACGTGACAAAGGCAACAATTGTCTCGTTGTCAAAGAATCCGTGTCTTGTGGTTTCGATCGCCTCGCGAGGTTCGTTTCGGTTCAGTGAACCCGACCCCGAATGACCTTTTGCGCGCGCAATCGGATGTTGAAAATTACTTCCGGTGTTTTTTCATTGTGTACTTACGTAGAATAGCGCTAAAAAGGCCATATTCCTTAAAAAAATGAAGGGAATCCCATTAGACTGCAGTTTCACTCTCTTTGTCACGAGCACCTCTCTCCTGAGTAAATGCAAACTTATTACTTCTAGGTGCCTTTCTGTAATAGATTAAAATGATTGCAGTTGAATATTATTTTCTGCTTTTGCTTACTATGCTTGTACAGTGAAACCTGCATTGAGCGGACACCCTTTATTAAGCGGTATAGTAGCCGAAGTCCCCAAATTTATTTCCCTTATTTACTTTAAATGAAACCTCTATATTATGCTGACGCGGACACCTAAAAAGTACCTGAAATGATCATTTCTATTGCTGCCAACCTGAATTAAACGGACACTTGTAATCAGTAAACTCCACTTCCGAACAAAACGACCTTACTGGCTTGCCATTTCAAGCAAGGCAACCAACTTGCTCCAGAAAATGAAGTTTAAGATGTTCAGACAATCACAATTGATGACTTCTCGTCAGAGATAATGCTTAATGTTCTTTGCATCAGTATGATAAACAGCCTAGAATACGGACACTGTATACAGGTTGTTTTGCGTATTTGATATCAGTTTCACAATACGCAGTATTGTTTTCTCATTTCGTTTTGTTTGATAGAGCTTGTTTTACTCTGTAGTCATCAGATTTCGTCAAAATTGAGGTGCAATCTTATGTTTATGTTAGCTATGATCAATTGGTCCACTTAAAGAAATAACTAATGCAAACGTATATCATCATAGCCTCTGCATGGGAGTATTCCAAACGCTTCCACCGTTCATTTGAATGATATTTGACATCTCATACGACGTTATCTATCGAAACCTGTATTAGGCGGCACCCTGTATTAAGCAGACACCGGAACATTCTCTGAGAGTGTCCGTTCAGTACCGGTTTCACTGTATTAAAATTCACAGGTGTGAGCAAAGAGAAGCATCCTAGTGGCCGGGTCACTAACTTTTGCCTGTTAGCACCTCAGAGGGTAACAGAGTTTTCTGTGAGAATGCCATACTGCAAGGTCCATACCCTTACCCTTAATATTGACTCAAAAAAATCCACCTTTCATACGCACTATCACAAAAATGTTTTGGGTAAAATAACTCTGTGCTCTTCAAAATTTCTCGTAATACCTAATTAAAAAGGATCAGCTATTCGGTGCATCTTATTTAGACACTATAAAACTGACATATTCCTTTGCAGGGAGTACCCTCTGCCACAACCCTTCCCACACCCACAAACACGGTTGGGAACTGAAGGGAAATATTAGGATCTGTTAAGAGTAAAACAATGGCAATCCTTAGAGTGTAAGAAAATCAGTTGCAAGCAAAATTTGTTTACAGCTGGTTGTTTATGTCCAGTTGGGAGATGATTAGTAGAGTGAGTAAGGTTTTTTGAGGAAATATCAAACTTTTTTTTGAGGGGGAATACAAGCTATTTACCATGTACTGTTTACAACAGTGCCTAAAATAAAAAATAATGAGTTGTCAGTTCTCACCGGTCATCAACAAAATATTGGAAAATATATTTGTTATCAAAAAAAATTAAACCTTCTCACCCATTAGGTCCATTGCCTTTTGTCTGGTATGTGATGTTATTTAAAATGTTGTATTTATGTTTACTTCATAATTAGCCAGGGACTAGGCTCCTTGGAATAAAGGCGAGAAACATTCAACGAACGAAGCAAGCAAAGTGGTGCTTTTTCACTCTTTTTTTTTTTTGCCATTTCCCCCACAGTGCAACCTGGTCCCAGGCTACTTTATAATCTTTTTGGAGCTTGATGGTATCATCCAAATTGAAAAGATATCCTCAATAATCGGAAAAGCTCAGGGATAAGAGTCAAAGGCCTAGATATTAGCTTTCTGCCATTTCCTTCAATTTTTTTCATGAACCTTTGCTCCTCTGTGAAAAGCGTTCGCAGATAATAGAGTCCAGCACTCCCCTCCCCAGTCATCAAGACACGACCTGCCCCTAGTCATTGTTATTGAAGAAATCATCTAGGCATCTCTTAAATAACATTGACTGTAGCGGAAAGACAAAACAGCCGGTGCGTAGCCATTTTTTTTGACATGTTGTAGGCCTGTTCCCTAAAGGTGGCGTCTAAGGGACCAGATAATTTGCTGCAGCGGAATTTTTCTTTCAGACATCCCGATCTTTAAACAGATCTTTATTCTTTCTATTTGCTCTTAGATAAACCTTGAATTACCGATCTCAGTACCAATTATGAAAAGGGACTTCCTTCAATGATACATGTTACAACCGACCTCTAATAGTGGAAATAAAGTTCAACATCAGTTTCCTTTCTTAGAATCTATCAGCCTTAAGGTACGTCTGACCTAGAGGGTATGACCTTACCAAGAAAATGAATGAGGTCCGGAATATTCATCTTCATCTTCAGGAATGTCTTTGTACTTTAAAGCGAAAAAAGCCACTCCCTTTGTTACTAGTAGCTATTAAAGCATCAGTTTCTAAATTTATCAGAAGCTTGTAACATTTCATTCGTCAGAGTCCGCAGATCTCCGATAATCTATTCCTACCCCGGGGCGTGCAGTCAAGCGTAGTTTGGGTAGCGTTGTGCCACCAACGGCTTTAAATCTCCTGACTCAGTTTAAAACAAAAATTGTTCATTTCATTTCCCTGTTTAAAAAAGATGTGTCACCCAAATTAGCCAAATTAGGAAATTTTCAAAATGCCCGTAAAATTAAGAGAAACATAAAAATAACCGCTTAAAACTTTAAAGGACGGTTAAAATAACATAACAGAACCAACAGGTGCCACGCACGGATGGGCAAAACTGAAAAAGATTGGAGCGGATTGAAATTAGGGTTTTTGAAAACTGTTCAGCCTGGCAGTTTTTTCAAAGTTGATCCCTTCTGCTTGGAACTTCAAAAATAATACTCAGGAGACATATTTTTATTGTCTCGGATCTCTGATTTTGTCATTTACCTGTAGTTTCTTTGCTTCCTTTAAGTTCCATAGCAATTTAGGGCGAGTAATTGGCAAAATTAAACAAAATGAACTGGACTGCCGTGACACAGCCCCTTTAAGACAAGAGACCTTATTTTTATGACCTTGATTAATCCGTTTCTTTTTAAATACAGAATTAATAGGTAATTTTTTAAAGTAACAACATGGAATTAGATTTTCATGACAAAAAAAAAAAGAAATGTTGGTACGACGTACCGCAAATGAAGACCGCTCATCGCTCTTCTGATCCTTAAAAACACCATGTTCAAGATGCTAAATAGTGAAATCGTGACCCTGTTTAAGACGCAAGACCCCGGAAACTATTAATACCTTGTTCGGTGACACATACCAGTTTAATGTGCGTAAAATGACGGCATAAACATGAAACCAGAAAAAAAGAGAAAAAAACACATGAAATGCAATATAATTACTCAAGTTCACCGGTCGACATACAGCTAGGAAACCCATCAAGTAATTAAGACTTTTCGCATAGTCCAGCAAGGTGATGGAGGATTACTAAGAGTAGGTTATTTTTGAAAATGTTGATTTCCGATTTCTTTTTGTCGAGCGGCGCATTTCTCAACCACAATCCAATAATCAAGCCAGGCATGCAAGAATAACAAAAGAATGTTGATAGCAGCCATATTTCATTTTGTAGATCCAGTGCAAAAAGAGAGATAAAAATATCACTAGATGACACAAAACTCTGTCAGCTTCAGCTATCAGTAAACAAGACTCATATGCTGCATTAATTTTCCACATGAATCCTCTTCGCCTGTTAATTCTCGCTGTATGTCTTTCCGCTTCTTTCTCTTTCCCATCGCTCTTAACTTACAAACATGTAGGTTGATTTAAATCCGCTATTGTTTGTTGCCATTACATTTTTTTCGAAACAGTTTACTAGAAACTGAGCACTACGGTCACAAATTCTTATGCTTAAAATACCTGAAAACAAGTTTTTAAAGTAAACAAGGTGTTGAACGCGACGACCTGGCCACACCATTTTTTGCGCGATTTCCCGCCAAGAAAAACGCACGTTGCACAAATCCTGGATACATCGCAGGATTTATGACATACTTCCCCTCCCGTCGGGCTGACACCTGATTCCCTTCCATCACCCCCAAAGAAAGTACGGACGGACGGAGTTCGCTGACTTCACTACCAAATTTTCTCGGATGGATAGTTTACCAAAGGTTCTTACCCATTTTGCTCCGCTATGATTAGTGTCCTGAGCTGAGAAAGTGTGTTGAACAAAACCTTCGTCTCATTTATAGTTATTACAAAGACAGGTCAAGTCCCTTGTTCTGTTTTAGTTTCCAGTTGACAATTATCAAAAGTGAATAATTTTCAACTACATTTATTTAGATGAGAACCCTTAATCAGTTCATCACCTCGTCAAGCTACGTCCAAGAGCCACCTTTTGTCAAATTTCCACTACAAATCAACGCACAATCCTGCACGTCAAAACAGAGGTACCATTAGAACCTCCATCTCAGTAACCTGCGATCAGGCAGTCCTTCTTTCCTTTTTGTTTGGGTCTTTTTTCCCCCTTTCTCCGAAAAAGTAAACGCCAGATCGCAGGTTGCCATCACAGATATGTACCGACTGATCAGGCCAGTATTACACTCTTGCTAAAGTTCCAAAATGTTAATTTGCAGCCTTTGTATGTCACGTCACATACTTATAAGTAACTAAAAAGATAAAGACATCGAGGCGTTTTTTTACAATTCTGAAATTCTCTCTGCAATCATTTGTGTTGCAACAACTTCTTGAAACTATTAAAAGGGTTTATGACACAATGTCAAACTTCTCGCAGTTCGTGTAAAAATAATTATCTTCGAGGTGATAGATATGAGGCATTGTCTCGTGTCTGATATACCACATAAGTACCGCGCATGTTACGAACGTGCAGCACTAGTACTTATTTCAGTATGTAACCACAAGACCTGTGAAAATAATAACCAAAAACAACAATAAGTGAAGAATCAGTCTCACTCCTTCATATTATAAACAAGTTTATTTCCTAATTCTTTATTTTTGAAGTTTGTTTGGTTATATATTTTCATTCTGATGTCTCTGCTGTCAATTTTCACAAAAAAATAACAGTTCTACACCATCTGTAAGTAATGCTTTTAGAGACTATTATATTTTTGTAGCTGTTGTATGACAATTTCAACATCGCTTACGACCTGTACAAAGAAATTGTGAAAAATTAGAAAATCTTTTGTTTGATCTCATTTATTTATTGACGCTTTTGCTGAAATACTTGTTTTTGCCACAAAAAAGATTAATTCTTATACGGTTTAGAAGTTGAAAGACAATCTAACTATCGCATTCGAAAAGATGGATATCTTCAGAAGTCCACTATACATGGCCTTATCTTATGAAGAAGCCCAAGGACCACTGCACAGTCCATTGGCTCAGGTACTCTGGGACATAAGCACTCAAGTCAATGCTTCATCTGTCATGCTCAGTCGTAAAATAACAAAAACAACCAGAATTATTTTCTCCAATTTTACTACTACCATGCGAAAAAAGTCATGGATATTTTTTCCCAAATCTCGCTGCTCCGCTCCTTTTTGGTGATAGCAGACGTTAACATTTCTTCAAACTTTTCAGATGGTAAAAATGGCTTTCATGTTCCCACTGCCTCAACTGGAAATTCTAAGGCGCAGATGAACCAGATCATTCAAGCATATCTCCAAGCACTTGTTACCAGCAACTTGCTGGTAAGCTATCCCTTCATCCAAAAAAAATATGTATATTTTAATGATAAACCTTTTTAGCTTGTATGTTTCGTTTTCCCATTTCAGACCACGTGATGGTACCCCAGAGAACTGTTTCGCTCAAATGTCGTCTTATGCACGTGCATCCACGTGCGTACGTTTGCATAATTAATAAAAAGACAAAAGGCAAATTCCCTGGAGAACATCACGTGGTCTGAATTGGGAAAACAAAACATACAAGCTAATAATATAGATTTAGCCAGGGCTAAAAGTGAAGCTCCCATTAATAAACTTATAATTTCTGACCAAACAAAAACTTGTAATCCACAAATCAGTTATTTTAGGGCACCTTTCATTTGACTTTTGAGGGAAAGGCTAAGTCCAACGGTCCAAGAGTGAAAAAAATCTTACATCGAGTTAATAGCCTTATACTTGTATGTATACCCAAGAACTGGATAGCAATCATCTCCGATTACATTTAAGTGCCATTATGGCTCTTGATCACAGTAGGTTAGGCCTGGAAAACAAATTCTTCGAAAACAAATCAGGCCGAATTTTTTGCGTTCGGCAAGTTTACTTTACAAAATATTGCCAACAAATCTGGTGGCGTGTAACCAGCCTTTTATACTTTTTGTACATCACATCTGAGGTGAAACAGTACACAATGAGGTGCTGTTTTTACCAACCAGGCCTTGGAAAGAAGCACTATTTCACAATTTTGCAAGACAAATTACACTCGATGTGACATTCACTATTCAGAACGATGGAAGCACGCGTGGGCCGTTCCAAAAATCTCCAAAATCACCTATACGGCCAGCCGGTTCTCACTTTTGACAAGCGCCAAAATTGTAGTGTGAGCTGTGGGGTGTGCAAGCATTAATAGAGTTACGTTTCAACATAATAAAGAATTTATTATCTCTATTTTTAGAACAATGTGTAACTTAAACCCGTTTGATGCGCGCGGCATTTTGCGTACTCCTAGTAGCAATGTCCACGAACGACTCAAAACAAACCGCACCGCGATTAAAGACTACGACTATCTTCGCTCACTTTGGACGAATCACTTTAAATTTGGTCAGTTTCCTAATTTTACGGCGCATTTTCCAGCAGTATTTAATAATTAGTCGCCGAAGGCGACGTGAATATCGGGGAATAGTCACCGAGACGAAGTCGAGTTGACTATTCGCCAATATTCACGTCGCCTGAGGCGACTAATTGTTTTAGTATAATTACATTGATGATTATTCGAGAAAATAAAACTATTGATCAATTTCCGACCCCGAAAAATAAAAAAATCTGGCTGCCATTTTGAGAACTGCTAGCCTTCAATGCTATAATCACCGCGCGGTGATTATAGCGGGATAGTGCGAAGCTCCTAGCCAATCACAGCGCTCTATGTAATTATACTATCGATGGATATTCTCTTCCTGCTTTTTATCAGAACTTGAAATAAAACGTGGAAGGTCCCATTGCATTATTTCAAGATAAAATGAAGTGGTTTCAAAAGTCGTCTGAAATAAAATCTGTTCTCTTTACAGAAAGGACCTGTTACGGATGACATGGTGACGATTTACAGGAATTACGTCATACTGTATTCTCTAAGCGGGGTCATCAAATAGGTCGCCATTTGTGTCTACAATTTATAAAAGGAATGGAGACCCTGGTACGAGCAAGCAAGACGTCTTAATTATTTATTACTTATAGAAAGGAATCGATACAACACGGTTTTGAAGAACTGAGATTTTAAACAAATAAAAATCATCTATTTGATATTTCCTTGTTAATGGATTGTTATTTATAAAATGAAACGTTGTTTAAACTTTTGTTTGAAATGTAGAAGAGGAGAAATCTTTAAAACCAATTTATTTTGTCAAATGGAAAAAAGATTTCGTTTTCTCCTGCGCCCTCAGTCACTAATTAATCTTGAACGATAATTCCATCTCATAGAAGTCTCATGAAGCAATATATGTTTATTTGATATTTGCCGTATTTTCCACTGAAACTCAATAGTTTGAGCACGATAACGTATCAACATTTTGCTCTGTAGAGACCAGGGTATGAAGATGTGTTGATTATAATCATGATTATGATATTTTATTATATGATCACAATAGTACGCGCACTCTGATTGGCTGCTGAGGGGGCAAGAATTGCTTGTAATGACAGGGCATTATGAAAGTTTTTTAAAGAGGTTGAATTCGACCTAGATCTTGACATGATAAAGACAAAAATTGTCTGATTGCCTTGTGGTTTCGATCGCCTTGCCAGGTTCGTGTCGGGCTGTTTACTGAACACGACCTCGAATGACCTCTTCCGGTGCTTTTTATTGGATACTTTTTCAGTATAGCGCTAAAAAAGCCATAAAACATAAAACATTCACTCCCTTTGTCACTTGCACTTCTCTTCAGTAATTGCAAACTTATTATTTCTAGGTGCCTCTGTATGATAGACTAAAATGGTTACAGCTGAATATGTTTTCTGTTTCTGCTTACTATCAAAATTCAGAGGTCTGAGCAGTGAGAACCAGCCTAGTGGCCCGGGTTACTAACGTTTGCCTATTGGCGCCCCAGAGGATTACAGAATTTTCCGTTAGAATGTAATACCACAGGGTCCACACCCTTACCCATATTGACTTAAAATAAACCACCTTTAAATGCCCTATCAAATAATAATAATAATAATAATCAACTTTATTTAACGAGGGTAACACGGGACAGTACTTCAACTGAATAACTAGTGGCCCGTTTTGGGCAAAATAATTCTGTGCTCTTCAAAGTTTACTCTTTAACCTTAATTAAACAGGATCAGCTATTGGGTGCATCTTATTTAGACACTATAAAAGACAAAAGACATACTCCTTTGCAGGGAGTACCCTCTGCCATCCCCCCCACCACACACATTAACGGTTGGGAAAAAGAGAAATGTTAGGATCTGTTCAGAGTAAAACAATGGCAAACCTTGTAGTGTAGTTTAGGAAAATCAGTGGCCTGCGAAATTTGTTTACAGTTGGTTGTTTATGCCTGGGGGGGGGGGGGGGGTGGGGGGGGGGTGGGGGTAGGTGATTGGTGGGCTAAGTAAGGTATTTTGAGGAAGTATCAAACTTTTTTTTCGAGGGGGAATACTAGTTATTTACCATGTACTGTTTACAACATTACCTAAAGTTAAAAAGAATGAGTTGTCAGTTTTAAAAGGTCATCAACAAAAATATTTGGAAAATATTAAGGACTTGTTATGGAAAAAAAAAAAACGTTTTCACCCATTGGGTCCTTTGCCTTTGGTCTGGTACGTGATGTTATTTAGAATGTAGTAGTTTTGTTTACTTCATAATTGGCCAGGCACCAGGGTCGGGTTGCCAAAAAAATTTAAGGTTAAGGGAACTCGTAACTAATTATTTCAAAACAATAGGCTATTGTTCCAGAACAAACGTTAAGAGCTCTCTTATCTGAAGAAGGTTTTATGCAACCTGGCCCAAGCTCTGCAGTTTGGATAAAAGGCAAAAAACATTCAGCGAACGAAGCAAGCCAAGTGGTGAATTTGCCATTTTCCCCCACAGTGAAACCTACTTTATAATCTTTTAGGAGCTTGATGGCATCATCCAAATTCAATAGATATGCTCAATAATAGGAAAAGCTCACGGATAAGAGTCAAAAGCTAAGATATGACCTTACTGCCATTTCTTCAAATTTGGCATGTACCTTTGTTCTGTGAAAGGTGTTCGCAGATAATAAAGTCCAGCACTCCCCTCCCCGGATCTTTCCCGCCCTCCCCTAATCATCAAGACACGACCTAGTCCCAGTCATTGCTATTAAAGAAATCATCTACAAATCTTTTAATAACAATGGCTGTAGCGGAAAGACAAGATTAGATAGGACACATTCACACAATTTACGCTGACAATTTTATGTATCATTAATATAAGCTGACTTTCAATAGCCCTTTGACAATCGCGTGATACATTACTGTGTTTGTATGAGAATCTAATGTCCAATAATTCCCCTAAGGCGGCTGTTCTGAAAAAAAAAATGTAAATTGCCTAGGAAGGGTACCGTACCATGTGGTAGCTTGGAGACAAGTTCACGCGTGCCAAATAATACAAGCTTTGTCTTTTCAGGATATATCAACAACTGATTTGCGCAACACCATCCCGCAACAAGTTCGAGATCCTGGGAAATCTGATGCAAACATGAGTGGATATCCTGTGCAGAACTTGAGAGATATATTTTCGTGTCAACCACGTACGATTCAATATTGCTTAATTTTTACTGAGTTACTCCAGGAGGAACGTTCATAAATAAACTGAAAAGCATCGGGCCCAGGATTGAGCCTTTAGATACCCCATGAGTTATCGTAAGGGACTCTGACAAAGAAGTTCCCACTCGGGTGCATTGTTCTCTATTCGTGACATAACTATGGAGCCACTGTAAAGTTTTGTTCGAGGCGCCAAGCTGGTATAGTTTGCTAAGTAAGGTCGAATGACACAGTCGAAGGCCTCACTTAAGTCAATCAGTACCTTAGCTGTGATTTGTGATTTTTTTGTCCATAACCCTGGAAATATGATCGGTTACAAGCATGCTCAGAGTTTCAGTTGAGCGCAGCTTCCGATTTCCACTCTGATGGCTACTGAGGCGATTTGTCTGTACCAAGTAGTTGTTGAATTGACACATAGCAATTCTCTCGGCTACTCTGGAAAGAACTGGTAGTAGGGAGATAGCCCTGTTGTTATTTGGAATTTCATGATGTCCTTAGCCCTCCTTCGCCCTTTTTCCAGGCTCGAGGAAAAACTGAACTCGAGAATGAATGGTTCATTATATCAGTCAGGGTAGGCAAAATATGTTCGAGACAATCCTTTAAGACTGAGACTGCATGGTACCTTACGTTGCCTGGAGCCTTGTTAGAGGGCATTGCCATGATGACTTTGCGTACTTCACCACTCCACACTGACTGAAACATGAACTGATCTTCTTCACCGGTCTGTTGCATATCATTGGTAGTAGCCGTGGGGGTGTTGTCGAAGTTTAACTCCAGTTTACTTGCTAATTCAGCTGATTTATCTGTTGCATCCTTACCGGTTGATTGTATTCGCCAAAACATCAGTGTCCTTGGTGTACTGAAGACATTGCCTAGGTTTACTGGGAAGGGCGCGGCGAATTGTTTTCCACAGGGAGCAAGTATTTCCCTTATTAACGACCGCTTAATGGTTGAAATATTCCCGCTCTGCTTGTCCGATAGCCTGTTTGATTTCCCGCCTTAAGCTGACCTATTCCCGCCAGTCCTAACTGGACCCACTTTTGCTGGTTCTCCTATAGAGGTGGTTTCTTGTTTTTATAAGCTCCTTTATTTCAGCAGTAGTAGATGGATTTGGCCTGCGCTTGATTTTCACAGTCTTTATTGGCGCGTGATTACTCAGGCCCGTCAGGAACAGGTCAAAAATATTTGCCCAACTAACAAGTTACATACCATTTTTTTAACCCAGCATAAGCCTTGGGCAAAACGATCAGAAGGAATTTAAACTTCAATCAGAAGGACGAGATAGAGTAAGCCCCGTTTTAGCTACGTTGACCACTTAACAGAGCAGAAACACCCCTTCCATTAAGTCTGTAGATAGAAGGAAAGAAAGAAAATAAAATGTGGACATGAAAGGGCAGAAGTGCATTTTTCTAGATTGTAAAACGGTTTTCTTTACGATATTCTTTTTTTGCAAAATCTAATCTTAGCGGTTTACAGGTGAATTGTAGCGGGTCTTGCTTTTTTTCCCCAAACGATTCTGATTAAAAAAACTTTGCAGAGACTCTCAGAGAGAGGGGGGAAGACTCTACGGAGGAGGAGAAGGAAGTCCAGACATGCAGATCGCTAGCCTGTTTGCGAATGACGTCAGTGTTGTCAGCTGCCCGCGCTATGGCGTGTGCAATTCAATTCATTAGTTTTGCAGTCTTTGGTTCTTTTCAAATAAACTTGATTTTCACTACAGAAGTAGTTTTCCTACTCAATATAACTTGTAAAACCTATTTTTATCTTATCTTTTAAGACTTTTTAAAACTCTCTCTTGGTGTCAATAAAGACTTTTGAAGAGAGTAAAAAAAGTTTCGCGCAGAAGTTGACGCGCGTACTGCTTTGAGGTCTTAGTGCGCGCTATGATAATTTAAACCAACTTTTGTGTTGAATTTGAGGTTAAAAAAGAACAAAAACAACAAAAAAAGAATCGGTTCGTACTAATAATATGTGCGTATAACCACGTTTTGTCAGAAAAAAACTTCACAGATCTATCAAATTCGTTGTTTAACACGTCGAAAACTGATGATTTATTTCGAGCATGCGCTCTTTCATCGCCTGTCACATTCCTTACAGGTAATCACATGTACAAAATCGGATTTGACCAGATGTCGCCTTCGGCTTCGTCAATAGAGACCTTTAGATTCTGAAACAAGAACGTCACTACGAGTTCGAGATTTTTTCAATACTTAGTAGTGCTCGCGCGTGAGCCGGCGTCAATTTGGCGGGAAAATATGCTTTTAGCGAGATCGAGTGTGGCAGTGGCGAGAACATGTTAGAAGTTTTAGCATTTCGCAATCTGGAGGTAAGGTAAGGTAACTTTATTTAAACACGGTATTTCATTCAGGTATATATTTACATTGAAGTATAGAAAAACTAACTTCCTAACTAACCTGAAATCTAAGATAAAAAAACTAAAATAATAAAGATGAAAAGAAAACACCTGCTTTTCAAGGAGGCCGTGTGTAAAAACAGAATATCGCTAATTAAATTATTTGTCAATCGAAATTTGTCTCTTAATTTTCCCTTAAATATACTAGGGGATATCAATTGCCGCACCTCCAGAGGCAAGCCGTTCCATAACACACTTCCGTTGTAAGAAAGACTTCTTTTATAAAATTCAGTACGGGGTTGCGGAACAGCGAGCTTGTATTCATTCTCTCTAAGGTTATAACAAGTTAAATCGCAGCCACGAACAAAACGGGAAGTGAGATATTCTGGAGCAGTGTTATTTACAATGCTATGCATCATTATTGCTTTACTAACTGCGCGCTGATGAACAAGTTTCGACCACTTTAATTTTGAAGTAATTCACTAGTACTGCAGTCATAATTAGGGAAAGCCAGAACGAGAGCGGCGCGATTCTGCAAGTTTTGAAAATTTAGAAGATAGGTTCTTAGAACAGTTTCCCCATACTACATTACAGTAATCAAAGTGTGGCTGTACTACCAGTGAATTGTATACGTTAAGTAGAATCTCAAAAGGGAGAAAATACCTAATACGCTTAATCGCACTCATGCCAGAAGCAATCTTCTTAGAGATTTCGTTTCGTTTTCGTTCTTAACCTCCTTCAATAACGATAACAGTGCTAACTTATCTGGTGCAAAAAAGTACAATGAAGAATTCCGGGAAGTCTATTTTTCGACAATACGTGAAAAAACTTGAAATGAAATCCCGCACAAAACGAAGATTTCTCGAAAAGTTATACTTCTTGTCACATCATCATTATGCAAATTCAGTCACGTGACCTCCTACGGTCACGAAGTCTCAGCGGCAGTATAAATTGGAAATAATTCAACTTCATTGCTGCAAGACAACTTACAATATATATGTATATACTTATAAAACTACAAAACTATGCTTGGCAACATTTGAATATTTACATACTTTTGAAGATGAACGGTGTTATTGACTAGTACTCAGTCCCCCGTTAGTAAGTAATTCCTTTAATCGGAACTTTCCTTTACGATATCCAGGAGCCCAGTCTGCAATATCTTAACATTCCCAAGAACAGAAATAATATACCTAAGGGCCTTAAAACTATGCAACTACTAAAACAATTATGTGTCATGTGACTCTTTTGCAAAAATTTGTGATAGCCAAATTGGCTAAAAATAACAATGTGCTTGTAAGACGAAGTTTCACGCTGCTACCACAAAAGCGTCGAAAGATAGACTATCCCATCAATTTTTCACTAAACAAGTAGAGACCCATGCCTTATTTAACCTGAGAAGCAAGCAAGACGTCTTAATTATTCCAAGTCTCATGAAGTCTTCATCCTTGTTTAATTTTAATTATAAACAAAATTCTTGATTTATTTCCATTCACGCTTTGATTTGATATTTCCTAGTGTAATTATTACTTTTCACCTATGCGTCTTAGCAACCGACTGCTTTATGCCTTGTAAACAGAGATATAGTAAGTTGAATAAAATAGTCCCTTAACGGCCAGTCATTCTCGTGGTACAAAGCCGCCATGCTGGAGAGCAAAGGATCGAACGCCCTGGGAAAGAAAAACAAAAGGCGTACATCATTCAACATGGTAATTTCCCCAGTGTGTCCCTTACTCTCCTGGAGGATGGTGGTTTTGTAACACGTGAATGACTAGCTGCAAATGGCCCATTGTTTTGAAGTCATAGATAGTAAAAAGTAGCCAGTCTCACGTCCGTGAATAACAACTACTGTTTGTAACTGATCGGGATCTGTTTAAAGGGCCTTTTTGTCAGATGTCACGATTAAAGGCGTCTTGTTCTTAAATTAGCATGCAGTAAAATGCTTAATTAAAGAAGCCAATATATGCTTATTTTATATTTGCCGTATTTTCCACCGAAACTCAAGAGTTTGAGCACGATTAATATCAACGTTTTGCTCTGTAGAAACCAGGGTATGAAGATGTGTTGATTATAATTATGAATATGATGTTTTATTATATGGCCACAATAGTACGCGCACTCTGATTGGCTAATGAGCGCAAGATTTGCTAGTAATTGACATGATAAAGGCAACGATTGTCTCATTGTCAAAGAAGCCGAGTCTTGTGGTTTCGATCGCCTCGCCAGGTTCGTTTCGGTTCGTTGAACCCGACTACGAATGCCCTCTTGCGCGCGCAATCGGACGTTGGAAATTACTTCCGGTGTTCTTTCATTCATTCCTGGTGGGAATGTTCCGAATGGACATACGGGTTCCGTTTCTTCAAACCTTCTTTTGAAGCCGTTTTTTGGCAAAATGAGGCTAGTAAGTGCAAATGGCGATTCCCGAGCGAGTTTATAGGTTCCGTCTGAACGGCTTTGTTTACCACTTGACAAAAAAAGAGGACCGACTTTTTCGCCCATGTAAATTTATGGTAAGCACCGAGAAATCCTTGGAAATAAATATCCCTGAGTTCGATTTGGCCAGTCGCTTTATTCCCCAGATTTCATAAAATCACCAATTTAACGGGCACCAAATTTCTCAAATTGAGTTCAACAGTAGTTTAGAGTTAGCTGAAAGTAGGTCGGTCTCAGCTATAGTGCTTAGCTGTGAGATTTATTTCTTGACCCATTTTCCTTACCTTATTGTTTAGTACCCCACTGTAAAACTACAAAATCAAGTGGTCAGAAAAAAAGCAGTAAAGAATAATTGAATATAATTATTTATTGTTAATGTAACAACAGCATTCTTATACAATGGCATATCGCTGCTAATAAATTATCTCTTCAAGATTACAACACAAACTGAACCCAGCCAGTTATAACAAGTAATATTTCTTTTCTCTCACAGAGAGCCTGCAAGAAACGACTTCATGAGAAGTTGCTAATAATTCGCCATTACGAAAAAAATTAAATATCTAGCCGACGAGGTGCTTTCGATCGCAAAAAGCTATTCCATTTCAAAGATCAACACGTTTTGAAAATAATCCTAGTATGTCATGCAAATATTATCACGTTAAAGTGAATATAAATGATCTTCCAGTCATTGAATGTTCTATTGTATCGCTTTTCTGCCATTAGATTCCGCTGACACAGATTGAGGCCTCTTTGATGACACTACTGAGAGAGTAGAGAATGACGTAATTCCGGTAAATCTTGACTACATCGTCATTGATACTGAGGTTCTGTAAAAAAACAGGATTTGAATTCATTATAGTGTTCCACGATTATACGGTCTACATCTTCAAAATTGATTGGATACTGTCGTCAAATGGGGTTCTATTTCGGAGCAGAAACCAATCTGCACTCTTTTCCCAAGCTCCTAATCTAAAGTTTAGTTGTTTGTTCTTGCCTATAGGTAGCTCAGCTCAAAATTGTCTGCAGGAGTTGGGGGATTGAAAGCTCACTGTTTCTCTCTTGAGGTAGATAATGTCGGTAAACCGTGAGAAATGTCGTTGAAGGCAAAGTGTCTCAAAAAATGTCGTCACCGATTGCAGCCTACATTCACTTTACATCGGATTTACTGAGTTTCCAATAACTCTGTTCTTGTATTTTTAACTTATGATAAATAAACTACCAAATACAGACAGATGATTTTTCTAAGGTCCGATTTCTAATTCATGCGACCTTCAGTGCACTCTACTAACGATCGTTTCTTTTAATTTCCTGTTGATATTAAAGACGCAGCTAGCGATATCTAGTATACGTACAACTTGACTATTGTCAACAAGAACTTGAAGGAAATCGCGAACATAGCGATTCAGGTTTGACTCGGCGACTTCAGATGTAACAGGTAGAACAGAAATGGCTCTTTTTCTCATCTGCGATGTAAAGAGAAACCAAACCATTATATAAGTTATGTAAATTAAATGTATGACTACTATTTTGGCGAAGAAAAGCGCTGTTATCTGCAGACGGGTGGTTTAGGAAAGTTACCATATTTATTCCTTTTAGTACCGCCCATCCTCGTGAGGGCTTCTCTGTGGAGGGCCCAAAATATCTCTAGTAGCCACCTACTTTCAATCACCGTTGCCTTATTCAGTCTGTAAGATAGTAGTAAGTCTTCCTAGTGAATTTTTTAATCCTGAGACGACAATATGTGGTCACACCAAGACACTGCATTTCACGTCCATAGAACTGGTTGATGAAAAAATTATGTTCACATAAAAGAGAAATAGGAGGCAAGGAGGACGGAATTATTGTTCACTTGTTGTATTATCATTAATCTGTTTCTTTTCCGGATTGTGTATCCCCGTCAGCTATTGACTATAAATAAATTTCTCTTTATTATAAGCGCACGAAAGCGCAATGTCTAACTTAACCTTCGGATAAATTTTGCGTCAAATTTCTTAAAAGCAGTAGACGACAGTTGAGATTTTTCATGTCACACCTTCTCAAGTGACTTATCTAACTTTCATCTGTATTTGCTCCTTCCCTCCTTCCAAAACGTTGACTCGCGTATTTTTCAAATATTAATAATCGTCAGTCAACAATGAGAAGAGCGTACCATGACAAGTGTTTTATCAAATATGACGAGCATTGTAGCTTCTTACCTCTCTCATAAGCATAGCTGTTGTAGCATTCACGAAAACGCTTGTGTCCCTGAGCACATCAGCCAGTATACTGTGGAGTGGTCCTTGATTTTCTTCATAAGAGAAGGCCATGTAGAGGGGACTTCTAAAGACAGCCAGATTTTTGTACGCGATGGGAAGTTTGTCATTCCATGCCTGAAAATAGTAAGATAAACTAAGTTGAAAAAAACCTTGCAGGCATTATGGTGCTGTTAATAAATATTAATCCGGCAGTCAATCTTGGAAATGTCACAATGATAAGGTGTATTTTAATTAAGGGAAAGCCTGACATTTCCTCTCTTATGCATAAAAATTCACTGAACCAAAAATGGATCTACATCAAATTTGCTCACGGCCAATGTAACGAAAAAAAAAAAGTAAATCGGGAGTAAATCAGGGGAAAACATGATAAATATCATATTTGCATTTATTTACTAATTTACACCGCGTAGGAAATTAAGAAACAAATGTGGCATTTATAATCTTTCCCCCTGATTTACTTATCAGTTTGCACATGTTTACATCATATCTGCTCTGAACAAATTGTTTTTTTTTTTCGTCTACTAAAATATAAAGCTATGTTTAAAGCGGCTGAAAATCGGCAGGTTGTTTACTGAGAAAAATCGTTCTCGGAATGGCACTTCTCAAATTACGCAATAACATTATTTTCAATTGCTGACTGGCTAAACCTCAGACCGTACTCATATTTACGGTACGGCTTTTTACTATGTAAGATAAATAAAATCAAGTAGTTAGAAACCTGATTTGGGGAACAGGTATTTGCGTTGATATTTGGAAGCACGAGTCCTGCATCTTCAAGGTAGCTTGTGGAAGTGATAAATTGATACAAGTTTTTCATCTGCAAAAAAGTACACCGTAAAGAGAGCTGCCAGCTGAATTGTCTTTATACCAGTAATGGTGGGAAGGGTGACCACAGTTCCACTGCACGCAGCAGTAATAGAAAGCACGCGTTTTGCAGTGATGAGAGAAGTCTTCCACCTTTGTGGCAGGGTTCGATTCCCATAGGTGCAAAAAGGTTTTTCTCCCGGTACTCCCTATCCAGTTTCGCCCTCCCCCCCAAAAACAATTCGGAAACGAAGATGCTCCGAATTGGGGGGTTATGCTACCCAACAGTACATCTTCTTTCTATCTTAATTAATCTTAGTAAGTGGAATTTGATATTCAATGATTTGTATTTTATTTATTATCCAACAGCTTCGTTCACAACCTTGTTTTCCGCCTGGCGGAACTGTTAAATGAGGGGAAAAAACCCTTACGGAACCTTAGCGCATCGGGCCTTACATTACATTTACTAATATTTCATCATATACCTCAATTAAGAACCGAATTACAGACCCAAGACGGCTGACCAATGTTTTGGCTATATTGCAAAATGCCGCTGTAAGTCTGTATTAGAATCCCCATGTCACCTGGTATTTACCCCAGAAATGTTGCCTTTCGACGGGAATACTTGTAAACCATTGTAAACATACAGTAGCGTCTCATAGGAGAACAAATTAGAACAAATTAAAGATACTTAATTAACTAACTTTTCTCATTAGTGCTTCATGAATAATTAAAAAGTAATTGGCCAGAATCCCACACTAGCTACTTATGGCAACCGAAAAAAAAAACCTTTAACACAAAATACCTCTAGAGTGGCCTTAGTAACCCTTGAAGGAATCACAGCAGTGACGAGGAGTTCTAATGTGCTTGGGGTATTGTGTACTGGAGCGCTATGAGCCACTGAGTTAAACATTGCGGCTGTTATGACTGCGATAATGATCTTGAGAATTCCCATTTCTTTCCTGGAAGGAAAAAACGGATTTCACATTCATTGTTTAAATACTGAGTTGTATGACGAAAAAATATTTTTGTAGAGAAAGATAAGAATGAATGGCTCACTTTGGCGAATGATATATTGAGGTGATGTGGTTTATATTTAATGAATCTTCTGCAAACTTCCCTTAGAAATGCCACAATTTTCTCTAAGTCAGCAACAAAGCCGCCTTTAAATCAAATACCTGCACCTATGACAAATATCGGTTGTACCCAAAAAGTGCCTAACCGCATAACGTGCTACTTACCAATCTTTTCGTACTCTTTGCCTTGCAATGGGTTTTATTCCGTATACGTTCTGAATACATGGTGAGAGTTTCGCTTATATAGTAACTTATGAGGAAGAGGAATCTTTTCTTCCCCGTCATTTTTCAGTTAAAGTGATCTGTCAGGTATATTCTCGTTGCTCTTTGTCCCTTATTCTCTGACTGTTTGTAGCGCAAATCACGTAATATTCTTGGAAGTTCCGTCACGTTTTGCCGCAGAAACCTATCTGTCTTGATGCAAAAAAATCATAATAATAATAATAATAATAATAAGTAAAAGTAATGAGTACTTCATTTTATTATTTAATCATGGCATATATACTGATTTGTCGGACTCACTAAAGAACCAAAAATAGTTATAATAATTGTACTTCTGATGAAATCGGTGATAATCTACACATTTCAAAACTAAGCTCAAGTTTCCTTTAGCTCAAAATGAAAGGGGAAAATCAACAGACACGAAATGGAATCAGCCTCATCATACCGAAACAATCCAAAGTATTAACAACAAACAGATTTCCTTTTTGGGTGGTTTGTAGTTTCCATTTTATTTGTAGATGGTGACATTTGACTCTATAAGCAGTGACTGTTGTAGAATTAATTGGGTTTACTTCTTGCCATGGCGCTCTACCAAACCAGTGACAATTCTTCACCTTTGTTAAAAGTTAGGAAGATGCATTGTAACTGTGTGAGATTGTTAACCTATGCAACACTAATATGGTCATTCTTTCGTGTTGCATAATTACACCATGAACACGGGGATATGAGTAACGGTTTATTCAAAGAGGATTTTAGTTTTGAAAAAAAGTAGAGTCAGCAGAACGAATGTATCACGAATAGAGCGTAATTGTTAATTGTTACTGGAATCTAGTATTATTCGATTACTTCAACTAAATTAATTTCCAACCGAAAGTAAAGCAAGTATTTTAAAAAGCCTTATAAAATGTTCTCAAAAGTGAGCTGCAATAGAACTAACTCGTCGTACTATTAATATCTTCATCTGTGTCAGTGCTAGCCGCGAGTTGTTCAATACATGGTCATACATTGCTTAAGGTTGTAGTATGTGTCCATGCTCCAACTGGCTCGTGTTAGCTTTTTTATCGTGATTTAAGAACTTAACTGAATGTAGATATACAACAGCAAACGAGGAGGAAAGAAGCATTAGTACACGTCAAATATACAATGCTTTTTTGGATATTTGCAGTCTTTCTAGCTATAAGTTGGTGTTCCTTCGATAGAGTCTATGTTCCTTCCTGACCATTTGCTGTTTATATAATTTTTTATGAAGTGCTTAGTTCCTCTATTATAAGTGCTTATTGCTCGTTGCTTTTTTTTAACGGCAAGCCTACACAGATCATGCGGTTCTATTTTAAACAATTAAAATCACCCAGTCACACGATATCTCCTTGGGCGTGCCGTGACTGAATATATTCTTAAGTACGAACTTTACTCAATTAAAGGCAATTAACCTTTTAACCCCCGTTACCTTCACCAAATTTTCCTCACTGTCCTCCCAACATCTCTTATGAAACTGCTCGGGAGGATTTACTTGTAAATCAAGACTTTTTTACTTTGCTGATCATTTTATTCATTCTCATTACCTGTACGTTTGATCAGGCAGTGGAATTACCAGGAGAAATAAGATACTGGTCACTAATAGTACTTGAAAGGGTTAAGTAAAGATTATTTAAAACAGGAAACTTAACTTATTTTTTCGGTAAATCGCATTTCTCCCGCAGTATTCGGGTACACATTTAATTTAGAGACCAGGTAAAAGCTGTTGTGTAAGGCACAATATAGAGTATTGATAAATGCAGAAATAAAGATCTAATAAGCAAAGATGGGCTCAAAATTGATTTTCACTGACACGTTTTTGGCTACGCACATTAACGCACTTAAATTTTAATCATGCAAATAAAATAGAAGCAAGATAAAAAGTGCTGAGTTTAAACGAGAAGTTGAGCGAGGTTCAACTTTTACGCTTACGAGCAACCTTTCATGCATTGCCGCTATTTTATTTGCGCACGTAAATTTTACGCACGCGAGTGTACGCACGTAAAAAATTACGCGACAGTGGATATCAACCCTTATTCTTCAGATGGGTTTATTGTTTCATGTGTCTTAACGGAGAGGAACCTTTTTTCCCCCTGTCGCCTCAACAGAGAGGATCACAAAGTTCGTTCTTCTCTAACAAATGCATTTTTTCTAGTATTTTTGTTGTTGTACTCGTCAGTAAAAAAATCATGAAAATAAAAAATGGCGGATGTAAGATCTCAGAAGTCACGAGATAATGCAGAACTCTAGGATCATTCTTAAAGCAACTGAAGAGAGTGGAAATTGAAAACCATTTTTAAAATAATTGTACATGTAATTTGCGGGAATTTTACAGAGGAGCCTCTCTGTTCGTTGCGCCGTATTGACGAGCCACAAAAATGGCGAAACAGCCGTCTACGGCTACGACCCCGCTCTGTTTTTGCTTCTTTCGGTGTCATGTTTATGTACTTGCAAAGTTAATATTCACGCAGCACGATCTGCTTTGCAGAATTCAGTGTGTCTACTCAGTGTACATTTTCGCTGGTCAGGTATTTTATAGATGCTACGTTTTGCGGCATATTCGTTTGCGGTCTTTTGCCGTTTAAATGCCAATTTACTACACATAATGTGTCCGCAACACCCAAACTGTACAGGCGCGGATCCAGGATTTTGAAATGGGGGGTGAATTTTTGTAAAAATGTAATAGAACCAAAGCCTGGTTGAGGTGTTTGAGGTCTGTGCATCAGCATGATTGGTAGAACTGGTCATCGCTTATGCACATTCTCCACCTCAGTCAGAGAAATCAAATATTATTTCACTATTCGAGGGATAAGAAAAAAAAAAAAAAAAAAAAGAAGAAGAAGGGGGCTCAGAAAAAGGGGGGTGAAAATTCACCCATTTCACCTCCCCTGGATCCGCGCCTGCTGTGGCGAGAGTTATACCCTTACGTAATACGTTATTCTATATGAAGTGCTTATAACACCTTGTCATGCCAAATATTGGTCGCGAGTGTACATAATTATTGCATAATTTATGCCTTTTCTCGCGCGACTGGCTTCTCAATGTTGTCAGCTGTTCAAAGCGACCGCGTATTGTTTTTTCATGGCAACCATTGTTTCGACAAAGAGAATGACTTCACTCCGACTGCGTACTAACTTTAAACTATTTTTTGCAAACTTAAAAGTCTGCAACTTAATCGAGTCAACTTTTCGCGAAAAAGCTCTCCACGTGTAGGTTAAGGCCTTTGTCTTAAATATTCCGCTCTATAATCTGAAGATTTGTGATTATTTTTGAAGAAATTCGATGTTTAAGTTGGACAAGGGTCATTTTCCATACTGAAAATACTGAGGCCTGATATTCAATGTTAAAAGTCTGCACCCAATTCTCATTTATTTTACTTAAATTTAGCTGGAATGATAGATTAGTCCTTTAACTTAAAGAATCCGCTCTATAATATTAAAGAACTCATCTTTTTAACAACCGAAATGACGATTTTAGTCACTCTGCTGCTCCAAAATCGCCCGTTTCTCTATTATTATGCCTCTTTCTTGGCGCATTCATGCCTGATTAATACAAACATAAACCACGAGGGACTGCACTGGACCGCAAACGAATATGCCGAGAACGTAGGATCTGTAAAGACCTGATCAGCAAAAATAAAAATGTAAACATATAATTCTGCAAGCAGAATACTGCAATGCTGATCGTACTACGTGAAATTTAACTCTGCAAGACATCAACAAGACACCGAAAGAACTCAAAACATAGCGGGTTTGTAGCCATAGACAGCTGTTTATGGCTACAAACCCGCTATGTTTTGAGTTCTTTCGGTGTCTTGTTGATGTCTTGCAGAGTTAAATTTCACGTAGTACGATCAGCATTGCAGTATTCTGCTTGCAGAATTATATGTCTACATTCCTGATTAGTCGCCTCAATGGCTCATTGATATGCGTTAAAGTCAACCATTTCTCCCCATGACGGTTGCGTGAAGTTAATCTGATTACAGTGTGCTGTAGTACGTTTATTATCACGTTTGGTGTAGTTTATTTTGTCAGCCTTTTCCATATGCATATTATTTTCTGTATTCTGTATTCTATTCTTGGCTGCGCGTTACATAATCGTTATAGGCCACTTCCAGTAAGAGGTCACGTGACCAATGCTTCCTACAAACAATGAGTTGAAATCTTGGTGATGCCAAAAATTGACAGAGCACATAAATGATATCTTACGCCCAAAATTTGAGAGGAAACGCATTTAGGAAGATATTTTATGGCACTTTGATTTTTCAACAAAGTAGTATGATTTGTATTGGCCGCCATGTTGGAGGGCATTCTCTTGCCCTCCAAAATGGCGGCCAAAACTACCTTTTGCTTATATCTTGTTAAATGTTTGATAGTTACGCTCACATGTGCTGTAAACGTTACCACATCATCTTTTCAACAGCTATAAACTTACTTATTGTAAGAAAATGATGCGAGTTTGAAAAACCAAATCACTTATTATTTTGTTTAAGATATGACCCACTAATCGATTTTCGAAGCAAACTCATGTAACTTTCATTTTCATAAAAAACGATGTCACATGACCTCTTAGTGCAAATGGCCTATTAGAGATATTAAGATTTACGTTTACCGCAAACAGCAAACGTCAGATTCAAGTTGAGAATTTCTCAGAATAGAAAATAAGCAGATAAAAACAGTCCTGAACGATTCTTGTGTATAAAACTTTGACTTAGGAAAAACTTGGTCACGTAATACAATTTGATGTAAATCATCCATTGAAATGTATCCGAAGTCTTGTAAGTATATATATATTTTTTTGTATTTTTTGCTCGCTTTGTTATTCGTTTTTTGTAATTTAAGTTATCTTTTGTGTAGAAAGTTTTCAATTAGCGTTTAATCTTAATTCTGTATTGTTTGCTTGTTGTTTTTTTTTTTGCTGTAATTTTGTTATAGTGAAACGTAAGTAAAAGACGAATTCGAACTGTACATGATTCATTAATTAAGAGCTTTAAATTTCCTCTTTTTGAAATTTACGCCGGTTTATTTAGTACTTTCTTTTTCCTGTCATTTTTTTTTACTTGCTTTTAAAGCTTTGTGTAGCTTGTTGGTTCCTTCGCGCTCGACCTTATCAGTCACGTGTGTCAGGTATAATCTAGTGCAAATAATACTCTGGCACTTTATTTTCAAGATCTGAAAACATCAACTAAATATAGTGCAAAGAAAATATAAACCAGTTACTTTTTTGACGCTTTATTGTTAATTTAACAATAACACGTTTACTATGGTTTGTCTTAATTAGAATATCTATAATAGATTACAATATCAACTGATCCTGATCAGTAACAAATACAATTTCCCCCTCTCACAGAGAGAGTCTACTGTAAATAGCTTCATATGAAGTAGCTAAATATTGTTTGCTAAAGAAAATAGAAATAATTGTTCTTAGCCAGAAAAGGCATTTTCGTAGATGAAGTAAATATACATACCGCTATTTTGAGAAAGATTGTCGGAAAAATGTGCACGCGATAATTCAGAAAGGTATTATGGGATATGATCAACACACTGTTCCTGACACTGAAGCTGTCGAATCTACTTTTGTTGCCATCTTAAGCACTCGCAAACATATGTTTATGGCCTCTCGTGCCATTCTTTCAACTTTCTTTGAAGAACAATGAATTCAAAACCACACACAATACCTTTCGGGATTGTCGCGTGCACTTTCTCCGTCAACCTTTCTTGAAATAGCTGTATACATTAACGACTTAACTAGGTTGCGACTGTTTTTTTGATCTAGTTGAATTTCTTTTTATACCTGCATAATAGGTCTATTGTAGTTTTCTGTTATAATCTTCAAGGAATTTTTTCTTGTTTTTTTTTTTTCTAATGAAAAACGGCTTACAAAACAGGATTTCTTATAAATATATAATGCTAATATGGTATAATAAATATTTCTAGATATAAATTTGATATTCAATTTGACTTAATTTGACTTGCAACTGCCAGCAGGCTGCAATGCGATTGTTTTTGTTTCGTATCAGATCCCTCTGACACAAATGGCAGCCTCTTTGATTTCACTACTCAGCGAATGGAGGATGACGTAATTCCGGTAAACCTTGACCACATCGTCTGTTATACTAAGGGTCTGTTGGGAAAATGAAATTAAAATAAAAGTGAAATAAAATATACGACAATTTGAATAAGTTAGTAATTTCTGGTCTTATGGTTTGCTGTTAAATTTTAACCTCACACTGAGCGTAAATTTTAAAAAGGAACTCATGTTATAAGTTGATACGTATTCTCGGGTAGACGACTGCATGATTTTAGATTAATTTGTTTTCTACGTTTTTACTGTGAAAAGCTTGACAAAAGGCCAGCCATGCATCCACCTCCGTCAATATTTTTGTTTATATTTTTTTGTTGCTATTATCTGAACTCCTTTCCAGCGCGCATGTCTTTATTTAGGTCAGTAGTTTATTTAATACGTACCACGATGCTGTTGTCCACACAAGCCTGAAGGAATCCTCGAACATAGTTATTGAGGTCTGCCTCGGTGATTACAGATTTAACAAGTGGCACTGGAATGCTTCTTTTTCTCATCTGAAATTTCAGATAAAAAATTACAAAAGTTTATTTGGAATTTTGAAATTTATATTAACTAGTGTGTTTAGGAGGGTGTCTTGGCCTTTCACTTGTACAATTTCGAAATAATTCCAGATATAAACAAGTCCTAAGGTCTTGTAATGTCTAGAAGGAGTCGGTTTTTGAGAACATAGGAACTGGTTTTCTAGTTTGGAGATTCTTCAGGAGCCTGAAGTCCATGAAAATCAGCTGAAATACTAAAAAAAAAAGCATTTCATTTCATTTTAATTACCTTTTTTGACGGTTGACGGTTAAATTTTAGGCCTTTTGACGACTGAAGGTTAATCCCATTGAGACCATTTTTGAAGCCTAATTTCTTCCTAATTTCTTCGTGATGAAAAATTCAAGCGTGAAAATAAATAAAATAGGAAGACGAATCGTTTTATTTATTTTTTTTATCTAAACTATTGACTTATCCTGCTATAAATCGATTATTTAATTAGCCTACCAGCGGAGGTGAGGCGGAAGTGCTTATTTGAAGATCCATTTTTTTTTATGGTCATTCCTTTTTTAGTTGAAAATGTGTCTCTACTTATCATTGTCCACTCTAGTGCTCTCTTTTTGTTTTTTATAAAAACCACTCATGTGTTTCTTTTTTTAAACTTTCACAAACCATGAAGAAGTACTTTGAAAGTTTTCGTGCAAGTTTCTTACCTCGCTGCTTAACATGTTAATTGTAGCGTTCACGAAGACGCTGGTGTCCCTGAGTATACTGTGGAGCGGTCGTTGGTTTTCTTCATAAGAGAAGGCCATGTAGAGGGGACTTCTAAAGACAGTCAGCTTTTTGTACGCCATTGGTAGTTTGTCTTTCCATTGCTTAAATATAGACAAAAAAAAAAATAACGTCGGTAAAGTAACTTACAGAGGTTATAGTACTGTTAATCTTTATTAAATTGGAAAGGGATTTTACCAATTCACAGAGAATCAAGGAAACCTTGTTCTGAGAGACATATAAACTTCTTTGCATTACATGTGAGATATGATAGAATCGCTGGGTGACTGCTGATATACAGTAAACTCGGTTAGAGGAGAACGGTTGATCCTGAGAGGCTCGACAATATTTTGCATTAAAACTATGCATGAAGTACGCTTTATAAAAGATCAATTGTTGTTTCGTGATGAATATACTGCAGAGACTGAGGATAAAAGCAATATTCATGGCAGGTAATTTTTTCTCATACAAATTTTCTTTCGCGCTTGTTAGCTGCGTTTTAGGCGTAATATAATTGCTTCGATAACCTGTACGGTCTCGCTCTATTCTGATTTTAGTGTCGTGTCACCTACAAATGTATAGATTTAACACACTTAAATAAATACCTGACTTGAGGTACACCCTTGTCTGTTGATATTTGGCAGCAAGAGTCCCGTATTTTCAAGGTAGCTTGACGAGGTAATAAACTGATGAACATTCTTCATCTGCAAAAGATATGGAAAATATTTTTGAATCGTTTGTCAGATGTACGACATTCAACAAATCTCCACTGAACACAAGATACAGAGCAGGAAGTGGAGGACGGGAGGGGGGGTCTAAACGTGCAAAAAAAAAAAAAAAAAATCTTAACGATAAAAAGTCGCCGTTTTCCGTCTTCCGTCAGTGGTGATTTTTTAAAAACAGACTACGAAAATGAAGGTGAAGGTTAAGTGAGGGAAAGACATCGACATCTGGCAAGTAATGTTCTTGATTTAACTTAAATAACAAATCAGAGGATTATCCTCTCTTCGCAGAAGGTGTAATCCCCAGAGATGTTGCTTGGTAATAGGAATACTACGGAGGTCTCGTATTGAACTGTCTCATCAATAGGGAACATATTCTTATGAATTTATAGGAGTTGCAGTTGACATGAAACCCCCCTCTTCTTTCTCTCATGTCTATAACAGCGATCAAAGAAGAATATCTACAATTTAAAATACCTCTTGTGTGGCGTTAGTGACTCTTGAAGGAAGCACGGAAATAAGGAGGAGTTCTACTGTGCTTGGAGTATTGTGCACGGGTGCGCTATGAGCTACTGAGTTTATCACCGCAGCAATTATAGCGGAGATGAGGATCTTGTAAACTTCCATGATTTCTCTGTGTAAAAATAATCAAGAAATATAAAATAAATTAGTACTAAGGCCCTTATTAAATAAGCGACAAAGGAAAAGGTACAAAAATTGTGGCCACCGAGGATGCCAGTGCTGTTAAAACTATCATGGTTTTTCTGTTCAATTTTCTCTGAGAGATTTTATCCTTCCTTAAATTATGATTTCTTTACCTTGTTACAGAAGTTTTCCCCAAAAAGTTTTTAAACTAATTAATGGCTTATTTTTTGTGAGTCTAGTGGTAAAATAAAAGTGCTTAAAACTTTCACAGCCAGCCGAGTGTGATGATGAAGCCTAGTATATGGGGGTTCCAACTTTTGAGTCTTTGACAGAATCCTATGGTGTGTGCAATCAAATCAAACCTCTTCTAATCAGTAATACTTTCACATTAATATAAGTATGTAGTTCTTATTTTTAAATCTGTGGACAAAGTCCTATGCTCAGTGATCATTCAGATTAAACCTCTCTCTGGCAGTATTCACATGGTACTATTTATTTAGCAACGGTACGGTTTTAACTTTTGAGTCTGTCGACAAAATCCATGGTGTTACCACTCAAATGAAACCTCTTCAGCGCTACTTTCATTTGTTTTTGAGTATTTTATACTAAATGAAATTTCGGACACGTTTGTCGAATTTTGACTTTCGCCACCTTTGGCAATGAACGGGTTAAACTTGTGCTTACCTGTTGTCTTGTCAGTTTTTGTATGTACTTGAACTTCTTTCCAATTCGATTTGCTCTGAATAATTGCTGAATCCATGCTGAGAGTTTCATTTATATAGCGTCTCATGAGGAAGATATGTCCTTATTTCCCATCACTGATTTTTCATAAGTTATCCGTCAGGTTTATTCTCGTTACTCTTTGCCCCTTAGTCCCGACGGTTTGTAATTCAAATCATGTTATATTATTGGAAGTTCCGTCACATTTTGCTTCAGCGAGAGAAATAACGGGAAGCAATTGAATAAGCAACAATTTTTCTTTTATTGTTTTTCTTGCTGAAGCATTGATGTGATTCCGCATCTCCCGCTAGAATAAAAAATTTACATTAACTGACAATGTTAGGAGGCGGAAAAACATAATGAAACCATCTTTAAAATCTCTTTTCAAGTTTATTGTTGTCTTAGGTAATATAGCTGCTTATTGCAATTTTCTATAAATCTCACAAGTCGGCTCGGGTTTCAGCTCGCATAAAAGGGAAATTTTTTTAATACGATGAGGGCAACGCTATTGCATACCCGGAAGATTCAACTAGAAGTGGCTAAGGCAATAACCGTCACACATCTGATGATATCCAAAAATTTCCTTTATTGCGAAATTTGTGGTGATATTATTATTATTATTAGCTGATGACTGCGTAGCCGTTGATCACTTAGTATTTCATAGACTGACTTTGGGCTATTTTGCAGTGACTTGATGTGATGCTCAAATCATCTCTCGCTTGCTGCAGATAATGATAGCTTAGACGTCCATTAGACGTCCTGAATATGACCATTTATAAGTGTCCCGTACTTTGCTTTGTATTAAAAGGTTGCGTTTTTCCAGTCAAACAAGAAGTTCTATTATTCTGGATTTCCAAACTCATGCAATTAAGCGAGTTAGTACAAATTGATGCTAAAATGCTGGTTCACTCGATTGATTGATTTTCAACCACAGTTTTCCTTTGCCATTTTTCTTCCCATATTAACACCACGCACCTTTTCAGGGGCACCCAACGACTGTTTTTTGTAAAAAATCTGTTCGAAGAAGCAAATTTTGCCTAGAATTTTCTATTTCTTAGGGACGGCTAAAAATTTCTTGACGACCGCTCCATTCATGTTCAACTAATAAATTCCCTACGATTTTTGGAAGTTTAATTTTTCACATTTCACTCCCCAGGTTAGGCTATTTTTCGTAGAAAAAAGGAAACCTAAAATTTTCGGATTCAAAAATGTGATGGAAAGAGGAATCAGAAAGTTCTCTCCTTCGTAATACATCAAATTGCACCTAATATTTTCGGGAAAATAATACTGAGGCTTGTAATTTCGAAAGTACTCAAATTTTTCTAGGTTGATCGAACAGATACAAATTTTATAGCGCCGCTTAGAATGCATTTCTAGATATCTAAAAGTACTCTGGATAGCCTAAGAAAAGTGTTTTCAGTGTATTTAGGAGGAAACCGTCGTTGGGTGCCCGTGCCTTTTGTTAGAGAAGGTACACTAAAATGGTAATGTCCATCTTTAATAAGCGTGCTTTCTGTTGCAATGTACCCAATACAGTTCGATTCACGGGTCTCCTTAGCCTCTGGCGTAATATAAAGCTTTGATTTCGTGTTTTTTAAACAAACGTTGAAATTGACAATGATCATGAAAAGCACCAATTCGACTACTTTACGGTTTGTTGATAGTCCGCGTAAACTTGACCCTCGATACTCTAGTGATTGATTAATAAACCAAAGACTATGCATTACATTCTATTATAAAAGGAACGTATTAGTATATTTTTTGGTATAAACACGTCGTCCACAAACTTCACAAACTAACTGTTTGCGTTGTTTAACTGTATAATTCATTCTAAGCAGACGGGAGAGCTTCATATCGCTTTAGTTACTTTGTAATCGTAGAAGACAGGCAGAGGTTAAACAAGGTCAAAATTACTATCAATGGCTCTAAAGATAACTTCATTGTTCGTCGTAAAAGCTTGTTTGAGTCCTGAGTTTACTCATCGATCGGCTATTCTTTCTTCCTTTTCATGAAATTATTAAACATTGTTCCTGAAATAATGGGAAGTTACCTCCTATAAACACATTATTTCCCTGTAATATTTGACGTTACATGTTTACTCATAGCTATATGACGTAGCTAATCCGATCATTTCCTATTTAAATTAGTTGAATGACGTAACACGATATCACGCCTTACAACACACTCTAAGAGAGGAACATTTAACTCTGCCAGTCTACGCGATTAAAGGGGCTATTTCACGCTATTTACTACATGCATCTCTTAAAAATGCTACAGTGTGTCTTTATGTTGATTGAATTCCAAAAATAATGGTCCGGTTTTGCTAATAACACTATATTTAGGCATTGACACTGTTTCCAGTCGTCTGTTGCTACAGATGTAAAGTTTGGACGGGGATTGAAGCTTTAAAAATTATATTGAGCCAGCTTTTCAAGTTCTGAAGCTACGCCTACAAAAATTGCCAAAACATTCGGAGGTTCCTGATGAAATTTGTTTGATATCTTTTTCTTAACTCTACAGTAGTGTGTTGTGTAAGGGTAAAAGGCAAAAAGTTATTACTTTAGCACAAAATTGACCTAAAGCAGCAATATCCTCGTGAAATAGACCCTTTAAGAGTACTTGAAATCCTGGGAGGGGGGGGGGGGGGGGAGAGAGAGAAATACTCCCTTATATAAGCCGTATATTTATGTGCCGTCTCAAAGGGTATGGTTTTTTGGGACTTTTTGGTCTGAAAACGGGTATACACTTTGCCCATTTTGGTCTGAAATCGGGAATGGTTTTCGAAGGAACTACGAGAGTGTATAAACGTATTTATCGTTTCAATTCTAAATGAACAAGAAAGAAACTAAGAAGTATGCGAATTCGAAATGCACGTGAAGAGATTTTTTGTTTTCGCTCTAATCTAAGTAATTATGACATTATTTCTGCCTGAAGGCCAGGTCTGAAAACGGGTATGGATTTTAGAGGTTAGGTCTGAAAACGGGTGTGGAAAATGACACTTTTTGGTCTGAAATAGGGTCAGGATTTGGAGAGGCAGGTGGTACACCCCCACCAAGAATTCCCAGGAGTACTCCCCCGGACTTGAAATGCGGACAAATCTCAGTAGGAAGAATTTAGCATAAGTCACGGCAGTCTATAAACCGTAGATCGTTTTATAGCGAAATTTACAGCTTCGTGATGAATGTGTATGCCTCAACAGCTACATATTTAAAGTTATACAACATTACAGACTGGGAAGGACTTTGAATGAAAGCCGTTAGGTTCAAAAGTTTTCAAAGACTCAAACTGATTTCCATAACTTTTGATATTCTGTAATTCTGTGTTTTCTGTGTTATTGAAATCTTCCTTCGACGTTTCAAGCCTTAATTTTTCCATTTCTCTGAATTGGTCAGTTCCCATTGTCTGAATTACGTGATACCTTCAGTTTAACCCAAAACATTTTAAAAGTATGTTCCACTTGTCAATTTGAGTTTCAGCAGAAAGTGCTATTTGAAAATTACAACTGAGGCGAACTCAATCGCGGCTCGCGGCTTGCTGGGTCCTCGCTCTTTAGCTTTGCTCGCCTGGGTGTCACCAGGCTACCCAGTAACTCTCGGACGATAAAAGCCTGCCCGCGTTAAAGTTAACATAATCTATGTGGCCTCTTGGGGCTAGATCAGTATGGCACTGAAATTATTGTTGGTCTTGTCAAAAGAGAAGTCGATGGAAGAAAAAAAAAATTTTTTAGATGCAATGAAGCAGATGGTTAAAAAACGGAAAAAGGTTTTCAGATCACTACTACTGAGCATACTGAGATTCCGCGTAAACAGGACAACACGGACAAGGATGTTAAATGCTACAAACGTATTTACTTGTTTAGCGCCCAACCTCCAATAAGCACCCACTTCCGGAATAACCGCCCACCCTATTGCTGGTTTTCAGTGTCACGCCATTTAAAATAGATCAAAATTAAAATCAAAACCTTTCAATAGATAAAGTCCAGAATCTGAGAAATTAAAGGAGGTACATACACAAAGACCCTCGCCAGGATTCAGGTCAGAGGAATATTTCGTATACGAGATATCCGAAGAAATGTTTTACCCAAACTTATAGAGATTTGTATGGAGACGCCATGCTGGTGCTCACCTGGATGAGCTCCAACATGGCGGACGGAAACCAACAGTAACATCTGTTACCGAGTTTTGCTACAAAAGCGTGAATTTATTCTTCGAAAACTCGTAAACATTAAAGTAATACTTTTTCTAATACATGAACTGTTTAGATAGTAAAATTTCCTGAAATAAGTCATTTTTTAAATCTACATGACAGCTCTCTTGGCCGTCATGTAAATGTCGCGTCACGCAAAAGCTTAGAAATTCAAGCGTAGTCTATCACAAAACCAGGAACCCTTTCGAAGCGAAAATTTGTATGGAAATTAGTTTCCAGCTGCTCTAATGCATCGTGAAAGTAAAATCTCGGTAGGATTGATAGTTTTTTAGTTTGAATTTTAGTGACGTCATGTGAAAACCAACAATAGGCCGGAAAAGTTAATAAGCGCCCAACCGCCCCACCAAAAAATTGACATTATGACAATGAGATTGAAGAAAACTAAGTTTTATTACGATTTTTCCCTGAAGACCGTGAGAATAAAATGAATAGTTAAAAATCTGTTTTGGAACATCATCACGTTTTGCTGCAAAATAAAAAATTACCATTCGGCTGAAAATTTAGAATTTAATTTTTTAAGCAAGGACCAGCTTACAAAAAAGAAGGACCGGATCCTAATAAAGGATCTAATCAGCAATAAGTGAAAATATAAGTCAAAAAAGCAAGGCTGATTTGACAGTGGGGAATATATTTGACCAATATTTCGGAAGGCACGGCCTTCCTTCTTCAGGGTCTTACAAATAATGAGACGTTACAATTTGAAAATAAGAAATAGCGTGCAATATGATACTATGATAGTAAGTGAACGTTGAAAACAAAAACCGTTTAAGTAGTGATACAAAGAAATTTGAAATAGAAAAATAAGTGATAACAAAGAGAAGAAATAAATATAGTATTACATTTCATCTTTCTTATTAATACCTAAAGGTTCAAGAGTTTTACCTCTCTCGATAAGGTATGCCTCTCTAGCTTTTCGTACACTGTCTCTATTAGATTTGGTAAGCTCTAGTGGGATGAGGGTGATGTCGTTAGCAGAGTGATCATTGGTAAGAAAGTGTTCTGAGACTGTGGTGGGTTTAGAGATATTAGAGGGGTTATCAACTGGTCTGCGGTGTTCGTTGAAGCGGTCTTTAAGTCGTCGTTTGGTTTCACCTATGTATTGTTTGGAGCACTGGTTGCATTGTATCATGTAAATGACGTTTTTAGAGTTACAGTCAATGTGATTAGTGATAGGTCTGGTTTCTCCTGTAGCGTGGAATGTGTATGAAGTTTGTCCGTCAGATATGTATTTGCAAGTGAGACAGTTTTTTCCGCAAGGGTATGAGCCACGGGGCTGGTTGTGTTGTACAAGGTTGCGAAGTTGAGCCCTCACTAGAAAATCACTGAGGTTACTGCTTCGTCTATAAGCTACAATGGGTGCAGCTTTAAAGACGTTGTAGCAACGGGGGGATGAAATAAGGATGTGAAAGTGTTTGCGAATAATAGATGAGATGGAACGAAGGGCTGGGTTGTAGGTGATAACAAAGGGAACACGTTCTGGTTTGTCCGGTGTGGAAGTGTCAGGGGGCGTGAGTGCTTCTGTCCGTGTGATATTGTTAACTCGTTGTATTTCCCGTTGAAGGAAATATCGGTTATACCCACGTTTGTGAAGATAGTCAATAAGTTCATTGGTGCGTAGTGTGAATGTCTCGTTGGTGGAACAAATGCGGCGGAGTCTAAGAGCTAGACTGAAAGGAATAGCACGTTTGGTGTGTATGGGATGACATGAAGAATGTAGTAAGTATTGGTGTTTGTCTGTAGGTTTGGTGTAAAGGTCAGTGACGATTTTTCCATTGCGAAGTGAGACGTTGACGTCGAGAAAGGGTATGGATGTGAAGGAATGGTCGCATGTGAATTTTATGGTGGGGTGAATGTAATTGAGAAAGGAAGTGAATGTGTTAAGGTCCTGTACGGATAGTGTCCATATCATGAAGATGTCGTCTATGTAGCGCCACCATATGAAGGGTTGGAAAGGGGCACGTGATAAGGCGTCCGTCTCGAATTTAGCGAGGAAAAGGTTGGCGTATGAAGGAGCCATCCTTGTCCCCATAGCGGTACCATGTGTCTGTAAGTAATGTTTGTCGTTGAAAGAGAAGTTGTTCATAGTGACAATCATTCGTATGAGGTCGCAAAGTGTTTCAGTACTGATGGGTGAAGCGTTGCGGTCGCGTGTATTGAGAAAGTGACGACAGGCATCAATACCCTCGTTATGAGGAATATTGGTGTAGAGGGATGACACGTCTAGGGTGACAAGAAAGGCGTTTTCGGGTAGCTGCCCAAGATGCTCCAGTTTGTTAAGAAAGTGTGTAGTGTCTTTTATGAATGAATGTGTAGTATGTACTAAGGGTTTAAGATGGTGGTCTACAAATTGTGAAATACGTTCAGAAGGGTGACTGTAGCTGGAAACAATGGGCCGACCGGGGTTGCCCGTCTTATGTATTTTGGGTAGAATGTAGAAACGTCCGGGTTTAGGGTTAGACTGTATAAGGAAACGTTTAGTGTTGTCGTCAATGATTTTGTCACGAAGCATGCGTTCAACGTAGACCTGTACCCGTTTTTGGATGTCATCGGTAATGTCGTTGTCAAGCGGTCTGTAGAATTTGGTGTCACTGAGTTGTCGTAAGCATTCGTTTATATACCAGTCTCTGTCCATAACTACTGTGGCTGATCCTTTGTCAGCGGATTTGATAACAATGTCGTTGCGTTTGTTAAGTGATTTAAGGGCATGTCGTTCGCGTGAGGTCAAGTTGTCACGTACAGGTTCAGGTTTTATGTTACGTACGTCATGTTCCACTGCGTCTAAGAAAGTGTCGAGTGCGATTTCGCGGTGGGGAGGAGGAGTCCAAGTACCTTTAGGACGAAATGGGTTAGGATTGGCTTGGGGTGGGTAGTCATGAAAATATTCAAGGAGACGCATGCGACGGCTAAAATCACTGAAGTCAGCTTTGACTTCAGTCCAGTTTATATGACGGGGAGTGGGGCAAAATGAGAGACCTCTAGCAAGTAACTGGGTTTCGTCGTCAGTAAGGTTGATGTTGCTTAAGTTGATTACTGCGTTAGTGTCTAAATGAATGTTGTGGTCGTTGTATCTCCAGTACCTGTTTCTGTTAGTACGTTTGCGTCGGCGTCTTCGGTTGCGTGTGTTGGTAGTAGAGTGATTGACACTGGTATCAGTAACATTGTCGTTGTCGTGATTATGTGAAGTGTGTGTAGCGGCCGATGATTGTGGACAGTTAGAAGTATGAGTTACGTTAAGATTATGTTGACGTGTACGACTAGCTGATCGAGAAACATACCTACCGTTTGAGGCTTGTTTCCTGCGACGTCGATCCTGAAGTGATGAGAATAGTTCAGCTGCACAACTCCTAAGAAATTGTTTAATATTGTTCATAGTAGAAGCAGAACATGTCGTTTGAAGTAGAGTGAGAGTGTAATTATAGTCAGAGTTCAATAGTTTCAACTGTTTTTGACATTCGAGTTTAAGAAGTCTAATCATTTCTTGAGAAGTTCTTGAGAGGAGACTTGTCCATTGTCGGTGGAACTGTTCATTGTAGGCCGACTCAATGGTGGGTTTACATTTGATAGCGAGTCCTTAAGGAATCATGTTGTTGTTGTGGTAGTAAATATAATTAGATTTATGATGTTCGTAGACAATTTAATAGGCGCCCAGCCCCGAATAAGCTTCCGTCTCAAATAAGCACCTACTCTCGAGGTCCACCCTTATACAGTTATCTAACTGAAAACAATCTGATTTATCCTCGCCAGTCTGGTTTTCGAAAGAATCACAGTACAGACACCGCTCTCATACAGATAATTGACGAATTGCTCTTCAATTTGGATAAGAATAGAGTTAGTGGCATGGTGTTAGTAGACTACTGTAAGGCCTTCGACATGGTAGATCATGGTCTTCTTCTGGATAAGCTGAAAGTATATGGTGTTGCTGGCGAAACAATGAAGTGGTTCCAGTCTTATTTGGCGGACAGACACCAGCTTGTCTATTTGGGTGGTTGCGTCTCAGACGTGGCGCTTATGAAACATGGGGTTCCTCAGGGCAGTATACTTGGCCCCTTGTTTTTCACAGTTTTTATTAATGACCTGCCACTTCATGTCAGCTCCTCTGAAATCGATCTTTATACAGACGATACTACAATCACATCGTCAGCAGATTGTGGCAGCATGGGAAGACTGCAGGAATCTCTTAATACATCTGTATCAGAAGTTTTTAACTGGGCATTGGCCAACAGGCTTCCACTCAACGAAAAAAAGACCAAGGTCCTCACCGTGAAGGGAAAGCGACTCTCGACCAAAATAAACCATAACCCTGAAATTACTTGCAATGGCAGTTTATTAACTAACGTTATGAACGTTAAGCTACTAGGTCTTGAGATTGATGAAGAGCTATCTTTCTCTGAGCACATTACGACTGTTTGTAAGAAAGTTTCACAGCGCATCGGCTTGTTAAAGAAAATTATGAATTATCTGCCCCTTAAACAAAGATTACTTTATTACAATGCTTTGATCAGGCCAGTGATAAATTATGCAAGTGTCCTCTGGACTAATTGTGATAAGGAAAGCCTTGGGCGGGTCCTAAAACTCCAAAAACGAGCAGCTAGAGTAATCCTGAATGCCCCTCATCAAGCACCATCAGTTCCCTTGTTTAATCGGCTGAAATGGTTGCCTTTTTATAAAGACGCTTTAATATCTAAATGTATCATTGCTTATAAGCGATTACAAGGTGACGTCCCTGTTTATCTCAACAATCTACTTAAATTAAACAGTAACATCCACAGTAGACAGACCAGGTACTGTAATTTTAACCTAACCTCTCCGAGGTATGATCGCGAAACAGAAGGAGGTAGAACTTTTACCGTAACAACTTGCAAAGCATGGAACAGCCTATCTTTGCCTGTAAGGCAAAGGGACTCAGTTGACTCTTTAAAAAAAGCATTGTGGAATGAATTTTTTAAGCAACAGCAGAATCTTGATCATTTTTCTATTTAAGTTACTTGATGAATTGTGAGATGATTATAATGCTATATTTTATCTTTTACATCATTTAGTAGATTCTATGGTATCTGTATTCTTTGGTTTTTACCTTGTATTTTTATAGCTTAGTATACTCATTTATTATTTTATTATTTATTTATTTATTATTTAGAGGGCCACAAGTTTATTAGCCCTGGCTATTTCGTGCTAACCCTCATAAAATAAAGTCTTTACTTACTTACTTACTTACTTACTTACTCCACAAATTTAATAAGGGTGCAGGTTGCTTAATCGAATAAATGCAAATGAGTAAAATTCACTGCTAATGGAGTTAGGCGTAGCGGAAGGTTAGATAAAAAAAAGAGTATAATCGTGATTATTCTCATTTGATCATTACAAGGGATTTATCGAAGTCACAGTATCTTTTTATGGTTTTTAATACGGCAAACATTTCGCCTCATAAGCTTACAGTGACCTCAGTTGAAGCCAGCAAACATGACTTCTTTTCTCACAAAGCTATAAGACCACATATGTCATTAATTTTGCGAAAGTAATGTTATAGCAAGGGTTTTCGTTATAAAATGAAAACTCATATAGAGTTCAAATAAAAGATGAAAAAATCAGAAATATTTGTACATGTATGGACTGAAGAAAGGGTTTATAATAATCCAAGAAAACGGTGTATTAGGACTGTATAATAAAACACCATGACAACTAAACTAGTAAACATCCTAGTAATAGTAACAGAAAGTAGATTCCTAGCCTTCTAGGGATTTTTTAGGCCTTGCCAACGAGGGCAGTGGGATACCAATATATCTTTTTTTTTCGTAAGATACTCAGTAGTAATCGGTTCCTGAAGATACCAATATACCTAAAAAATGTAAAAATCTTTGATATAGAATACCTGAAATTGCCTTAAAACAGAATACCATATACCTTGCAATGGTTTGTTAGGCTGCTGAGAAATAACACAGCAATGTAGTCGGTCACTGTTTTTTTTTTTGGCTATTCCCTCCTTTGCCATCCCACGCGAACGTCCAGACGGTAAGCATATTTCCATAACTGTGTGAACATACATTCATGTATGAAGAAATGTAATCCCGTTATTAAGGACTGTATCTAGCACGGACTTACAAGCACAGTATTCGGTCCCCACACCATGTCTCTTGATGTAACGGAAAACGAGCGCATCACCTTTTAACATGTATGTTCGCTCAGTCCGTCCGTGCAGATATTTTGCGCTACAGTCAATCTGTACATAAAGATACATTGAAATTCATTTAAAATATTTGTCTGCTTCTGAGTGGCTCAAATCCTGGCAGATTCTTCAAAACCAGCTAGCGATGCCAAGATATGGGAGACATTTGCGATATCCGGTAAAATGGCGTCAATAGTGCAATAATATCAAAACTTAAAATTTCCAGTTGGGTTTTTAATGCATCAGAGACAACATCATCAGCCGACTTCATTCGTTTAAGAAACCGTATTACCGCGGAGTAGTCTTCAGATTTAACAGAGAACCTTCATAAAAAAAAATCCATTCGAAATTGTTGCATTATGCCACTTAGCCTGGCTGGCTTGAAAACGCGGAAGTCTGCGATTGAGTACAAGTTTGTAAGATAAGCGTTTTGAGGGTTACTACGCATCAGATATAGGATCGAAACGGCCCAATAATCAATATTCTTCTTCCAGCAAAGATACTTTTTATATGAAAAAGTCTTCTACTTAATTTTGCTATCATTTTTTTTTAGACGGTGGGGGGCCCTAGTCC